>UESW01004290.1:0-389446 GCA_900491605.1 Calamus simplicifolius
GGCCTAGGATTAGGTGCCCATGCAACTTCCACAGGTGTCAGAATAAAGCCTACAGAGATGTTGAAACTGTTAAGGTGCATTTGTGTAAAAGGGTTTTGTTCCTGATTACTATGTTTGGTACTGTCATGGTGAACCAGAGGAAATTCCAGCAGTTGTTATAGGCCAACAAGAGTCAATTCCCGTAGATGAACCATTTGTGAATTTAAACACATATGAAGAAATGGTGATGAATGCATCGGGTAATGAATTCAATCAGAATACATTTATGGAAGAACCAAATCCAGATGCACAACAATTTTATGATATGTTGCGTGCTGCAAATCAAGAATTGTATCCTGGTTGTGAGGGTCATTCCCAGTTGTCTACAGCTGCTCGAATGTTGAATATTAAGGCAGAACATCGATTATCAGAAAAGGCGTTCAATTCTGTAGCTGGGTTAATCAAAGAAATTTTGCCAAATGATAATGTTGTAGCAGACAGTTTTTACTCAACAAAGAAGTTGTTGCGTGGGCTTGGGCTCCAGTTAATAAGATCGATTGTTGCTTGAACAATTGTATGATATTTTGGGGTGAAGACTCAGAGCTGAGATGGTGTAAGATTTGTGGGCAATCGAGGTACAAAAACACCGAAGGAGGAGCTAGTACAAGTAGGAGGAAAAGTGTGCCTTACAAGAGGATGCATTACTTTCCTCTTACCCCACGCCTGCAGAGATTATACAGATCTGAGGCTACAGCTGCTGATATGAGATGGCATGCCGAACATGAATCTAAAGAGGATGAAATGCGGCATCCATCAGATTCAAAGGCTTGGAAGCATTTCAATGAAAATCATCCTGATTTCGCTGAAGATATAAGGAATGTGAGATTAGGTCTTTGTACCGATGGCTTCCAACCATTTGGTCAAGCGGGGCAACAGTATTCATGTTGGCCTGTGATACTGACTGTATATAACCTTCCTCCATGGAAGTGCATGAAAGATCCTGCAATGTTTTTAACCGTTTTGGTTCCAGGACCATCAAATCCAAAGGAAAAGATTGATGTCTTTCTGCAACCGTTGGTGGCCGAATTGAAAATGTTGTGGGAAACAGGAGTCGTAGCCTACGACATTTCTATGAAACAAAATTTCATCATGAGAGCTGCTTTGATGTGGACAATAAGTGATTTTCCGGCATATGCAATGTTGTCTGGTTGGAGCACTGCTGGACGTCTGGCATGCCCTCATTGCATGTATGATTCGGATGCATTTACATTGCAGAAGAGTGGTAAGCAGTCATGGTTTGATAATCATAGGAAGTTCTTGCCCCAAATCATCCTTACAGGCGTAACTTGATCGCCTTCCGGAAGAACAAAGCAGTCACAAAATTTGCCGAACCGGTTAGGTCCGGCACGGATATATTTGATACTATAGAGCATTTGGGGTTGAGGTATGCTGGGAACCAGATGCAGATAGAATAAATGGCCGTATATGTAAAGAACATAACTGGAAGAAGCGAAGTATATTTTGGGATTTGCCTTATTGGAGCACAAATCTCATCCGGCACAACTTGGATGTTATGCATATCGAGAAAAATTTCTTTGATAACATATTTAACACGGTGCTAAACATCCCGGGAAAAACAAAAGATACTGCAAAGTCAAGAGAAGAACTTAATCAGTATGCAGAAGAGGTGATTTGAGAAGGAGTGCCGATGGGACCTATCCTAAAGCCTGTTACACTCTTGACAGAAATTCACGAGAAGTTTTATGTAACTGGCTTAGAGGGTTAAAATTTCCAGATGGTTATGCCTCAAATATCGGTAGGTGTGTGGACATGCATAAGCTCAAGTTGTTCGGCATGAAGAGTCATGACTGCCATGTTTTCATGCAACGGTTATTACCTATAGCTTTTCGTGAGTTGCTTCCGCAACATGTCTGGAAGGCATTACGGAGCTCAGCTTGTTCTTCAAGGAGTTATCTGCCGCAGTCATTACTTCTGCATCCATGGCAAGGCTTGAGGAGGAAATTCCAATTATTTTATGCAAGCTGAGCGAATATTTCCTCCCAGTTTTTTTGACTCAATGGAGCATTTACCGGTTCACTTGCCATACGAAGCGAGCATAGCTGGTCCCGTGCAGTATCGCTGGATGTATCCTTTCGAGAGGTAAATATATACATCATTAAGATATGTTGACATTTCAAATATTATTTCATTGCGAAAAATTGGTTAATTTTTTGTTCAACTTTACATATAGGTATCTTAAGAAGTTAAAAAATAATGTGCGTAATAAGGCAAGGGTTGAAGGTTCTATATGCAATGCACACTTGGTCGAAGAAGTTTCAGCTTTTGCCTCGCATTACTTGAGGGTCACGTCCACACGAGGAGCCGAAATCTTGGTCGTAACGATGACGTATGTGTGGACGAAGGAGAACCTAATGACGGTAGAATATCAATTTTTAAAGGTATCGGCCGTTCATTTGGTGGGCAGAAGTCAAGAAATCTTAGCGATATGGAGTATAATGCAGCACATTATTACATCCTAATGAACTGTAGAGAAGTCGATCCATATATTGAGTAAGTGTATACTTCAATGCTTAATTGAAAATTTAAATTTAAATAAATATACCATAATATTTAATTGCTAACAGTAGTTTTATCCTTTTCATCCCATAAGGATGTTTGTGATAGACAACGACAGATGAATCCCGACATCAGTCAAGTTGCAATTGGGCAGAAATTAGAAACGGAGTTTGCTTACTGGTTTTATGAATTTGTGAGTAGTATCACTCAATCAATTTCATAATGGCAATTATTTTTTGAATTGGATGTGAATAGCTTATTAATTTATAGGTAAACGGTCCATGGTCGACAACCGACAATATTTTCATTAAATGTCTATCGCAATGGCCATTGAAGACCGTAACAACCTCTACTGGCTATTTTGTAAATGGGTACAAATTTCAGATTGAACGATTAGCAGCTTCAAGAGGCACTCAGAACTGGGGCGTGTGTGTAAAAGGAGAAAGTGTTGGAGCAAATATGCAGGATTATTATGGAAAGTTAGTAGAGGTGGTTGAAGTTGAATATCCCGGTTGGCCTTTAAACGAACCGTATTGTTTCGTTGTGATTGGTTCGATCCGATAATTCCTGTGGGCAAAAGGGTTCATAACGACTATAATTTGGTTGAAGTGAACCATCGACGAAGATTACAGAAATATGACCCATTCATCCTTGCATCCCAAGCTCAGCAAGTCTTTTACTGCGGATATCCAAGTTTGCGCAACGACAAGCGAGATTGGTGGGCCGTTTCTAAAATCGTCCCACGTTCAACAATCGTATTAGAGGAGAGTTCATCAAGTCAATCAGCCGAGTGCCCTGCATTTCAAGAGGATGAGATGGAACTGCATGCAATTGAGGACGACACAAGAGCTCCTGAAACATCACTTAGAGATCCAAGTGGTGATGTCCAAGAAATTGCGGATGCAAATGTTCGGTTTCCTTCCGATAATGAAACTGATTCGCAATCCGATACGGCATCGGATGTTGAACCAACATTTCACGAAACAAATGACACGATTAAACATAAAGGTTTTTTAAAATTTAACTTTTTTTTATAAGTGTTAAATTCGTACATAGTCAATCATTAATCGTAATTTAATTGTGTGAATCCTTAGTATTTTCAGTATGAGGGGCAGAGGTAGATCTACCGACGATAGATTGGGTGAGCAGAGACGTAGTTTGGATCCTTCGACATCAGATCACATGAGCGTCGGAGATGGAGAGTTTGGATCTCCAGCAGAGGCGCAGCCTTCGACCTCTGCAGCAGTATTACCATCTACCCGATCGGCACAGACCTCCGAGAGTTCTTCCGCCTTCGGCCGCACTTTACTTCGACTTGATGCTCAGGGGATGTAAGTATATATTAATTACAAATATTTGTTAATGTTTTTAAGTCATTAACTTATAAACTTGCATTTTTTTAACAGATTCATTGAGCAGCATCATGTCTCCAGCCACATCAGCGCCGTTTTTCAGAGGCGTGCAGATCCCAGTGGCTACGATTGGCGCCACGTATCGCCGGCCACGAGGGAGTTTTATTTTTCCGAGTTTCAGGTAAACTTATTAAATACAATTTAGCAGTGATATATAATTCTTTAAAGTTAATAAATTCAGAAACTAACTGTTTATTTTAATGCAGAAAAAATTTACGTGGGATCCTGCCACCCATGATGCCATTAGGGCAGCATGGGAGGCTCTGACGCGACGCCGATACTCCGACATGCTTCATCGTTGGAGGTCGTCGGGTCAGCGTCCTGCGCACGTGCCAGAGGGTATTTGGCACGAGTGGCAGCAGGCCTGGGAGTCCGATGGCTGGCGCAGGAGGTCCGCATCAGCCAGCACGAACCGCCGATCTGAGAAGGGCGGTCGTGGCACGGGTCTCTCCTGTCATACATCGGGCTCCATTTCGATTCAGGAGCACAGACGGCGTATGGTAAGAAAACATAAATATTTTATTACTATTTTAGTTCTTTACAAATATTTTTATTAATATTATTTTTTTATTATTATAGACTGAGCAGGAGGGCGGAGATCCTGGTGAGTTTCGTCTATTCAGGGCGACACACACCAGGAGGGACGGCTCCTGGGTCGATACGCGATCACGGGAGGTTGCGGTAAGAAATTAGATTTATGTAGTATCTGTTTAATTTTTAAAATTTTATTTCTAGAAATTTATTAACTCATTTATTATTGATTTCATAATTTCAAGGCACGAGTCGACGAGCTTCGATCCCAGGCATCACAGGTCGACTCTACTGATGGGGAGACGCCCGTCGAACTCTCAGCAGATGAGAGTCGACGTGTGTTTTTGGAGGCTGTTGGTGCCCAGCCACGAGACCGCAGGGTCTATGGTATGGGCACTAGAGCTTCTACATTTTTTCCCCATCAGGCCTCCAGCTCGCGAGTTCCTGTGATCTTCCTCCCGAGCGTTTAGAGGAGCTTCGCAGATCTATTGCAGAGGAGCTTCGCCAGGATTACGAGCAGGATTTTGAGGATCGTATGCGAAGCCGGGATCAGGAGGTTGCTGACATGCGAGATGAGATGCGAGGCCGGGATCAGGAGGTTGCTGACATGCGAGATGAGATGCACTATTTGCGGGATATGGTTAGACGCTTGTCGCAGAGTCTTCAGCCTCCACAGCCTCCACAGCCTTCACGTGATCATTCAGATTCTTGATGTATTTTTTTTTATGTTGTAAAAACTTTTAAATTTTAATATATAAATTATTTTTTGAAATTTATTATTGTTTGGATTGAGTGAAAAATGTTTGTATCAATATTTAGATTTAACGAAATTTTATTAATCGTTTTAATTTTTAATCATTTAAATATTTTTTAAAAAAAAATTTTCGACGCTCTGCGACGCATAAAAATGCGTCGCTAAATTAAAATTATTTTTTAAAAATTAATTATTAAATATTGCGACGCAATTTATTGCGTCGCAATATTTAAAATTAATTTTTAAAAATTTATTAATAAATATTGCGACGCACCAAATTGCGTCGCAATATTTAAAATAATTTTTAAAACAAAAAAATTATTAAATATTGCGACGCATTTATTTGCGTCGCAATATTTAATAAAAAATTTTTCTGTTTTAAAATTTAATTTTAAATATTGCGACGCAATTTGGTGCGTCGCAATATTTATTAATAAATTTTTAATTTTTAAAAATTAATTATTAAATATTGCGACGCAATAAATTGCGTCGCAATATTTAATAATTAATTTTTATAAATTTAATTTTTATTATTGCGACGCATTTTTATGCGTCGCAGAGCGTCGCAATTGCGTCGCAATATTGCGACGCAATTGCGACAAAAGAGTTGCGACGGGGAGTTGAGCGACGCCATCATTGCGTCGCTATTGCGTCGCTAAACATGGTATAGCGACGCAATAGCGACGCATTTTGGCGTCGCAATATTTTAAATTTCTTGTAGTGAAAGCATTGAATATGAATTCTAGAATAAGGACGTTTGATCGAAATACTAATTCCTAGGGAGCTCACCACCTTTTTTTTTGACATGTTTGAGGGAATAGCATTGAATAAGGCCCTATTCCAACTAGGAATACGACATCCAAACACTACCTAAGGCTAGGTTTTGATTCGCAGCCAACGTTTCGATGCCTCGGAAGCAAAAGTTCAGTGAATAAAATTAGGTTGCAGGAAAAGTCTCACTACATCGCTCTTCATTGTAGCAAGCACATTTCGACATACACGGACGATTAGTATAGCAAACATGCATCGATCATACGAATTGATCATCCATATATATATATCGATGCACGTGCGATAATCTAATGAGTCTTATCGCACATTGCATGTGTACTGATATGCACGGACGATCAATCTACACGATCGATATGCACTTATTGCTTCAAAGAATGATACAAAATCTTTTTCTTAGGTTGCAAGCACGTCCATCATAAATAAAAATGTACCTCAATAAAATCTTTTAAGGCTACAAGGCAAGCGTGTACAAGCACTGGCAAGTCTAAAATTTTCTTCCCCGAGCGTGTTATAGTATAATTTTTTAATTTACGCAATAATATAGGTATCAACAAAAATTATAAAAGAAATAAAAAAATATCTAAAAAAATGTTAATATCTTTGTTCACACAATTAGAGTAAAAATAAAATAAAATTTGAAATAATCATATTTCTATATATAATAAAATAAAGTAAAAAAATTAAATACTTAACTTTATGGTATTATTTTTATTTCTATTGCACATTGTAGTATTGAGATTTTTTTTAATGAGTAATTAAAAAAAACTCTTTAGTATTAAAAAATATTCTTGCGGAGAGTTAAAATTTTAGAGAGCTAAGGCTCCCCATCGTCTATATGGCTCCGCCAATATAGACAACCACCTTTCATTGAGCTTTATGTTTATATGTGCTCTAATAAAGTAGCACTATAGCACAACTAATTAAGTTAAAAAAGATATAGAAATCAAGTTCTTTTCTTACTGTTGCCGTCGGGATCCGTCCTCCGACTCGGGCGCAGTCGATCTCCAGAGGGGCGGACCTGCACACAAGTCCTCGCACGAGAGGCGTTGGGGATGGCCCTCACGTGAAGACCCTCCGACGCTCAAGTCAGTGGGAGAAAATCGGCGATCAATCAGAAAATGGGAAGGTGGATCTCTCCGGAGAGTCTCTCTAGGGGCGACCGATCGGAAGCTCCAGGGGGAGAGCACCGACGGGCAGCTGGCGAGAGCGGGAGAGTGAGAGTGAGGGTGTGAGCGCGCGTACCTTAGGGAATCTGTGAGCGTGATATTTATAGGCTGTCACCTGGATCTTGAGTGCCTTCTGGAAGGTTCAGAGGTTGTTAGGATACGGGGATGAATCGAATCGGGCCGTTGTGGGGCTGTTGGGATCCATATCTTGTCTGTTAGGGGATCGACGGCTAGGAGAGCTCCTTGATGGCTTGAGATCTGGTAGGTGTGTAGGTCTCGGGTAGCCTTGATAGGTTCTAGACCACTTCTCAACATGATTCCTTGCCTAGGAGGTTGTTACAATAGGCTTAGGCTCTCCCGCGTCAGGTTCCGCGGAGGTGAGTATTGGATCGTAGGTCGCTCAGTGGAGCCGGGCCATGGAGGCTCGGGGGAAACGAGCTACAGGAAGCTCGGGAGGGCCGAGCTATGGGAGCTCGGGAGATCTGAGCTATGGAAACTCGGGAGAGCCGAGCCATGGAAGCTCGGGGAAGACGAGCTATGGAAGCTCGGGAGGGCCAAGTTATGGGAGCTCGGGAGAGCCGAGCTATGGAAGCTCGGGGAAGACAAGCAAAGCCGAGCTATGGGAGCTCGGGAGATCCGAGCTATGGAAGCTCGGGAGACCCGAGCCATGGAAGCTCGGGAAAGACGAGCTATAGAAGCTCGGGAGGGCCGAGCTATGGGAGCTCGGGAGAGCCGAGCTATGGAAGCTCGGGGAAGACGAGCAAAGCCAGCTATGGGAGCTCGAGAGATCCGGGCTATGGAAGCTCGGGAGAGCCGAGCCATGGAAGCCCGGGAAGACGAGCTATGGAAACTCGGGAGAGCCAAGCCATGGGAGCTCGGGATAACCGAGCTATAAAAACTCAGGGGAGCCGAGCTGCTGGAAGCTCGGGGGAGATGAAGGGAGGAGGTCGGTCTTAGCCTCCTTGCATGGATATTAATGCAATGAGTGGGTTCGATTCCCACAGAGATTGGCGCTAGAAAAAGGGCCTCAAGTCCCATTAAAACTTGAAAAAAGGAGATAAGGATCTCGGTCCGGAGTAGAACCTCTCCAATGGCCAATCGGAGAAGAGCAACCTCCGAAGCCCAAGATCAGGCCGCTTCCCAGAGGCCTGACCCAGTGAGCGGTGTAGCGCCGCAACCACCACCAATCGAAACCCCGTCACCGCCTGCCATCCCGGTGACCCAGGACCAGTTTGCCTCGCTGGTCCAGCAAGTCCAGACCCTGACTCACCTGGTCCAGGAGCGCCTTGCGGCTCCTCCCGCTCTGAACCTTCATAAGGAGGCCGCGATTCCTTCTTCGCCGGCAACTTCCTCCTCCAATTTGCACAAATCCGTGGACCCCCCACATCGACCTAAAGGGGACAAACCAGTCCCGCGAGGTGGTTACGACAGAGATCCTCCCAGATCTCGGCGAGCCCGGTCCCTCTCCCCAGTGACCTCCCACCATGATTCGACGCCGTCCCGGTGATCCTCTCGCCCAGCTCCTCCTCTGACCGCTGAAGAGGAGATCCGTCGGCAGATCCAGGATATGCGTCAGGAGCTGAACGCTGCCAAGCAGGCCCATCCGCCTTAGCCCAAGGTGGAGCAGGGCATCCCTTTCTCCAAAGGGATTATGGAGGAAGTGATCCCCTCCCACGTCAAGCTACCAGCCGTCGAACCTTACCACGGCTCTTCTGACCCGGACGACCATCTTAGCAGCTTCTGGTCAATAATGATGTTCCACGGAGCATCCGACGCAGTCCTCTACCGCGCCTTCCCCTCCACCCTCAGAGGATCTGCCCGAACCTGGTTCAATGCCTTAAAGCCAGGTTCCATCGATTCATTTGATGAGCTGAGCCGCCTTTTTATTGGCCAATTCGTTAGTAGTCGCCGCCACCGACGAAGATCTGACTCCCTCTCCGAAGTTAAGCAAAGAGAGGGGGAGTCCTTGAGAAATTATCTTGGCCATTTTAATAAGGCCATGTTAGAGGTGGACCACCTTAATCATGAGGTGGCTATATCCGCCTTGGCAGGGGGAGTCTCAAAGGAAAGCGACTTCTACCTGGCTATGGAAGTCAGCTACCCCCCTTGTCTCTCTGATATGATGGCCCTAGCGGACAAATACGCTAGGGTCGAAGAATCACGGAGAGTTGCCCGCACCGAGCAGGCAAAGAAGAAGGAGCCCAAAGGCCCCGACAGACATAGTCCCGCCCGTCGGCCAAGTCCGCCTTGCCGCCAAAGAGTTCCCCCGCTGCCGCCAAGGAATCGCTCCCGGAGCCCCCCCAGGCGATTCGATCACTACACTCCGCTAACCGTGCCCCGGGCGCAAATCCTCATGGAAATAGAGCGCCAGCTCCCCCGGCCAGTGCCTCTCCGAGGGAACCCGACCCGAAGAGATCCCACCAAGTACTGTCGCTACCACAGGGAGCACGGCCATGACACTGAAGAATGCTGGCAGCTGAAAAATAAAATCGAGAGGCTGATCCAGTGGGGACGACTGAATCAATTCAGGAGGGCGCCCGAGCCACAACAAGGAGGTGACCGCCAGCCCGAACTTCAACAACCTCCTCCTCCACCGAATCCGCCCGTGATCGGCCGCATTAACATGATCGAAGAGGCCGGCGGGTCGAGCCCCAGGGGCGACGGTGAAGGATCGGCGCGAAGAAGGCACGGACGTGCGAGCTCTCCTTCTCCGACGATGATCTCCAAGGGATACAGCTCCCCCATGATGACACACTAGTTGTATCCCTCAATTTAAATAACTATGATGTAAGCCGAATCCTTGTTGATAGTGGAAGTTCGGTGAATGTTTTGTACCTCGGTGTGTTTGCCAGGATGAAATTACTCATGGAAAACCTACGAGCCGTGGATTCCACCCTGATGGGATTCACAGGCGACGTCATCGTCCCGGAAGGGGTCGTCACCCTGACGGTCCGCGCGGGAACCTGGCCCCTTGTAGCCATTATCCAGACAGACTTCCTAGTAACCGACCTCAGATCTCCATACAACGCAATATTCGGCAGGCCCGACTTGATGTCCCTCAAGGCAGTTGTCTCCATCCCGCATCTGTCCATGAAATTCCCCACCGAGCGAGGAGTTGGAGTTGTTCGAGGAAGTCAAGCCATGGCTCGGCAGTGCTTCGTTACAAGCCTTCAGTTAGAATGCCGAAAGTTGATGGGCTAGACGCTCGAGAGGACTTCACCGAACAACGAGGAGAACCTGCAGAGGAACTGGAGGAGGTGCTGTTGGATGAGGCTCATCCCGACCGAACCATAAAAATCGGGTCGCTGCTCAAGGGCGAACCTCGGCACAAATTGATCAGGTTCCTCCGAAGCAACGCTGACATCTTCGCCTGGTCCGCCTCCGACATGCCAGGGGTCAGCCCCGAGGTTCTCGTCCATCGTCTCAACATGGACGAGATGCACAGGCCCATCAAGCAGAAAAAGAGGAGCTTCGCCCAGAACGACAAAAGGCCATTGAAGAAGAGGTAGACAAACTCATCAAGGCTAACTTCGTCCGGGAGGTGAATTATCCAAGCTGGCTATCGAACGTTGTTATGGTGAAGAAGTCGAACGGTAAGTGGAGGATTTGCATCGACTTCACCACCTTAACAAAGCCTGCCCGAAGGACAGCTTCCCCCTTCCTCGGATCGACCAGCTTGTGGATGCCACCTCAGGTCACCAGATGCTGTCATTCATGGACGCCTATTCAGGCTACAATCAGATCCGAATGGCCCCTGAGGATGAAGAAAAAACCGCCTTCATAACGACCGAGGTACTTACTGTTACCGTGTCATGCCTTTTGGTCTTAAAAATGCAGGTGCAACCTACCAGAGGCTGGTTAACAAAGTATTCAAGGAGCAAATCGGCCGGAATATGGAGGTGTACGTGGACGACATGCTGGTCAAAAGCAAAGAAGCATCGCGGCATGTCGATGACCTCTCAGAGAGCTTTGCAACGCTGCGCAAGTATGGGATGAGACTCAATCCGACCAAATGCGCCTTCGGCATTAACTCCGGGAAGTTTCTCGGCTTCATGGTCTCCCAGCGAGGTATCGAAGCTAACCCCCAGAAGATTCAAGCTCTCCAACAAATGGCGCCCCCGACATCTGTTAAAGAGGTCCAGCGCCTAACTGGGAGGATAGCGGCTCTTAACCGCTTTGTGGCGCGGTCGGCCGAGAGATGCCTCCCCTTCTTCAAAACCCTCCGGTCGGCTAAAAACTTCTAGTGGACTCCTGAATGCCAAAAGTCATTTCAAGATCTCAAGAAATACCTTGGCTCGCCCCCACTCCTCAGCAGTCCGGCCCCGGGCGAGACCCTATTCTTGTACCTGGCTGTTTCAGAGGGTGTCGTCTGTTCGGTGCTAGTCAGGGAAGAAGGCAAAGTCCAGAAGCCGATCTACTATGTCAGCAAGCTACTCCGCGATGCGGAGACAAGGTACAGCAGAATTGAGAAGATGGTGTTGGCCTTAATCACCTCAGTTCGGAAGCTGCGACCGTACTTCCAAGCACATTCTGTGACGGTCCTGACCGACCAACCCATCAGGGCGGTAGTCCACCGTCCCGAGACATCGGGAAGAATGACCAAGTGGGCCGTCGAGTTGAGCGAGCATGACATACACTTCCAGCCTCGCCCAGCCATCAAAGCTCAGGTGCTAGCCGACTTCCTCCTCGAGTGTACCATCCCGGAGGATGGTTCTACCCCAGACTCCCTCGAAGAACCAAAATCTGGAGCCCGGTGGCTCCTCCATGTCGACGGGTCATCTAATGCCCATCGCTCACCAGTCCGAAGGGGGTAACCTTCGAATATGGCGTCCGGTTCTCTTTCCCGGCCTCCAACAACGAAGCCGAGTACGAAGCCCTGTTAGCCGGCCTCCGAATCGCCCGCAATCTGAAGGCGGAGAAGCTTAACGCCTTCACCGACTCTCAGCTGGTGGCCGGTCACGTGCGGGGAGAGTTTGAAGCCCGGGAGCCGAACATGGTTCGATATCTTCAAGAGGTGCGGAGCCTGCTTCCCCATTTTACCGAATTTGAGATCATTCAGATTCCCAGATCCGAGAATGCCCGCGCCGACCTACTCTCTCGATTGGCGACCGCGGAATCAATGGACGCCGAACAAAAGTTCCACCTAGAGACCCTAGAGAAGCCCAGCATCGCGGAAGCCGACCGAATAATGCAGGTTGAAGTTGAACCATCATGGTTCAACCCTATTCTTAAATATCTCAAAGAAGGGTCGCTTCCACCGACCGGAGAGAGGCTAGAAAGCTGAAGCTACAGGCCACCCACTATGTGCTGATCGACAACCAGCTTTACAAACGGTCATTCTCTATGCCACTACTCAGATGCCTTCGCCCGTCCGAAGCAGATTATGCTCTGCGCAAAGTACATGAAGGGATTTGCGGCAACCATCTGGGAAGCCGGTCCCTATGCCACAAGGTGCTACGACAAGGCTATTACTGGCCGACAATGCAGAAAGATGCAGACGATCTGGTCCGAGCCTGCGACCCATGCCAGAGGCACTCAACCATTCAAAGACTCCCCTCTGCCGACCTAGTTCCCATATCCTCCGCTTGGCCCTTCGCCAAATGGGGTATGGACATCCTCGGCCCATTCCCGCTTGCCACGGGGCAGCGGAAATTTCTGTTCGTCGCCATCGACTACTTCACTAAATGGGTCGAGGCGGAAGCAGTTGCACAGATAACTAAAGCACAGGCCAGAGATTTTGTATGGAGGTCCATCATCTGCCGGTTCGGCCTCCGCATACTATAATCACCGATAACGGTAAGCAGTTTGACAATTCTAAGTTCCGCCAGTTCTGTGAGGAGCACGGAATCCGTCATCACCTCACCTCGGTCGGACACCCACAAGCCAACGGAGCAGCCGAAGTGACTAACAGGACCCTCCTTCAGGGATCAAAGCTCGCCTTTCCCGAGCCCAAGGCAGGTGGGCGGATGAGCTGCATCATGTTTTGTGGGCCTACCGCACCACACCGAGAATCCCAACAGGCGAAACCCCATTTCGGATGGCTTTCGGCACGGAGGCCGTTATCCCTGTGGAAATAGGCCTCCCATTGTTGCGGGTGGAAAGCTACTCAGAGGAAGCTAGCAACGAACAGCTCCGCACCAACCTCGACCTGGTGGAGGAGATCAGAGAGAAGGCCCGGATCAGAGTGGCTGCATATCAACAAAGGGTGGCCCGTTACCACGCCTCCAGAGTCAAAGGGAAAGCCTTCCTGCCTGGCGACCTTGTCCTCCGAAAGGCCTCTGTTTCCAAACCGCTGGAACAAGGAAAGCTGGTACCAAACTGGAAGGCCCATACCAAGTGGCGGAGATCATTGGACCGGGAACCTACAAGCTGCAAGATTTAGATGGGAAATCCATCCCCTGGACGTGGAACTCGGACAATCTCCGTAAGTATTATCAATAGGGTGTGTCCTCTCTAAGTTCATTTTCATATGCCTCATTATACCTTCCTGTCGACGCATTTTTCGCAATTCGCAACATAAATCATTATGCACTACATTGCCAAAGATTGCGAAAAGAAACAGATGCTGCTTACCAATCCTCGGTACGACCAAGCTACCTGTCTGAACAGGAACTCTCCGAACCTTGGCAGGGCCAAGTAAAAATTCTCGAACCTTGGCAGGGCCAAGTAAAAATTCTCCGAACCTTGGCAGGGCCGAGCAACAAATTCTCCGAACCTTGGCAGGGCCAAGTAAAAATTCTCCGAACCTCGGCTGGGCCGAGCAACAAATTCTCGAACCTTGGCAGGGCCAAGTAAAAATTCTCCGAACCTCGGCTGGGCCGAGCACAAATTCTCCGAACCTTGGCAGGGCCAAGTAAAAATTCTCCGAACCTCGGCTGGGCCGAGCGAAAAATTCTCCGAACCTTGGCAGGGCCAAGTAAAAATTCTCCGAACCTCGGCTGGGCCGAGCGACAAATTCTCCGAACCTCGGCTGGGCTGAGCAACAAATTCTCTGAACCTTGGCAGGGCCAAGTAAAAATTCTCCGAACCTTGGCAGGGCCGAGCGACAAATTCTCCGAACCTTGGCAGGGCCAAGTAAAAATTCTCCGAACCTCGGCTGGGCCGAGCAACAAATTCTCCGACCTTGGTAGGGCCAAGTAAAAATTCTCGAACCTCGGCTGGGCCGAGCGATAAATCTCTGAACCTTGGCAGGGCCAAGTAAAAATTCTCCGAACCTCGGCTGGGCCGAGCAACAAATTCTCCGAACCTTGGCAGGGCCAAGTAAAAATTCTCCGAACCTCGGCTGGGCCGAGCGACAAATTCTCCGAACCTTGGCAGGGCCAAGTAAAAATTCTCCAACCTCGGCTGGGCCAAGCAACAAATTCTCCGAACCTTGGCAGGGCCAAGTAAAAATTCTCCGAACCTCGGCTGGGCCGAGCGACAAATTCTCGAACCTTGGCAGGGCCAAGTAAAAATTCTCCGAACCTTGGCAGGGCCAAGTAAAAAATTCTCCGAACCTCGGCTGGGCCGAGCGATAAATTCTCCGAACCTTGGCAGGGCCAAGTAAAAATTCTTCGAACCTCGGCTGCGCCGAGCAACAAATTCTCCGAACCTTGGCAGGGCCAAGTAAAAATTCTCCGAACCTCGGCTGGGCCGAGCAACTAATATCCAAACCTTGGTAGGGCCAGGTAAAAATTCTTCGAGCTAAAATCCCAGCGGAAAATCGAAGTACGTGGGCCCCGATTAAAGCCGAAGGACTTCCGAATAGTCCCCAGAACTTCGACCGGTTTGAAAAAAGGCACACTGAGCGAAAACCGTCAACACGCACAAAAAATGTGCCTCCAGCAAACCCATAAAGGGTTCAACAAGCCCTACATGACCGGCCACGAACCCCAGGCAAAGCCAGGGAATTTCCCCTTTTTTGCTGCTAAAAATCTTTGGGCAATGCCCCTATAACCTGCCGAACAAAGCGCCCATCTCAAACAAAGCCGTGGCTCAGCGCGTGAACCAGTGGAGCCACCCAGGCTCCCCAACCATTCAATCACATACGAGTGACATTTCTCAGAGCTAAAATCTCATAAAATGAGAGGTTATCCAAAAAGGGCCTTTTTCATTGATTAAAGAAGGAAAGTACAAGAATAAACAAAGAAAAAAAAAAAAAGAAAAAAAAAAGCAAAAGAGGCCCTAACTAGGGTTCAGTGTCGCTCCCAGATGCCAGTAGGTCCTCCAGGTGCTCGGTAAGATCAGCAACCTGCTGGCGGAGTGACACGATCTCTTCCCTCTGCCGGTCCGCCACCCGGCGCAGGGCTTCCGCCTCCCTCGTAGAGACGTCCACATACTCCTCAATGACCCTCACGAGCCGCTGTTGACTCGTGAGGGTCGACGCCAGGCCTAGCCCATCGACGATAATCGTGGGATTGCCCCTCGGCGGGTGTAGCAGGCCATTGATCGATGCACGTAGTTCCTCGGACGATCGCTCCTTGAGAGGCCATGGCCAAAAACTGTTTCGAGACTTAAACCGAGGGATGGCTAAGACCAACACCCCTCGGTCATATTTATACTTGCCAGGCGAGTATCTCGATCGGTCGCGCCGTAGCCACCGACCTATGAGAACTCACTGCATGTCATCACTTTAATTAGCGCCTGCGGAATCCAAAGGGCCGTGCCCCATCCCGAGTGAGATCGGTAAGCACGGACGGACTGTTCGGGAACCCCCCTGAACTGAGTATTTCCCGATCTGCCGGCCCCCCGTAATGAATGATCCCGACACTTCCCCAAGCTCTTTTAAAGCTGGCCCCCTTTCGGAAAGCACAAAAAGGGAGAAATCCAGCGCCTGGCAGTGACTCGTCCCCTCGGGAGGGATAACGTTATAAATGAAGAGCGTGACCATGTACCGCCCGTTCTGCCCTGACGCCCCTCACCAAGCGCCGTAGGGACCTAACACTCCATCTCATAGTGGAAACTAACCCACTTCTCCGAGCCCCGAACCTCTGAACCTTGGCAAGGCCAAGTAAAACGTCTTCGTACCTCGGCAGGGCCGAGCAACAAGTTCTCCGAACCTTGGCAGGGCCAAGTAAAAATTCTCCGAACCTCGGCTGGGCCGAGCGACAAATTCTCCGAACCTCTGCTGGGCCGAGCAATGAGTTCTCCGTACCTCGGCAGGGCCGAACAACAAACTCTCCGAACCTTGGCAAGGCCAAGTAAAACATCTCCGAACCTCGGTCGGGCCGAGCAGTAAATTCTTCAAACATCGACTGGACCGAGCAACAGATTTTTCGAACCTTGGCAGGTCCAAGTGGCAAATCCTCCAAACCTCGGCAAGGCCGAGCCATAAGCATTCGGTCTCCAATAGGGATGAGGCACAAAACTCCTAGCTTCGGACCAAGATAAGGAGCGTGTTCCGCCGAACAATCTCCAGACCGCCGCTTACGAACCTCGACTAGTTCGGATAGCGCGGGATCCTCGCCTAAGAATGAGCGGGACGCCTTTGTACCCCACGACCAACGACAACAAACTCGGCACGAAAGAGATAAAGATTGAGAAACAGAACAAAACTCTCTTTATTTTTTGCCATCAAAATCAATTACAAATGCCTGAAAGGCGTTACAAGAGCATTGAAATGCATAAAATAAAGACAAGTACAAAACTCGGGCAACTGCTCCAAAGCGGACCTGGGCGACTGTGATGCTCCGGCGTCCTGATCGACGAGCTGGATAAACCGCAAACAGTCAGCTCGCGCCGATAATGAGCGGGCAACATGGACCAATCGTTGCGACCAGCTTCAGTTAATAATGATATCTCGGTGACCCAACCGAGATATCAGGGCGATCGGAAAGGGTGGACAGGATATTGCCCCGAACCACCCAACTGAAAGGCCCCTCGGAGAGTATGAAGGAAGCCCACGGCCCCTGGCGCCGGAATGCTCTCCCAAACCGAGTGTGTACTGCCCCAACTTGCCCAAACTCCAAGGCAAGGTATCAGCGGGCGGCACGCTTTCACCCTCTCCCCATGTGGTAAAAGATTCCTCAGGCGGGCAAGCCCTGGAATCCAAACCAGGGGAGGAGGCAAAATTCACTCAAACCATGGGGAGCCAGCGTGCACCCCCTACCATACGTCCCCGAAGGGGAACCACAAAGGTCACACTGGAAGCGCATATGTGCGCTCTCCGTGTGATCGCTGCGCCCCTCCTGTGCGCTCTCCATATGATCTCCGGGACTCATCCCCTAAAGGCGAGCCGTTCTCCAGCATCTCCTTCATCACCCCAGCTGTCCGAAGGTGAAGGGCTTATGAAAGGAAAGCTCGGCCCTCCCACTCGCAACAGCAGAGAAATAAGCATGGTGGAAACTTCAATGGTAAAGAAACTTTGGGAATGACCTAACACGACCCCTCTATTCCCCTTTTTATAGGCAAAAATGAACTGGGAACAATTACCAAGGCCATAAGCCCCGAGATTCGAAACACTTGGCCAATGCCTCCACGTGGCCTCCCAGGATGAAAGCAACGCCCCATTGCGCACCGAGCCCACTGCCTACTGTGACGCATGCAGAGATTTCCTCTTGATCCTGAATCACGATCATTAAATGCAGAGAATCGCCCACTGACCTTACAGATTCAGGAGATCGTCCTACGAAAGTAATATCCTCCAATGGTGAACGGGTGCGTGCGCCGTACATCAAAACGACCCTCATGGGAAATGAACAATGCCCTAAAAACCTTTCGGAAAGCACCAGAACAGCTTTTCGCTCCCTACAGGGTCGTATCATCAATTTCGGTGAAATAAAAACCGATTTTTCTGCAAAATGGCAGGGCGTTGGCAGCACAGCAAAAAGCACAAAAACCGATTATCTGCCGATCGCTCCCTGACAAAGTTGATCGCTCAAAGAACTTGTGCGATAAAATTGAGCGTCTCAAAGCAAAAATGAGCGCGAAGGCTACGTAAACCCTTCTTTCATTCACCAAAAAAGGAAGGAAGTGGCGAGAGGAAACGAAAAATGCTTTGGTAACCCCCCTCGTATGTTGGCCCTAGCCGACCTACTTTATCGTCGGCCCCAGCCGACCTACTTTATCGTCGGCCCCAGTCGACCTACTTTATCGTCGGCCCTAGACGACCTACTTCATCCATCGGCCTTAGCCGACTTATATCATCTATCGGTCCTAGCTGACCTACCCTACCAGTCGGCCTTAACCGACCTACTTCGCTCCTCAAGTCTTAATTAAACTATTGCATCGCCCGAACGTGAACCGAACCTGATCGTCTTTCGGTTCATCGATCAAGGCTATCACCCCGCCTTGGGCCAATCCAATGCATTCCCTCGATCCTGAGATAAAGACGACCAAATAGCGTCAACAAGCCATGAGTCGCTCGCGATTGAGGCGAAATTTGGAGCGAAGGACTGTCCAAAGAAAAACATTCAAATAGAGGTAGAAAGTCCATTCATTGAAAGACGTCAAGCAGAGCTACTACCCGGAAAACAAAATTTTGAAATAATTTTTAAGGGTCTGGGGCCACGTTCGTTCCAGAAGAATCCCCAACTATATCTGCAGAGGCATGGCTTGATTCACCCTTCTCAAATGTCCTAACCTCCGGGGCGACGGTCTGCGAATGCCCTCCAGAAACTGCGGCCTCGCTGGGACCTGGGACGGCGCCAGGATCAGTATCGGAGGCATCAATGTACTCGTCCTCCTCTTCCCCTCCAGAGTCGCTGGCGTCAAGAGCTTCGGCATCAAGAAAAGAAAGATCTCATTCCGGGTGCTCACTAGATATCTTGTCTTTGCACTCTTCCATTCCAAGTTGGAAGGCGTCAGCGCCGATCGCGTCCTGTTCCCCCTTGAGTATGGCAAGTTGCACCTTAGCCTCGGCAACTTGCCTCTCAGCCTCCGCAGCTTGAGCCCGCAGAATAACGGTTTGCTCCTCGAACTCGCCGGCCCGCGCCTCAAGCTCTGAGCTCCTACTGCGGCTAGACACGAGCTCACTTTGGAAAGCCCGATTCTCCAACCTTAACTTTGCCATCTGCAAAACCGAAATCAGTCGGCATCACAAGAGACCAACAAAAGAAACTAAAAAGGGGGGATGAGATCGTACCTCCTCCTCTTGTCTGGCCAACCTTTTGGTCAGCTCCTCGGCCTCACTCCTGGCCCTTGTTCTATCAGCTCCAACCAACTCGACCCTCTCCTAGAGAGCATTAATCCTCGACTGCTTGGCTTCGACCTCTCCCGGGCTTGGGATAGCTCGTTGCTCACCCGAGCTATCATCCCTTGGTGCCATTTGGCGCCAGCCCTCAAGTCGGCGATTTCGTCATCGCGCCGCTTCAGCCTCTCCTCTATTTCGCTGAGCATTCTGGTCAGGCACTTTTTCTTGTCGGCAGCCTCCTTCCCCAGCCGGCCCAAACTCTCATTGCGTTCCCGCCGCATCGCCGCCACTTCTTCAGAATGTTTCGACTTAACTCGAGCTAGCTCTAAGCACGCATCATCGTTCTTTGCTAGGAGCCCCTGTAACTCCTCCACTTTATGCTTTTGCTTGGACACTTCGGCCAGGGCGGCCTGATACGACGCCTTCATCCCCTCCAAACCTCTGTTGCTAATGGCCATAAGTTCCTCGAACTTCTCAGACACCTTCACTCGTGATCGGAGTTCGGCGTTGTCTCTCCTGGCCTGAATGCTGGCCCCCGTCGCCAAACTCAGACGCCAGCACATCGCCCGAGAAAGCAAATACTCTACAGGATAAAAAATGAATGAGAATATACCATTAAGTCAGCCAGAATGTATCCACTACCCAGGAATGGTAACTCACCCGCGAGGCATAGGCCCGTGTCATCCTCATGAGGGTCGTATTGTCGATATCGGGAAGGAGATGGATACTTTCAAATCCCGGTGGTTGTTCAACAAAAACTTCTTCATTTATAAGTCCATTTAAGAATGCGCTTTTAACATCCATTTGAAATAAATTGATATGCATATGGCATGCAAATGCAAGTAACAATCTAATTGCTTCAAGTCTAGCTACAGGTGCAAAAGTTTCATCAAAATCAATTCCTTCTTCTTGATTATATCCTTTTGCAACTAATCTAGCTTTGTTTCTTATTACTATGCCATTTTCATCTAATTTATTTCTAAATACCCATTTTGATCCTATTACAGAATGATCTTTAGGTCTATCCACTAATGTCCAAACATTATTTCTAGTGAATTGATTTAATTCTTCTTGCATGGCTAACATCCAGTTATTATCTTTTTCAGCTTCTTCAATAGTTTTTGGTTCAATTTGAGATACAAATGCAAGATGATTATTGATGTTTCTCATTGATGATCTAGTTCTTACTCCTTGAGATGGATCACCTATAATTAATTCTCTTGGATGACCATAGGCATATCTCCAATCTCTAGGTAGATCTATATCATTACGATTTCCATCAACAACATCAACACTAGGAGAATCATTATCTTTAGCTTCTTGTTCATGATCTGAAGATACATCTATATTTAATTTTTCAATGTCTCTTTCTAGAATGTTTGTATCTTCCTCATCATCAATCTTTTTAGAACTTGATGCTAAAGATTCATCAAAGATTACATGAATAGATTCTTCTACTATTAAGTTTCTCTTGTTAAATACTCTATAAGCTTTACTTGATGTTGAATATCCTAAGAATATGCCTTCATCAGATTTTGCATCAAATTTTCCTAGGTTATCTTTGCCATTATTATGAATGAAACACTTACAACCAAATGCATGAAAATAGCTTATGTTTGGTTTTCTATTATTCCATAGTTCATAAGGTGTTTTCTTAATGATTGGCCTAATTAAAGCTCTATTAAGGATGTAGCATGCCGTGTTTATAGCTTCTGCCCAAAAGTATTTTGGTAAGTTGCTTTCACATAGCATGGTACGGGCCATGTCTTCTAGGGTTCTATTTTTTCTTTCAACTACACCATTTTGTTGCGGTGTTCTAGGTGCAGAAAAATTATGATGGATGCCATTTTCTATGCAAAAATTTTTAAATAAATGATTTTCAAATTCGGTGCCATGATCACTTCTTAGAGACACTATGGTGTTGTTTTTCTCATTTGTGACCTTCTTGAAGAATTTCAAAAATAGTGGAAAGGTCTCATCCTTATGAGCTAAAAATAATACCCAAGTGTATCTAGAGTAATCATCTACAATCACAAGACCATATTTCTTTCCTCCTAGACTTGTGGTTCTAGTAGGTCCAAAAAGATCCATGTGAAGTAGTTCAAGTGGCCTAGAAGTGGAAACAATATTTTTAGTTTTGAAAGAATTTCTAGTTTGTTTTCCAAATTGACATGCATCACAAATTTTATTATTTTCAAAATCTAATTGTGGAAGTCCTTTTACTAAATCCATTCTAATTAATTTTGAAATAAGGTGTGTGCTTGCATGACCTAATCTACGATGCCACAACCAACCAATCTCATTTATATTAGCATTATTAGCAACTAGGCAATGATTACTTGTAGACAAATTGTCTAAATCAATCAGGTATACATTGCCATTTCTATTTCCAATAAAAACAATGCTATTATCAATGGGATTAGAAACTGTGCATATAGAAGATTCAAATGATACTTTAAAACCTTTGTCACATAATTGACTAATGCTAATTAAATTATGTTTCAAACCATCAACATATAAGACATTTTCAATATATGTGGAGGGAGTTATTTGAATGTTACCAAACCCCAAGATTTGGCCTTTGCCATTGTCGCCAAATGTAACTACTCCTCCTCTTTTGCTTTCAAGGGTGATGAATTGATCCTTGTCACCCGTCATGTGCCTTGAGCAGCCGCTATCGAGATACCACTTTCTCTTTGATCTTTTGGCCGCAAGACACTCCTGCAAAAATAATTAAGTCTTATATTTAGGTACCCAAGCTTTCTTGGGTCCTTCATGGTTAGTAGCATAAACAATTGTTCCTTTAGGAACCCAAATTTTCTTTCCTTTACTATTTATCTTCTTATCTATTTTCTTAAAATTGCATTCAAAAACTTTGTGTCCCTTCTTGTTACAGTAATGACATGTAACATTATCATTGTTTTGTTTTTCTAAAAAGTTTTTGACAAATTTTTGTTTCAAATTAGGTCTATATCCTAAACCAGCCTTATCATATATAGCTCTTTGATTACTTAACAATAAATTAAGTTTTTCTGAACTATAAGTGAATTTGTCAACAATACTTTTATATTTATCAACTTCCTTCTTTAGTTTATCATTTTCATTGAAATTGATTCTTTTTCTTTAGTCAAATTGCTTTTTCAGATTTCAGCACTTTAGTTTCATTATTAAGATTTTCTTTTTCTTCAATCAAAGTTAAATTTTCATTTTTCAAAAACTTATATTTCTTTTTCAAAATTTTGAAATCACCAACAAGTTCATTAAAAGCATCAAATAATTCATCAAAAGCAAATTCATCGCAAGGATTTTCAGAACTTACCTCATCCTCTTCGTTTGCCATAAAGCAAATGTTAGCAACCTCCTTTTGTTCTTCCTCCGATGAGGATTCATCGCTGTCGCTCCAAGTTGCAACATAGGCTTTCTTTTTCTTCTTGAAAGTCTTTTTCAGTTGAGGACAATCATATCTGTAATGCCCCGGTTTCTTACATTCATAGCAAATCAAGGGGTCTTTCTCTTTATCCTTGTCCTTGTCTTTTTCTTTCTCTCCTTCCATCTTAGTTCCAAATTTCTTCTTGTGGAAGGGTCTCTTTCTCCTCATGAATTTTTTGAACTTTCTTGCTAGAAGAGCTGTCTCATCATCATCTTCTTCACTATCATTGCAGCTCTCCTCATTTCAGCAGCCTTAAGAGCTATGGTCTTTTTCTTTTTCACATCTTCTTCTATGTGCTGCTTCATGGTCAATTCATGGGTCATTAGGGATCCTAGAAGCTCCTCTAAGGGTAAGGTGTTGAGGTCCTTTGCTTCTTGGATTGCTGTCACCTTCGCTTCCCACGTTCTTGGAAGTGACCTGAGAATTTTTCGAACAAGTTCAGAGTTAGAATATGTTTTGCCTAAACTTTTCAACCCATTTACAATATCAGTAAATCTAGTATACATGCTAGCTATATTTTCAGTTTGTTCCATGCAAAATAACTCATATTTATGAACAAGAATGTTTATTTTGGATTCTTTTACTTGGTTAGTACCCTCATGGGTAACCTCTAATCTATCCCAAATCTCCTTTGCGGAATTACAAGTGGAGATTCTATTAAATTCATTAGCATCTAAAGAGCAATATAAGACATTCATGGCCTTAGCATTGAGCTGTGCCATTTTCCTATCATTATCATTCCAATCCCTTTCGGGCTTAGGAACAATAGTGCCATCAACAACGTGTGTGGGTGTACTAGGTCCATTAGTTATAACACCCCACAATTCATAATCAGAAGCTTGAATGAATATCCTCATTCTTGCTTTCCAATAAGAATAGTTGGAACCATTAAACAAGGAGGTCTATTTGTAGAATGACCTTCGGCAAATGATCCAACTTGAGTTGCCATTTGGATCTTTAGCTCTTGATCGTGTGATCAAAATCTAATGAGCACTTGCTCTGATACCAATTGTTGGCCCAGATGACAACCCAAGAGGGGGGGTGAATTGGGTTCTTTAAAAATTTAGCCTCTTGAAAAATTGTTTGCTTAAGATGAATGAAAACAAATGCAATGTAAATATAAAGTACAGCGAATAAAACAGAGATAGAGATAGAGTCAATGGAAGCACGGCAAACACAAAGATTTTATAGTGGTTCGGTGTATCCAACACCTACGTCCACTCCCAAGATCCTACTTGGGTCCACACTATAATCACCTCGATTACAGCCGAGTTGTTTTACAAGTTCACAACTCAAACTTGTTGTTTTACCCGGGATCACAACGAACCCAGCCGGTTTTTCGGGCTCACCAGCACACAACCCAAAACTCAAGCAAAACTAGCTTGACCCGAGGTTAACAACCTCCACTAGTTCAATCCCCTTTGATTGAACTAGGCACAAACAAGAATAAGAATGTTTTACAAATTTTCACAGCTCCTTAATGAGCAAATATTCAAAGAAAAGTAAATAGGTTTAGAAAAGCCTGGTTTGAAGTTGTTTGGCTTTGAGCTTTTCTTCTTTTCCTCTTCTCCTTGCTGGGTTGAATCAAGCCTCAGCTCCGATTCTTCACAGTAGATGCAGTTGAGAAGATTGAAAAGTTGGTCTCTTTCTTCTAGTTGAGAATCCTCCGATTTTTCTCTATTTGAACGGCTTGGATTCTTCTTTGAGCTTTGTGGAGTGGAAGGTTTTGAATTTGAAAGCTCCTCTCTTGGATATAAGGCTCAAGACTTCTCGGATTTTGATTTTTGATTTTTGTCTATCCGTTTCTATTCTCTCTTTCTATATTTTTCAAACGGTTGTTTTTCCCCTTTTTATAGATTTTCCTTTGATTCATTTTTGGGTGGAAATCTAGCCGTTGGAGTGTACCTGGAAGGATTTTCCATTCATAAAAAATAGCCGTTAGATGTCAGAAATCAAAAATATTACCGTTAGAGCTGATCTGGCATTTTTGATTTTTCGTCCAGGTGGGTTGGAGTCGGCTCCAGCTTTTCAGGTGTCGGCTCCGAATCGTTTTTCCATAAATAGTAAAATCTGAGTTCGTCGTGGAGTCGGCTCCGCAAAAGTAAGTGTCGGCTCGCCGTCGTCAGGTGTCGGCTCCCGAAAACTGTAGGTGTCGGCTCCAGGATGCTCAGAAAAATCAACGTCTGTTCCAGCATCGGAGTCGGCTCCAGACACAGTAAGTGTCGACTCCGAAACCTTAGGTGTCGGCTCCGAAACTCTAGGTGTCGGCTCCAGGTTGTATCAAAAATCAGATTAAAATTGAATTGGCCATGGGGTCGGCTCCAGACTTTCTAGGTGTCGACTCCAAGCTCTGAAACTTTGAAATCTCTGATTTGTATTTGATTCAAAATTCATTTCTTAATTCCTTTAAATTGATCAAATAAATTTAAGTCCTGAAACACTTATAAAATCCATTAGTAATCAAATAAATATACTCAATTCCTTTATTAATCATCAAAATTAATGAATGGATCAACAGATCTCCCTAGATCTCAGCGAGCCCGATCCCTCTCTCCGGTGTTCTCTCGTCACGACTCGACACCGTCTCAGTATTCTCCTCGCCCAGCCCCTCCTGCTATGCTTGAGGAGGAGATCCGCCGATAACTCCGGAAGATGCGTCAGGAGTTGGACGCTGCCAAGCAGGCCTAGCCGCTTCAGCATAAAGTGGAGCAGGGCATTCCCTTCTCCAAGGAGATCATGGGGGAAGTGATTCCCTCCCATGTCAAGCTACCCGCATCGAACCTTATCATGGATCCTCTGATCCCGACGACCACCTCAGTAGCTTCCAATCGATCATGATGTTCCATGGGGCATCAAATGCGATCCTCTGTTGCGCCTTCCCTTCCACCCTCAGGGGGTCCGCTCGAACCTGGTTTAATGCCTTAAAATCAGGTTCCGTTGGTTCATTTGATGAGCTGAGCCGCCTCTTCATCAACCAGTTCGTCAGCAGCCGTTGTCACTGGTGGAGATCTGATTCCCTCTCTGAGGTTAAGCAGAGAGAGGGGGAGTCCTTGAAGAACTATCTCGTTCGTTTCAATACGGCCATGCTGGAAGTGGATCACCTTAACCATGAGGTGGCCATGTCCGCCCTAGCATGCGGAGTGTTAAAGGAGAGTGACTTTTACCTAGCGTTGGAGGTCAGCTACCCTCCGAACCTCTCCGATATGATGTCCCTGGCGGACAAGTATACCGAGTCAAGGAATTACGGAGGGCTGCCCATGCCGAACTGGCAAGGAAGGAGTCCAAGGGCTCAAACAGACACCGATCTGCCCACCAGCCGAGCCTACCTCACCGCCAAAGGGTTCCTCCGCCGCCGCTGAGGAACCGCACTCAAAGCCCACCTAGGAGGTTCAACCGATTCACCCCGCTCACTGCTCCGAGGGTGGAGATCCTCATGGAGATAGAGCGTCAACTCCCTCGACCGCCTCCTCTCCGAGGGAATGCGGCCCGGAGAGACCCCACCAAATACTGCCGCTACCACCGGGACCATGGCCACGACACCGAGGAATGCTGGCAGCTGAAGAATAAATCGAGAGGCTCATCCAACGGGTAGACTGGATCAATTCAGGAGAGCGCCCGAGCCAAGAAATGGGGGTAACCACCAGCCCGAGCCTCAGCAGCCTCCTCCTCCGAATCCTTCGGTCGCTGGCCACATCAATATGATCGAGGCAGTCGATAGTCCATCGAGCTGGCAGGACGATGAAGAAGGTTCAGCGCCAAAAAGAGCATGGACTAATGAGCTCTCCTTCTCTGATAATGACCTCCAGAAGATACAGTTCCGCATGACGATGCGTTGGTTGTATCTCTCAATCTAAACAATTATGATGTAAGCCGGATCCTTATTGATAGTGGGAGCTCTGTCAATATTTTGTATCTCGACGTGTTTGCGTAGATGAAACTGCTCATGGAGAATCTCCGAGCCGTGGACTCCACCCTAATGGGGTTCATCGACGATGTTATTACCCCAGAGGGGGTCGTGACCTTAACGGTCCGCGCGAGAACTTGACCTCGCGTTGCCACTGTTCACACAGATTTTCTGGTGACCAAGCTTCGGTCACCCTACAATACAATTTTTGGGAGACCTGGCCTGATGTCCCTTGGAGCTGTTGTCTCCGTCCCGCATCTAGCTATGAAGTTTCCTACCGGATGGGGAGTGGGAGTATTTCGAGGAAGCCAAGCTATAGCTCGGTAGTGCTTCATCACCAACCTTCAGTCCAAACTGCCCGAGTTGATGGGCTGGACACTCGGGAGGATTTTGCCTAGCAACGGGGAGAACCAGCCGAAGAGCTGGAGGAGGTACCGCTGAACAAAGCTCGGCCCGACCAAACCATAAAGATCGGGTCGCAACTGAAAGGGAAACTTCGGCTGGAGCTGATCGACTTTCTCCAAAGGAATGCTGATGTCTTCGCCTGGTCCGCTTCTGATATGCCGGAATCAACCCAGACGTTCTCGTCCACCATCTTAATGTGGACGAGATGTCCCGGTCCGTAAAGCAGAAGAAAAGGAGCTTCACCCCTGAGCGACAGAAGGCAATTGAGGAAGAAGTCGATAAACTTATCAAGGCAAACTTTATTCGGAGGTAAACTACCCTAACTGGCTATCAAATGTTGTCATGGTGAAGAAGTCGAACGGTAAGTGGTGAATCTACATCGACTTCACCGACCTCAACAAAGCATGCTTGAAGGATAGCTTCCCTCTCCCTCGGATCGACCAACTTGTAGATGCTACTTCAGGTCATCAGATGCTGACCTTCATGGATGCCTATTCGGGCTACAACCAAATCCGAATGGCGCCCGAGGATGAAGAGAAGACCGCCTTCATAATCGACTGAGGTACTTATTGTTATCGTGTCATGCCTTTTGGTCTGAAAAATGTAGGTGCTACTTACCAAAGGCTAGTTAACAAGGTCTTCAAGGAGCAAATCAACCGAAACATGGAGGTATATGTTGACGACATGTTGGTCAAAAGCAAAGAAGCATCCGGCACATTGAGGATCTCTCTAAGAGCTTCGCGATGCTCCAAAAATATCGGATGAAGCTCAACCCAACTAAGTGTGCCTTCGACGTCAATTCTGGGAAGTTTCTGGGCTTCATGGTTTCTTAGCGGGGCATTGAGGCCAATCCGCAGAAGATTTAGGCCCTTCGGCAAATGGTGCCCCCAGCGTCCGTCAAAGAGGTCCAGCGCCTGACTAGTAGGATCGCGGCCCTCAACCGCTTCGTGGCTCGGTCGGCCCAGAGATGCCTCCCTCTTCGATCAGTGAATCAAAGTGTCAAAATCGTTCGAGGACCTCAAGAGGTATCTCGGCTCTCCACCCCTCCTCAGCAGTCCGAATCCGAGGGAAATGTTGTTTCTTACTTAGTAGTTTCAGAAGGCGTAGTTGGCTCAGTGCTGGTCAGAGAAGAGAACAAGACCCAAAAGCCGATCTATTATGTCAACAAACTGCTTCGAGATGCCGAGACAAGGTACACTCGGATCGAGAAGTTGGTTTTGGCCCTAATAACGTCGGTTCGGAGGCTGCGACCGTATTTCCAGGCACATTCTATGACGGTCCTCACCGACCAACCCATCAAAGTGGTGGTCCATCATCTGGAGACATCAGGGAGAATGGCTAAATGGGCCGTCGAGCTAAGCGAGCATGACGTCCGATACCAACCTCGCTCGGCCATCAAAGCCCAGGTTCTAGCTAATTTCCTCCTCAAATGTACTATCCCGAGAATGGCTCCACTCCGGACTCCTCTGAGCACCCGAGATCTGAGGCCCTGTGGCTGCTCCACATTGACGGATCGTCTAATGCCAATGGCTCCGGCTGGCTTAATCCTCACCAGCCCAGAGGGGGAAACTTTCGAGTACGGCGTTCGCTTCTCCTTCCCAGCCTCCAATAATGAAGCTGAGTATGAAGCTCTGCTCGCTGGACTCCGAATCGCCCGTGACCTTAAAGTGAAGAAGTTGAATGCCTTTACCGACTCTCAATTGGTAGCCGGTCACGTGCGGGGCGAGTTCGAGGCCCGGGAGCTAACATGATTCGGTATCTTCAAGAGGTACGGAACTTACTTTCCCATTTCTTTGAATTTGAAGTCATTCAGATCCCAAGATCCGAGAATGCACGCGCCGATCTACTATCTCGGTTGACAACTACGGAATCGATGGATTCCGAGCGAAGTTTCCCCTGGAGATTCTGGAAAATCCTAGCATCGCGGAGGCTGACCGAGTGATGCAGGTCGAGGTCGAACCATTCTGGTTCGACCCCATATTAAAATATCTTAAAGAAGGGTCGCTCCCAGCCGACCGAAAGGAAGCAAGAAAGCTGAAATTGCAAGCCACCCATTATGTGCTAATCGACGACCAGCTGTATAAGCGATCCTTTTCCATGCCGCTACTCAAGTGCCTTCACCCATCTGAGGCTGATTATGCTCTTCGGGAGGTACATGAGAAATTTGCGGCAACCATCTGGGGAGCCAATCCTTATGCCACAAGGTGCTGCGCCAGAGGTATTATTGGCCCACCATGCAAAAGGATGCTGACGATCTCGTCTGAGCTTGCGACCCCTGTCAGAGACATTCTAATATCCAGAGGCTCCCCTCCGCCAGTTTGATCCCTATTTCCTTCGCTTGGCCCTTTGCTAAGTGGGAAATCCTTGGCCCTTTTCCCCTTGCCACTGGACAGAGAAAGTTCTTGTTTGTCGCCATTGACTACTTCACCAAGTGGGTCGAGGCCAAGGCAGTTGCCCAGATAACCGAAGCTCAAGCCAGGGACTTCGTATGGAGATCCATTATTTATCACTTCGGCCTCCCGCATAGCAAGCAGTTTGATAACCCAAAGTTTCGAGGTTTCTGTGAGGAGCATGGGATCTGTCACCGCCTCACATCGGTAGGGCATCCGCAAGCCAACGGAGAAGCTGAAGTAACTAACTGGACCCTACTTCAAGGGATCAAGGCTCGGCTTGCCAGAGCCCGAGGCAGATGGGCGGACGAACTTCACCACGTCCTATGGGCCTACCGCACCACCCAGAGAATCCCTACTGGTGAGACCCCATTCTGGATGGCCTTCGGCACGGAAGCCGTCATCCCCTGGAGATAGGACTCCCTTCTCCACGGGTGGAGAGCTACTTAGAGGAGGCTAACACGAGCACTTCGCACCAATCTCGACTTGGTGGAAGAGATCAGAGAGAAAGCTCGAATCAGAGTAGCTGCATATCAGCAAAGAGTGGCTCGCTATCACGCCTCCAGAGTCAAAGGAAAATCCTTTTCACCCGGCGATCTTGTCCTTCGGAAAGCATCTGTCTCCAAACCACTAGAACAAGGAAAGTTGTCTCTGAACTGGGAATGCCCCTATCAAGTGGCGGAAGTCATCGGACCTGGTACCTACAAGCTCCAGGATCTGAACAGAAAATCTATTCCTCGGACCTGGAATTTAGACAATCTTCGTATATACCATCGGTACGCTTTCTATAGACTTGCCCCATTTACAGCTTTGGCATCTTGTTTCTATTATCCATGGCATGGTCGCTACAATCATTTTTCTGAAAAGTCGTAATGAAAAAATAGATGTTGTTTACCCATTCTCGGCACAACTGAGCTATCTCCTTGAGCAGGAAATCTCCATACCTTGGCTGGGCCGAGTCCTGAGCTAAATCTCCGTACCTCGGCTGGGCCGAGTCCTATTCAACAAAGACTCGGTATGGCCGAGCACCCCCAGTACGGCTGGGGGCCAAGTGATCTCCAAGCCTTCGGCCGGATTCGGGTAGCTTACAAGCCCCGACCGGACCGAAGGGTGAAGAAACTTCGGCGGATTTGAGCAGCTTACAAGCCCCGGCCGGACCGAAGGGCAAAGAAGCTTCGACCGGATTCGGGCAGCTTACAAGCCCTGGCCGCACCAAAGTGTATAAGCCCCCAAAACCGAAGTGCGTAAGCCTCGGCCAAAGCCGGAGTGCATTTCTTACGAATAAAAGCCTCGGCCAGAACCGAAGTACGTCTCTTGTTAAAAGCCTCGGTCAGGGCCGAAGTGCATCTCTTGATATTAAAAGCTTCGGCAGAACCGAAGTGCATCTCTTGTTAAAAGCCTCGGTCAAGGCCGAAGTGCATCTCTTGATATTAAAAGCCCCGGTCAAAGCCGAAGTGCGTAAACCTCAGCTAGAGCCGAAATGCATTTCTTACGAATAAAAGCCTCGGTCAGAACCGAAGTGCGTCTCTTGTTAAAAGCCTCGGTCAGGGCCGAAGTGCATCTCTTATCAAAAGCCTCGGCTAGAACCGAAGTGCATCTCTTGTTAAAAGCCTCGGTCAGGGCCGAAGTGCATCTCTTGATATTAAAAGCTTCGGTCAGAGCCGAAGTGCATCTCTTGATATTGGAAGCCTCGATCAAGACCGAGTGATGAGAATAAACATCTTGAAGATAGCAACGAACAAGTTGCAAAAATTCTTCTTTTCATTCATTAGGACAACAAAAAGGAAAGAAAAAGATACATGAGCCCTCACTGGGGCTTGTCGTCTTCTCCGGGCGCTGCTGAGCTCTCCCCACGCCACAGAGCTGACTCAACAATCTATCGTTGGAGGGATGCTACTTGCCCCTCCAGCCGGCTGTTGGCCCGACGAAGGAGCTCGATCTCTCTCATAGAGACAGCCAGATATTTTTCGGCCACCCTCTGGAGTCGTTCGCGATCTACGAACAGTGATGCCAAGACCTCCCCATCGAAGGTTATCGAAGTGCGGCTCCTATGGGGCCCCCCATGGCCGCTGCCGCTGTTACCTCTCCAGTAGACCTCCCTCCATCCTCCAAAGCCATCTGCTTTCCCAAGCTTAGGGAGGCCAACAGGAAATGTGATTAACGATGGCGTCCCCCATCCATATTTAAACTACTTCTGGCGAGTATTTCGATCGCCCGGGCCATTAATTTCAACTCGCGGAAACTCGCCACACGTCACCACCTCAGTAGGCGCTCGTGGGAAGCGAAGAGTTCCGCCCCTCGTCAAAGAGGATCATTAATAACGTTGAGGTGCTCAAGAGGCTCCCTTTTTTGGGACTAGACTCTCTTCGATCTGCCGACCCCTTCGAATTAAATATCCTCGAAAGTCTGCCAACTTCGTTGAATTAAATATCCTCAAAAAAAAAAAAGTGGAAAAGAGGAAAAAGGTGCATCAGCGACCGGCACTAGAGAAACATGGCTCGCCCACTTCGAAGATGGCCGATTTACAGGCCTTGGTCGCCCCCTGCATCGCTCGGATAGCTCTCCACCCTTTTCGGCCATCCACGCCCGAATCTACAATTGCAATAAGAGGCAGTTTCGTAAATCCTCGGCAACACCGACCGACCTCCGTACCTTGGGGCCAAGTAAAATATGTTCCTTATGAAGCCTCGGCCAAACCGAGCGATATATTCCCTGATGCCTCGTCTATACCGAGCGGCATATTATTCGAAGCCTCAGTCGAGCCAAGTGATATATTCCTGAATAAATCCCGAGTTCTCAGCCGAACCAAGGGACACAACCCTGAAACTTCGGCCTGATTGGGCAATCTCCCAAATACCTCGACGTCACTCGGGCGCCCTATGATACTTCGGCAGAAGTAAGCAACCTCCTTCTACTCAACAGTAAGGTAGTACGAGCTATTTTTTTCCGAAGGAATACCTGCTTTGTTCTGCAAATGAGATCATGCTTACCATATGGGTCCACAGGACCGCCCAGCCTCCCTTTGACCTAAACATGGATAAATGTTTCCTCCACTGAGGACCGAACATTGGTCTTAGCAAAAACAAAGTAGCAAGAGCACTGCCGAAATATGCTATGACACAAAAAGCATGATAAGGGAGTAGCAACTCTTAACACAATCACATCGGAAAAAGAAGCAAGTGCTAAAAGAAGAAAGAATATTCTTCATCAATGAAAAGAGTTACAACCTCCTGAGAGGCATTACAAGTGCATCATGGCACAGGAAATAGAAACAAATAAAAAACTCGGCCAAGCAACTTCGATCAGCTTCGTTAATAATGATGTTCTGGCATTTGACCTAAGAAATCAGAGAAACCAGACATGTTGGCCTAGATGGCAACCCAAGAGGGGGGGATAAATTGGGTTCTTAAGAATTTAACCTTTTGAAACTATGTGCTTTGAATTAAAAGAGATTAAGTGCAAGATATATGCTAAGCACAAATAAAGAGATAGAGTGAGAGAGTCAAAACACGACAAACACAAAGATTTTATAGTGGTTCGGTGTATCCAACACCTACGTCCACTCCCAAGTATCACTTGGGTCCACACTATAATCTACTTGATTACAGCCGAGTTGTTTTACAAGCTCACAACTCAAAACTTGTTGTTTCCCCCGGGATCACAACGAACCCAGCTGGTTTTCCGGGCTCACCAGCACACAACCCAACCACAAGCTATCCTTAGCTTGTACCGAGGTATACTACCTCCACTAATTCAATCCCCTGATTGAATCAGCAAACACAAATGAAAATAGAGTTTAAAGTACAAAAGCTCCTTTAAATGAGCAAATAAACAATAAATAAGCAAGGTAAGAAAAGCCTGATTTGAAGCTCTTTGAATGTATGCTTTTCTTTTTCTTTTTTTCCTCTCCTCCTTTGAAAGATTGAATCAGGGCCTCAGCTCAAATTCTTCACTGAAATTTGTAGTTGAGAAGTTGTGGATTTGGGCTTTTGCTTTCTCTCTTCAAATGTTGGAAATCTCCTTGATTTGAACTTGAGAAGCTTGTGGATTTCTCTTTGAGCTTTCTGAGGATGATGGATTTGAGCTCTAAGTCTTTCCTCTTGATTTCTCTCTCTTTTTCACAAAGTATTTTTCTTGATTTTTCTTCTTTTCTTTTGTATGTGCTCTCTCTCTTCAAACGAACGATTTTTTTCCTTTATATAGATCTCTTAATCCAGGTTTAGGTGGAAATATAGCCGTTGTGAGATGTATGGATTCTTCTACACACAAAGAAAATAGTCGTTAGAGGTTAGGTGAAAAGAAATCTTACCGTTGAAGTCCGTTCTGATATATAAAAAATCCGTTCCTGACAGGTTGGAGTCGGCTCCAACTTTTCAGGTGTCGGCTCCAAGTCGGGTGTTCAAAAATAGTAAAGAAAAAGTTGTTGGGGAGTCGGCTCCGAGAAAGGTAAGTGTCGGCTCGTCGCTTTCGGGAGTCGGCTCCGGAAACTGTAAGTGTCGGCTCAGAAAAGTCCATAAAAAACGCTCTCTGTTCTCAGGTTAGAGTCGGCTCCAGAAACTCAGGTGTCGGCTCCCGAAATCTCAGGTGTCGGCTCCCAAATTCTAGGTGTCGGCTCTAGAAACTAAAATAGAATGCATTTCTCTGTATCTCAGGTTGGAGTCGGCTCCGAAACCCTGGGTGTCGACTCCAGACCGTGCCAAAATACCAGAAACCTTCTGATACGCCTTGGGGTCGGCTCCTGACTATTTGGGTGTCGACTCCAAGCTCTGAACTTTGAAAAGTTATTTTAAAACATTGATTCAAAACATGTTTCTTTATTCTTTTTGATTGATCAAACATTTTTAATCCCTGAAACACTTGTTAAATCTATTAGAAACAAAATGAATATACTCATGTCTTTTATTAATCATCAAAATCAATAATTGGGTCAACAATCTCCCTTTTTGATGATTATAAAAACATTGAGTATATGCATGATTAAACAATAAGATTTTCAAATCAAATTTCTCAAATATTTATTCCTCACAGGTAAGCTCCCCCTGAATGAGGTAGCTCCCCCTATGATACTCAATTTAACATCTATTCTTCCTTTTAACAGTAAACTTTTAATGTTTGATACCAATTAAACGTTATATCAATTTTAACATCTATTCATCCTTTCAATTAATATATGACAATTACTTCTCCCTATATGCAATTAATTAGATGCCAATTAATTATTTGTTCCAATGCATCTACAAATATGCAATTAAATGCTTTTCCCTTTTATAACTTTCAATGCATATACGACTATCAATTACTTCTCCCCTTTTTTGTAATCAACAAAAAGGTTACGAAGTTTTAAGTGAAATGACAAAATTGATAGATGCTTCAAAGATCAAATGACATTCATTAAGTATCAAATAAGTTCATTATCATAATGTCAAACATTACATCATATTGCAAAAAGAAACTTCATTACATCAAAATTTCAAACTAAACTTCATTACATCAAACTTTAATGAAAAGTAAATCAACATCAAACTAACATCATCAAAGAAACTTCATTACAATATAATCAAGATTAGTTCTAAGAAGTCTTTGCAAATCTTCTAATATTTTTCCATTCCTTCACTTTGAGTTCTTACAAATCCTTTTAGTCTTCTATCAACAAATGCACATGCAGTCATAATTTTGTCCTGAAGCTCAGCATTGCATTTGGAGTAAGTCTCTGAATCTCCACCAATATCTTTAAGCTCTTCAAAAATATTCTTGAGATCATTCTTCAAAGCTTCTGCGAGGCTCCAAGTGTAGACTCAATTTTACCAATTCTTTCATCCAAAGAATAAAGGGTCTCTCTCAGTTCATGAATTGGCTATCTAGCTCAAATTTCATTTCTTCCTTGTGAGTAGCAAAAATACTTCTAAGCTGTTCTAACTGAATATCAGAAAAACCAATAGATGACTGACCAAAAGTGGAAGGAACAGGTGGAGCTGGAGGTACATTCTGACTGGGCTCTGGTGAGCTGTGTCTCACAGATGGTCCTGCCTCAGAAGGGCCAGGCACATTAGTCTCAGCAACCCTGTCTCCAGTATGACCTTTTCCTCCCATTTACCATCCACTTTCACAAATCCCATCCTGTGCACAGTAGCTAAGCTGTAGTAGTCAGTGTGCCTTAGGTTCTTCGATGGCTCATTGTCAGAAATACAACTCCTTGACTTCTAAAAACCATGGTTAGGATCATCCCATAAGGCAATGAAGATCTCCTCTTGCCCCCGGCCTCAGCCATATACCATATCATCATTCCAGCAAGATTTATTGGCTGACCCGTCAAGATACTATCCATGACTACAATGTCTCGCTCTGAGACATACTCAAAACGCCAGTCTTGGGAAATAGAATCCTACTACAAATGTTATGCAATAGCCTAAGCTCAAGTGGCAATTGGTTTGCCCTAATCTCTTCAAATTCAGTTACATCCCTTCCTAACATCCTTGACAAAGCATCTGATCTCTCACTGTGAATGTTTGCAACAAATCCAGTGACAGGAATACTTAACAGATTTCCTAAAATTTGAAATGTGAGATGAATTCTCTTCCCTCTTACTAAACTAACAATTCCACCATCTCCTCTAGATAAATTCAGGTAAAATTCTTTAACAAGAGCTGGATAAGTAGGAACATCCAAAGAACAAACCTTATCCCAACCGAGTTCTTTAATCTGTCTACCGATCCCAAAACCTTCGGCTTCAAAGAAATCGAAATCTACTTTCCTACCCATGGTTATGACTCGCCCAGCAAGGGTATCTACCTGTGGAGAGGAGGGGCTTGGATTATCTGAGGGAGTTGAAGAGGAATCATCGCTTGGAGTAGGTTCACGGACGGGACGCCGCCGTACGCTTCCTTGTAGCTACGGGAGCATCAAAGACCGATCCCCTATGCTTAGGTGCCATAGGAATCTTAGGGAATGGTTGATTTGAGGAGTATTTGGCTTTGGAAAGTTTGGAGAGGGTTTGGAGAAGATTTGGAGAGGGTTTGAAGAAGATAAAAATCGAAGGTGTCGACTCTGCCCTAATATAGTCAATTTGGGTCCACCAGGTGTCGACTCCCGCAAAGTCGGGTGTCGACTCCAAGTCGCTAACACAGTTAGCGCCCGAACTGGAGTCGGCTCCGCTTAAGCGGGTGTCGGCTCCAAGGTCAGAGACCGAGAGCGACACAGAAGAGGTGTCGACTCCTCAAATTAAGGTGTCGACTCCACTGACAGTTTCAGAGAAAAAATAGGAGAGTTTCAAACATCTGAAACTTGTCAAATAAAGTCAATAAGTTTTAAAAAAATCTTTAATGTGGATAATCAAATTGCTCAAATGACTAGATAAATTGTCCTTAAAATTATGAAAGGAATCTCAAGAAATTGATAGAAATCTAGATAGTCATTCCTTAGGGGTTTCAAAGTCATTCCAAGGGATCACAAATCCCTAATTCACCTCTAAGATAACAAAATCTCTCTTCACTCAAAGGTTTTGTAAATATGTCAGCTAATTGTTCTTCAGTACTAACATAATCAAGGCAAATTTCATTGTTAGCTACATGTTCTCTTATAAAATGATATCTAATTTCAATGTGTTTAGTTCTTGAATGTTGGATTGGATTCTTAGTTAAATTGATTGCACTTGTATTATCACATCTAATAGGAGTTTTATCAAGTGTTATGCCATAATCTTCAAGTTGTCGCTTAATCCAAAGGATTTGAGCACAGCAACTTCCAGCTGCAACATATTCTGCTTCAGCAGTAGATAATGCAACCGAATTTTGCTTTTTGCTAAACCAAGAGATTAAGTTACTTCCTAAGAATTGACATGCACCACTTGTACTTTTTCTATCTAGTTTACATCCAGCATAATCAGAGTCAGAATATGCAATTAAGTTCAGTGTTGAGTCTCTAGAATACCATAATCCTACATTTTTAGTTCCACTTAGATATCTTAAAATTCTTTTCACAGCAATTAAGTGAGATTCTTTAGGTTCTGATTGAAATCTAGCACATAGACAAACAACAAACATGATATCTGGTCTACTTGCTGTTAAGTAAAGTAGAGATCCATCATACCTCTATAGTATTTTTGATCTACCTTCTTACCATCTTCATCTTTGTCTAATTTGCATGAAGGACTCATAGGTGTTCCAAGGGGTTTGATTGATTCCATTCCAAACTTCTTGAGAAGTTCCTTTGTGTACTTTGTTTGGTTGATGAAAATCCCCTCTTTACTTTGCTTGATTTGAAGTCCTAGGAAGAAGTTGAGTTCTCCCATCATGCTCATTTCGAATTCACCCTGCATTAACTTAGCAAATTCTTGACACAAGAGATTGTTAGTAGCACCGAATACAATATCATCTACATATATTTGTACTACTAATAAGTCTTTATCTTTCCTTTTCAAAAATAAGGTTTTGTCTACATTTCCTCTAGTAAAATCATTTTCAATCAGAAATTTGCTTAACCTATCATACCAAGCTCTAGGTGCTTGTTTTAAACCATATAGTGCTTTGTGTAATTTAAAAACATGATTTGAAATTCATGATCTTCAAAACCAGGTGGTTGTTCCACAAATACTTTCTCATTTATAAAACCATTTAAAAATGCACTTTTAACATCCATTTGAAATAAATTTATGTTCATATGACATGCAAATGCAAGTAATAATCTAATTGCTTCTAATCTAGCTACAGGTGCAAAAGTTTCATCAAAATCAATTCCTTCTTCTTGATTATATCCTTTTGCAACTAATCTAGCTTTATTTCTAATTACTATGCCATTTTCATCCAATTTATTTCTAAATACCCATTTAGATCCTATAACTGAATGACCTTTAGGTCTATCAACTAAGGACCATACATTATTCCTAGTAAATTGATTTAATTCTTCTTGCATAGCTAGCATCCAATTACTATCTTTTTCAGCTTCTTCAACAGTTTTAGGTTCAATTTGAGATACAAATGCAAGATGATTATTGATATTCCTCATAGATGATCTAGTTCTTACTCCTTGAGATGGATCACCAATAATCAATTCCTTTGGATGACCATAGGCATATCTCCAATCTCTAGGAAGATCTACTTCATTATGATTAGTATCAATATCATCAATCCTAGGTGAATCATCATCTTTAGCTTCTTGTTCATGATCTGAAGATACATCTATATTTAATTTTTTAATATCTCTTTCTAGTATATTTGTATCTTCCTCATCATCAATCTTTCTGAACTTGATGCTAAAGACTCATCAAAAGCTACATGAATAGATTCTTCTACAATTAAGGATTTCTTGTTAAATACTCTATAGGCTTTACTAGTTGTTGAATATCCTAAGAATATGCCTTCATCAGATTTTGCATCAAATTTTTCAAGATTATCTTTTCCATTATTATGAATAAAACATTTACAGCCAAATACATGAAAATAACCTATCTTTGGTTTTCTATTATTCCATAATTCATAAGGTGTTTTCTTAAGGATTGGCCTAATTAGGGCTCTATTAAGAATGTAACATGCCGTGTTTATAGCTTCTGCCCAGAAGTACTTTGGAGTTGGCTTTCACATAGCATGGTACGGGCCATGTCTTCTAAGTCCTATTTTTTCTTTCTACAACTCCATTTTGTTGTGGTGTCCTAGGTGCAGAAAAATTATGATGAATGCCATGTTCAGTGCAGAAATTTTCAAATAAGTGATTTTCAAATTCTGTGCCATGATCACTTCTAAGAGACACTATGGTGTTGTTTTTCTCATTAGTGACTTTCTTGAAAAATTTCAAAATATTGAGAAAGTCTCATCCTTATGAGCCAGAAAAATACCCAAGTGTATCTAGAATAATCATCTACTATCACAAGACCATATTTCTTTCCTCCTAGACTAGTGGTTCTAGTAGGTCCAAAAAGGTCCATATGAAGTAGCTCTAATGGCCTAGAAGTGGAAACTACATTTTTTGATTTGAAAGAGTTTCTAGTTTGTTTGCCTAATTGACATGCATCACAAATTCTGTTATTTTCAAAATCTAGTTTTGGAAGTCTTTAACTAAATCCATTTTAATTAATTTTGAAATTAGGTGTGTGCTTGCATGACCTAATCTACGATGCCATAACCATCCAATCTCATTTTCATTAGCATGTTAGCTACTAAGCAATGATTACTAGTAGACAAATTGTCTAAATCAATTAAGTATACATTGCCATTTCTATTACCAATAAATACAATGCTATTGTCAATGGGATTAGAAACAGTGCAGATAGAAGCTTCAAATGAAACTTTGAAACCTTTATCACACAATTGGCTAATACTAATTAAATTATGCTTTAAGCCATCTACATAAAAAACATTTTCTATAAAAGTAAAGGGAGTTATTGAATTTTACCAAATCCCATAATTTGGCCTTTACCATTATCTCCAAATGTGACAACTCCTCTTTTATCTTCAAGGGTGATGAATTGCTCCTTGTCACCCGTCATGTGCCTTGAGCAGCCGCTATCAAGATACCACTTTCGTTTTGATCTTTTGGCCGCAAGACACTCCTGCAAAGTAATCAAACTTTCTGTTTAGGTACCCAAGCTTTCTTGGGTCCTTCATGGTTAGTAGCAACAAAGATTGTTCCTTTCGGAACCCATATTTTCTTTCCTTTAATACTTAAATTCTTATTAAGTTTTCTAAAATTGCATTCATAGGCTTTATGTCCTTTCTTGTTACAGCAATAACATGAAAAATCATTCTTATCCTGTTCTTTTCTAAAGAAGTTTTTAACATACTTTTGTTTCTTATTAGGTCTATAACCTAATCCAGCCTTATCAAATACAGCTCTTTGATTACTCAATAGCAAATTAAGTTTTTCAAAGCTATATGTAAATTTATCAACTATATTTCTATATTTATCAATTTCTCTTTAAATTAACATTTTCATTAGAAATTAACTCTTTATCTTTTAGCAAATTTTTATTTTCAGATTTTAGTTTTTCAACTTCATGAGTTAGTTTATCCTTCTCTTTGGCAAGATTTAAATTATCATTTTTTAAAGATTTGTTCTTCTTTTTCAAAACTTTAAAATCACTAACTAATTCATTAAATGCATCATATAATTCTTCAAAAGTAAAATCATCACAAGGTGTTTCAGAACTTACCTCATTATCGTCGTTTGCCATAAAGCAAATGTTTGCAACTTCCTTTTGTTCCTCCTCGGATGAGGATTCATCACTTTCACTCCATGTTGCAACATATGCCTTTTTCTTCTTCTTGTGCCCCTTTTTCAGTTGAGGACAATCATATCTAAAGTGCCCCGGTTTCTTACATTCATAACATATGAGGGGGTCTTTCTCTTTTTCTTGTCCTTGTCCTTCTCTTTTTCTCTTTCTCCTTCCATTTTTGTTCCATATCTTTTCTTATGGAAGGGTCTCCTTTGCATAAATTTCTTAAATTTCTTAGTAAGAAGAGCTGTCTCATCATCTTCCTCTTCTTCCTCACTGCTGCTATCTCCTTTTCTGCAGCTTTAAGGGCAATTTTCTTCTTTTTGACTTCCTCCTCTAATGTTGCTTCATGGTCAGTTCATGGGTCATCAATGATCCAAGTAGCTCCTCCAAAGGTAAGGTGTTGAGGTCCTTGGCTTCTTGGATTGCAGTTACCTTTGCTTCCCATGTCCTTGGAAGAGACCTAAGAATTTTACGAACCAATTCAGAGTTAGTGTAGGTCTTGCCAAGACTTTTTAGACCATTTACAATATCAGTAAATCTAGTGTACATGCATGTGATGGTTTCATTTTGTTCCATGCTAAACAATTCATACTTGTGCACTAGAATATTGTTTTAGATTCTTTAACTTGATTAGTACCCTCATGGGTAACTTCTAATCTATCCCAAATTTCTTTTGCGAAATACATGTAGAAATTCTATTGAACTCATTAGCATCTAAAGCACAATATAAAACATTCATGGCTTTTGCATTAAGCTGAGCCATTTTCCTATCGTTCTCATTCCAATCCCTTTCGGGTTTAGGAACTATTGAACCATCTACCAAGTGTGTGGGTGTGCTTGGTCCATTAGTGATTACACTCCAAAGTTCATAATCTAAAGCTTGAATAAAAATTTTCATTCTAGCTTTCCAATAAGAATAATTCGAACCATTAAATAAAGGAGGTCTATTAGTAGAATGACCTTCAGCAAATGAAGATCCAGCTTGAGCTGCCATTTGGATCTTTAGCTCTTGATCGTGTGATCAAATAAACAATGAGCACTAGCTCTGATACCAATTGTTGGCCCAGATGGCAACCCAAGAGGGGGGGGAATTGGGTTCTTAAAATTTAACCTTTTAAAACTATGTGGTTTGAATCAAAAGAGATTAAGTGCAAGATAAATACTAAGCACAAATAAAGAGATAGAGTGAGAGAGTCAAAACACGACAAACACAAAGATTTTATAGTGGTTCGGTGTATCCAACACCTACGTCCACTCCCAAGTATCACTTGGGTCCACACTATAATCTACTTGATTACAGCCGAGTTGTTTTACAAGCTCACAACTCAAAACTTGTTGTTTCCCGGGATCACAACGAACCCAGCTGGTTTTCCGGCTCACCAGCACAAACCCAACCACAAGCTATCCTTAGCTTGTACCGAGGTATACTACCTCCACTAATTCAATCCCCTGATTGAATCAGCAAACACAAATGAAAATAGAGTTTAGAGTACAAAACAGCTCCTTTAAATGAGCAAATAAAAATAAATAAGCAAGGTAAGAAAGCCTGATTGAAGCTCTTTGAATGTATGCTTTTCTTCTTTTCCTCTTCTCCTTTTAAAGGTTGAATCAGGGCCTCAGCTCAGATTCTTCATTAAATTTGCAGTTGAGAAGTTGAGGATTTGGGGCTTTTGCTTTCTCTCTTCAAATGTTAGAAATTTCCTTGATTTGAACTTGAGAAGCTTATGGATTTCTCTTTGAGCTTTCTGAGGATATGGATTTGAGCTCTAAGTCTTTCCTCTTGATTTCTCTCTCTTTTTCACAGAGTATTTTTCTTGATTTTTCTTTTTTCTTTTGTATGTGCTCTCTCTCTTCAAACGAACGATTTTTCCCTTTATATAGATCTCTTAATCCAGGTTTAGGTGGGAAATATAGCCGTTGTGAGATGTATGGATTCTTCTACACAAAGAAAATAGCCGTTAGAGGTTAGGTGAAAAAAAATCTTACTGTTAAAGTCCGTTCTGACAGATAAAAAATCTGTTCCTGACAGGTTGGAGTCGGCTCCAACTTTTCAGGTGTCGGCTCCAAGTCGGGTGTTCAAAAATAGTAAAAAAAAGTTGTTGGAGAGTCGGCTCCGAGAAAGGTAAGTGTCGGCTCGTCGCTTTCGAGAGTCGGCTCAAAAACTGTAAGTGTCGGCTCCAGAAAAGTCATAAAAATATGCTCTCTGTTCTCAGGTTAGAGTCGGCTCCAGAAACTCAGGTGTCGGCTCCCGAAATCTCAGGTGTCGACTCCCGAATTCTAGGTGTCGGCTCTAGAAACTGAAATAGAATGCATTTCTCTGTATCTCAGGTTGGAGTCGGCTCCAAAACCCTGGGTGTCGACTCCAGACTGTGCCAAAATACCAGAAACCTTCTGATACGCCTTGGGGTCGGCTCCTGACTATTTGGGTGTCGACTCCAAGCTCTGAACTTTGAAAAGTTCTTTTAAAACATTGATTCAAAACATATTTCTTTATTCTTTTTGATTGATCAAACATTTTTAATCCTTGAAACACTTGTTAAATCTATTAGAAACAAAATGAATATACTCATATCTTTTATTAATCATCAAAATCAATAATTGGGTCAATAAGACAGCTCGACTAAACCACTGGTTAATGCCAAAGAGCAAAACTGGCCATCCATGGGTCCCCTGGATGAATTAAGGGATCCAAAATGGGGTAAAGGCCTATGGATACCGATCTTGAAGAAGCATCCCCCCAAGCGGAGTGCTGGACTGCCAGCCACTGCACAACTACATAAGCAGGGGACAAACAGACCAACACAACCCTCCTTCCTCTTTACATGGTAAAAGATTCCTTGAGCGGATGAACTGAGGAATCCAAATCGAGGGAGGAGGCGAAGTCCATGTTAGCCATGAGGGATACGTATGCCTTGCATTTCCAGTGGTCCCCATGGCAAGTAACAAAGGACACACAGATCTATGCGAACTTCCCGTGCGCTGTCCATATGATCTCCGAAATTTCTCTCTTGAGATGATCTGCTCTTCAGTAGCTTCTTCATCACCCCAGCTATCTGGGGAAATCGACTTGCAAAAGGCAAGCTCATTCTCTCCACTCCAACCTTAGGGACATAGACACCATGAAATCCTTTGCAGGAGAACAAAGTCTTGGGAGATAGCCTAACACGGCCCGCTCTCCCCATTTTATAGGCAAGCAAGCCCAGGGCGGTTATTAAAGAGGGAAGCCTCGGAATTTGAAACACCCTACCCCATTGCTACGTGGAAAGGCAAAAAAAAGAATCACTTTCCAAAGCGTGCCAAATGTGTTTCCCAAGCTGTGACGAAAGGCAAGGGATCTCCCCCTGATCTCAAATCGAGAGCCTTAAATGCATGAGATCGGCTGCAGGTCCTTGAGATACGGGCAGGCCTGGGAAATCCCCTTCCGAAAACGATGCCATCTAATGACGATCGAATGCTTGTCGCGTACGTTAAAAGGACCTGCATTGGAAAAGGCCAACGAAGTAAATTCCCCTGACAAGGGTGATATGCTCTTCAACAAAGCCGCTTCGTGTACCTCGGCTGAAAGCATGCCCATTTCTTCTTCGGGCAGGCCGAACTATCTAACCTCAGCTCTAACCAGGATACCCTTGCAATTCTTGGTCATTTCAAGCCGAACTATCCTATACTTCGGTAGGACGAATTCCCTTACCCGCTCCGAGCGGGACCGGAACTATAATCCTCGGCAGCGTCGGGCCATATTATGCCTTGGCCGAAGCATGCCAATCTTTTTTACTTCAGACAAACCAAGCTGTCCTTATACTCGGCCTCGACCGAGACGTTTATTTAAGTCCAAACCAAATCGACCTAAGAGCGCGAATGAGTTATAATTTGTTCACAGTCGGAAGAAAACGTGAGATAAAAAGATCAGCCAAAACAAACAAGTGGAGGTGAAAGACCCGTTCATCAGACATTTCAACCAGGTTGCAAATCTGAAAAGCAAAAAATACACAAGTAACCCTTAAGAATCAGGGGTTGGAATGGTCCTAGCAGCCTCCTCGGTAACATTCGGGGGGGCTTGGCTTTTTTGCCCACTTCAAATATCGTTGTTTCCTCGGCGGCAAGCTGAGAGTGTCCTTCGGGAGCCACGGCCTCACTAGAACCCAGAATAGCATCAAGATCGATGTCTGAAATATCTTCATACTCAGCTTCTTCAGCCCCCGGGGTACAGGTCTCAAAGGGTTCCACATCCAAAAAGAAGAGGTCCCATTCCGGATGCTCCCGAGATATTTTAGTTCGAACCTCCTCCACGCCAAGCTGGAAAGCCTTGGCACAGGTCGCATCTTGTTCGCCCCGAAGTAGGGCAAGCTGCCTTTCAGCCTCAGCAACTGGCCCCGAAGTGAGACGACTCGCTCTTCGGTCTTAGCGACCCGCCCTTCGAGCTCCAAGCTCCTCCGTCGACTCGACGCCAGTTCCCCTTGCAGGGTCTCTAATTGGCCTCGACCCTCTAGTTTTGCCTTCTCCATCTGCAAACACAGGATTAGTCGATGCAACAGTGAGCTGATGGGGGAAATTAAAAAGATGATATCGTACCTCCTCCTCCTGCCGGGCTAATCTCCTGGTCAATTCTTCGACCTTATCGAAGGCCCTCAGCTTGTCGGCCTTAACCTGCTCGATCCTATCCCTAAGATCGTTGATTCTTGATTGCCTGTTATTAGCCTCTTCCCTGGATTGAGAGAGCTCATCGTTGAGTTTGGCTATCTTCTCCTGGTGCCACTTAATTCTGTTATCCCTGGCAAGGATGCAATGCTGTAGCTGCCGGATCTTCTCCTCCGTCTCGCTGAGCATTTTATTCAGGTAATTCCTGTCCTCGGCAGCTTCTTTCCTCAGCCTGTCTCGACTCTCGTCAAATTATTTTTTAACAGTTTTCATTTCTCCAACATGCCTAGATCTGATCTACGATAGCTCTGAGCATGCTTTGTCATACCTCGTCCGAAGCCCGCAGCTCCTCAACTTCAAACCTCAACTTGGACGCGTCATCAAGGGCGGCCTGATGTAGTCCCCTCGCCCTCGCCAAGTTCTCGTTGGCGACGTCGAGAACTCGCTTAAGTTTATCAAACGCCTCCGCTCACAACCTGAGCTCCGTGCTGACTCTCTTAGCCTGGGCACTGGCCTCCGCTGCCAGATTCAAGCGCCAGCATAGCGCCCTAGTGATCAAAGCACTCTGTGAAATGAAACACAAATAAGAAAGCGCAATCAAGTCAACCTAGAAAGCACCCATTGCTTTGGAACAGCAACTCACCCGGGAGGCGTAGGACCTAGCGAGCCCCATAAGGGCGGAGTTATCGATTTCAGGGAGAAGATGGAAATCCTTTGCCACATTTCGCTGACCAAATGCGGCGTCGATGAGGTCTAGGTCCGCAAATTCAATCACCGAAGGACCCGTGCTCGGATACAATGCCGACCTCATCAGGGCAGTGAACGCCGCCTCAATGGCCGGGTCCAAACTACCGGGCTGCCCGTCCGAAGGACCAGTCCGGGCAACCTCAGGCTGAGAAGCCTTCAACCTCCTAGCCTCCTTCAGCAAAATTCTGGCCTGAGATTCCTCGGATACTTTGGCCAGCCCAGGCGCCAGCTTTCCCGAAGCCCCGGTGGGAGAAACTTCAACTAGAAGATTCTCATCTTGTCCTCTCCCCTCGTCCGAGGTTTTTTCCTCGATCGCCAACGTCTGCTTTTTCCCCACAGGCTCCACCGAGGCCTCAATCCTTTCGCCAGCTCCTCCAACCTCTCCAGGAGGAAGCTCTTCAGCCGTAGGCTCCTCTCGAGCCTCCGTAACTATCGGTCCAACGTCACCACCCCTTAATCCCTACGATGGAGGCCCTTCGTTGGTAGGCTCATCCTGAGCCTCGGCGATTGCAACAGCTCTCACCTGTTTTCCCGCCGAAGCTAGAGACATCTTCTCGCTCGGGGAAGGAACTCCCAGGATATCGACCTCTACCGAGCCTGTCAATAACTCATCCCCAGGAGAGGGGACTGCCGGATGAGCACACGAAGCCTCATCCGGGCTGTCCACTATCTCCACCACCAAAGGACAGGGGATCTCAGCAACCTTCCCAGAGTCCTCCTCTGCTCTTTGCTCCTCCGTCATGACTATCGCTTCTTCCCCCAACTGAGGGAACCCCTCTCTCACTGCCGGTGCTCCCATATTCTCCTTCTTCGATGGTAAGGAGCACGGGCTAAACTTGACTCGCCCGGCCTTCGGCGAGTGCTCTTCAGAAAGACGGACCTTCTTCTTAGGCTTACGCCTTTCCACACTACTAGTCTCTCTCGGGCGCTTACCCAACTCTTCTTTATACGGCCCGTTAGTGCAGATCTCTTGGCTGCAAGCACAGTGGGCGAACGATCAGACCGAGATATACTTGCTCAAGTGAAATCAATGGAAAGGAAAAAAGAAAAAGACTTACCTTGTACGTCGATGGGGCTAAGCTCGGCGGCGAAAAGTGCCTCCTCCGATAGTAAGTCATTAGCCGAGAACACTCGGCCATCATCAAGGACCTCTAGGTCCTCCTTCTCCTATTCGGATAGGGCTGGATGCATTTTCATATCCCTGACAAAGCTTCCCCATCCCCGCAAGAAGTTGGAGCCGATGTTCCCCTCGATGATAAAAAATCGGACCTTCCACTCCTTTATGGACGACAGCTTGTCCATGATCATCTTGAATGATCTCCGAGGTCCGATATAGGACCACTCCGAGTTCCTCCCGGACATCAGATGATGACAAGCATGAAACAGGGGAAGAGTCGCTGTTACCTGAACCTGGCTGCACATCGAGATAAACCCGATGATACTACGCCAGCTGTTAGGAGCCATCATTATCGGGCAGATGTTGTAAAACCTCATGATCTCCTTCACCAGGGGATGAAGGGAAAACCGGAGGCCTGTCTTCAGACTATCTTCATAAAGAAAAATCCCACACTCCAGTTCTTGCGAGACCCTATGCTCGGGCTCGGCAACCGCAAAAGGATATCCGAGGGAATGCTATACTTATGACGTATTCTCCCCAAATCCTCGGCAATAATCTTTGAAATCATGTCGCTAGGACTCACCATGCTGTTGGTCGAAAGAGACACCGAGCGAGGTTACAAAGGAAATAGGGGAACAAGATTCTCCAAGAAGAAACGAAAGAACGCTGCGAACGGGAATGGTGCTGCTTCGACTTTGTTTTTCCCAAAGGAAACCGACTCAAGGAGAAGATAAGGCGTCTTAATCGAGACACCCAGAACCGCCGTTGCAGGCACCGTGAAAATCGGGTTTTGCTACGTGGCACTTCCCCAACCGTTACCCCTAAGAAACATGGATTCATCTCGTAAAGGCACGGCGGCCGCGCAACATTAATTAGGCATCATTACACAGGCTGTCAAATCCAGACCCTTCCATTCAGATCGTGCCACCTGGAGCTATACTCCCTATGCCCGAACCTATGCTTCGAACTAGGGAGTGGGGGGCATGTGTTGAGGGGTAAAATTACCATTACGTTAATAATCGTGCAAGAGGTTAGGATCAACCCTGACTCTCACTCGCTGTGCAATGCCCGCTAGAAATGAGTCAGCCATTATACCTCGGTGGATTGAAGCACTTTAGCCCCTTGACGAGCCAAGGATTCCCTGGGTGTGCCTTGCCAGCCGAGCTATCCACTATGCCTCGCCAGCCAGCTACCCACTATGCTCGGTCCTAGTCCGAGCTATCCTTATACCTTGGTCCCAGTCCGAGCTATCCTTATGCTCCGGCCAGACCCGGGCACTCAGCACCTCTGCGGAATCCAGTGCAGGAGAGTTTAAATTCATAAGATTCCAAACAGAAATCATACCCGATAGTGGCCTAGGACCCACGAGAGTGGCCTAGAGCCCTGGAGCCTATACAGTCGCCGAATCTCAGGATATCAACCAGTTCTCCCAGCCATCGATTCTCTAACTAACAAGATACAAATCTTACTGACCTCATAACAAACTAGATTCGAATCCTAACGGCTTTCGGACCCACGACGCCTCAAAATCAGGTGATCCTTTATAAATACTACCGTCTTCCGACTTCTCAGGGACACACGCACTTGCATATTCGCCCACTCTCCATCTACCTCTGCTCACCCTTCTTTCCGCCATTAACGCTCTGCTCAGAGCTCTCGAAAGGCCACCCTGGAGAGACTCTTCAGCGGGAGCCTTCTCCCATATTTGTTCATTGTTGATTTTCGCTGACTTGAGCGTCGGAGGGTCTTCCGCAGAGGGCCACCCCCAACACCTCTCGCGTGAGGACTATTTTGCAGGTCCGCCCAGGAGGGAGCCGCTCTGAAGCTCGACCGCGCCCGAGTTGGAGGACAGATTTCAGCAGCAACAATAAATTATAGTGATCAAGGATTATTGATGATCTAACATTACCATATTTGATATACCATAAAAATCTAAAATTACTAACCATAAAATATCAAAATTATTCCTATTATATTTATATTATTTTGCTATAACATATATATTAAATTATACCATATATTATGATATATAAATTAATATTATATTATATTATATTAAAATATTATATCTACAATATAATATAGTACAATATATTACATTGTATTATACTATATTATAATAAATAAATTATTTATAATATGGTAAATATAATATAATAATAATATCATATATTATATCTCATATAGTATATTATAAATAAAAGGTTACTAATATATATAATATAATGCATTATATTATATTATATATAATAATATAATATATTAATTTTATATATCATGCTATACGTAAATTATTGCTATTATAATATATTTAATATAAATAAAGAATATTTTGACATATTTTTAGTCAAAGATCATCATAAAAGGATGATTTCGATTCATCATCTCTGTAAATGGTGATCCTATCACCTTCTAAGGGTGATCCATAAGATGCCACGTAAGATCACCCTAATGCAACCAAATGAGATGATCCCTTCACCATTCTATGGAGCACCGATCATCTCATACAAAACATTCATATATAGTGTCCATTATTGGCATGCATTTAATTTTTGTGCGTTTCAATGTCACAAAAATTTGGATAACATAGCATGAATGACGCAGGTATATACGGGCACTATGATTGTAGGTTAAGCTAGTACAGCGGTTTAGACTCACCTCCTCTGTGTTATAGTTCATATGGTGGTCAAATGTTAGCTAAAGAAATTGTTCTAGCAGTGGTAATGTAACCCTGCTAAGACACTAATCCAATATGGATTCCATTATATCATCCATCACTTTTAATGCTACCTTCTATTAGTTACCTATGGAATTATGTTAATGTTAGATCGTGACAGTGAGATTCATCAGAAGAGTTCTGAGCTTTTGATCACAAAACTACAATTCCCAAGGGTTATCAAGGAAATTGCATAAAGACAATACCATGAGGCTACTAGGATAATGCAATTGGTGCTTCCTATTAGTTAAAATATATAACAACATATTTTTTTGTTATCAAATTCTAATTTTAATTTCTCTTCTGCGTACTTCTCACCACACCTTCTATCATTATATTAGTGATGGAGTAGCACCTCTAGCTAAGAAGACCGAGCAAGAAGTAGCTAAGTCATCACACTCAGAACTTTGCAATAAATTCATGTTATTTTAGTTTCAATTAATCATAATTATTGAATTATGCTAACAGAATCTTTATATCATACTTATTCATAAGCCCTTATATGAAATATGAGAAATTCTAATTTTATTGATGTATTCAATGTTTAGTTTCCCCTTTAACGTTAAATGCCAGGTTTGCACCCTCAAATTCCTCTTTTCCATAGAACACAATATGCTTTTGTAAATTCAGATATTAGATTAGATCTGGTTGTTACTTTTTACACATTTAGATGCTATCAATCAGCTCTCTCGTAATTTGTCATGGTCCCTATTTTTATATCTAGACTTGTCTTCTTGCGTTAAAGGCATATCAATAATAATAACCAAAGATAAGCTTTACCTAGCTGCTGGTAAAAGAACCAAACTACAAACTAACTCGACCCAATTCTGGTTCGCGTCCAATAGATCCGGCCAGGACATACTCGACCCGAACCTGATCCAAACAACCTGCTAATATCTCCATGAATCCAACATGAACTGATCAGTCGTCGGTTTGGGGACCAAAATCCAGATCCAAACATGAGACCAGGTCAGGTCACGGTCAAGGATGCCACATGGTCCAACACAACCCAACTAAAGCAGACTAGGCGAACACCTTGACTCTTATTCTCCCATGTAAGCATGACCAACTTTGAAGGGAATCCATGGGCTAACCCCTGCCTCCGGAAGATAAAAACGGATGATTGAATTCTATGGGTAATGTTGCTGCTGATTTTCGTTCTTCGACTTGGGAATGAGGTAGCAGTACATGCCAAGATCCGATGGCGTTCTTCCAACCTTTGGGTACCTGCAAAATAGCATCCTTTTGCAGGGAATGAGGTGGATGATCCGGCGAAGGACCCTTCATGCCCAAGTCAGTGGATAATCTTCAGCTTCACATAATGAGGAGAAGGTTCTGAAGAGAAAGAGGGGGAGGAGAAGTTCTCATAGGGTGATTGTGAGTTTTTTCTCTCTTGCCTGAGGGGTCCTGAGACCTGACGTTTTATAGTTATCAAGGATGGTATGCTGTTATTTGATTTTCGAAGAGCAGTTGTGAAAATTGAAAAATGATAAGGCTGATTTCGACGTATACCTTATCAGGGGGGACTCATGATCCCGCAAATCATGAAGAGGGGAGCCATATCCAACTCCCGCTTCTGTTTATGAAGGAACCACTTTGGAAAAGAATTCCAAAATCCTCGTGGTTTCGATGATTTGATGTCCAAGATGTTTGGCATGGGCCGAAGGTCGGCCAAAGGGGAGGGTCGATCGGGTGGCTCCTGACTGTTAGTGTTCGATTGCTCTGGCTCGGGAGAGAAACTTGGTGAAGCTGAAGGTCGGTTAGCCAAGGTTTAGTCTGGAAAAGCTTGGGCGAGGATGCCGAGGTAATAATTCGGCAAGGCATCCCTAGGCTCATAAGGGTTGGTCATACCCAAAGGTAGGCCCGACAGGTTTGCCCATATCAGTCAATTTATGCGGAGACTTTTTTGCCTTGCATCACTTGCCCCCCCACTTCCTAGTCCAAAGTTTACATTCGAGCTTAGGGAGTAGAGTCTTGGTGGCTGAATTTCATTAGCAAGGGAGGAATTCGAAAAGATGCGCCATAATGATGCCATAAATGCCGAACTGTCGTGCCCTCATCTCAGCTCGTCAGACGAGATGAGCCTTTTCGAAACTTGATCAAGGGTGATCGGCGGAATGACACACAGTGGAACCGGGGACCATAGCGCTTGAACCGAAGAGTCACGGCTTCTAGGGTTCCCCACTAAAGATGTTCTGCTCTTTCATGCGATGGCTTTGAAAGGGAGGGATCGGCGTCTTCCGCAGTCACATCTTTTCAAACCTTTGGCACTATTCTCTCTTTTAAGGTTAAGTTTCTTAGTTGAAGAAGACTATGGCCAACTCTGTTGCTATTCGTTCTAACGATATGGAGTGCCCAACCCATGTAGCCTCAACAATGACTCTGGCAGTTTTAGAGAGAATCCACATCCTCGATGACTATAATCTGCGAGTGTCGGGTTCTAGGCAAAGGATGTTGAACGAACTGGAGTCTGGAACCTTCTTTTATGAGGAGTGCTTCAAGGCGGGCGTTTGCCTTCCTCTTCATCCAATTATCGAGAGGGTAATGAAGTTCTATGGCATCTGCCCCTCAGCGGTGGCTTCGAATAGCTGGCGGCACATCGTGTGGTTCATCTCCATGTGTCAGTTGGTGGGGTGACAGCAACGATGCCTCTGTACCAGGCGTATCACAATATTGTCTTCCCCAAGAACTCCTTTTGGCCCTACTTCGAACCCCGGAGGACATTCAAAAGGGTATCGAGGGTTCCAACCTCTATCAAGGGATGAAAATCCTAATTTTTTATCGTCCATTGGAGTGGTGAGTACCTCTTCCCTCGATCATGGGAAAAAATTTTGAAGACCTGAACAAAGCTTCGAGGTTGTTGAGGCAGGAGATCAACGACCTCAAGGTGCTTTCTAGCGGAAAGGCACTCTCGGTCGGGGTTCTCTTGGCCAATGATGCACTCTTCAATGCTGGTCTCAGCAGTATCGACCATCGTGGTAAGTATAATCTCTATCCTTTTGAACTTCAGCTTTACTTGCTGAGGTGCGACTAATTTTTGACTGTTCCTTATTTTCAGCGGCCAAGTCAAATCTCGGAGCCCGGATGAGGGAGATGCTAAAAAGTGGCTTGAGCAAGAAGAAGGATGAGAAACGATAAGGGGGTGATGTACTCGATGGTGACTGGGTCCACCATGAGGTGGTGGCTCTGGCGCTCGATGCGGGCCTAGTTGATGAGGACCTGCATGTCAGCCTTGAGCCCAGCGCAGGTTAGCGCGATGTGGTTCCTAGCAAGATGTTGAAGAGTGGCTCGAGTGAGAAGAGGGGCAAGAAGCAACCGCACCTAACCTCACCAAGTCTTTACAAGAAGAAGAAGGTCAATCTTAACCTCAAGTCTTCTTTTCCCTCACCGAGTCTTGATAAGAAGAAGAAGGTCAAACTCGACCTTCAGTCTTCTTTGTCCTCACCGAGTCCTTCAAAGAAGAGGGTGAGACCTTGTTCTCTGCGCTCTCTAAGAGAGGATGGCGAGGAAGAGGAAGACTCGGGTCCAATCTTGCCCTGGTACTGACGCCAATGGAGAAGACACCGATGGACCAAATAAAAGATGCCTTGACCCAGAGGGAAGAGGATCCGGGGATGGCGCAGCAGGGCTTGCAGTTGGTTCAGTCCCAAGAACCGGAGAGCATCCGCCCGATGGAGTCACGAGACGAGTTTCGAGAAGAAGAGTATGCTCCAATACATAAGTTCTACTACCCAATCATCGATGACCCAGATGCTCTCACCCCCTGTAATTTGCAGATCCCCGAGAAGCTTGAGAAGCATCAAGAATAAAAAAGATAGCGGAGACCGAAGGATTGGAGGCCGCCATTGCTATGAGCAGCCCCTATATTCCTCCATCCGTGGAGGGCCCCCTCCACCCAATGCAGGGAGAGGCTGAGAGGGGCATCGAGGGTCAGCGAACTAAGGCCCTCGAATGAAAAGTTTGGCGATGAGGGGAAGCCTAGACTGGCTGAGCCTCCTCGTCATCTTGTCAACTATGTGCCCGAATCACTGAGGTTGCGGTTTGAAGCGTTCCGCTCCATTCTCCATCCAGAAGAGGGTACTTCTGACGTGCGGAAGCCGAGCATTGGATGGTCTCCTTCTCGGTCGAGGGATTTGAGATCCTTGAAGACTTGGAGGATCTGCCATTGCTTAAGAGTGACGCCCTATGAGGGAGATGAATACTTTCACTGTTCGGGTAAGTGAACGCTTCTTTTCTTATTCTTTTTGATATATTATGCTGCCTCCAAGCTTACATGCCTTGTTTTGTTATAGGCGATAATCCTTTAGAAGGCGTTATATAGGTGTCTAAGCTCGGTGTTGGAGACTCGGAACCAGGCACTAAACAAGGTCGCCGAGCTTCAGAATAAGGAAGGCCTGGCTAGACAACTTTATGAGGAACTAGCCAAGGTTCGGGCTGAGCTTGAGGAGGTTAATAAATTGGCAAAGGAGGCCAATAAGTCGACCAACAAGGCTAATAAATTGACCGAGGAGGCACGAACAGAGTTATTGAAGTTTCGAGTGAAGGCCACAGAAGAAATAAATGTATTGAATAAAAAAACTTGCCGACGAAGATTGCAATTTTGAAACCTGCCAACAAGCCACAAGTGCTATGGTTGAGATTGTGTCTATACAACATAAGGCAGGGGAGGATCGAGCAAAGTTGGAGCATGCCTTGAAGAAGCTCCATTAATATAAGAAGGATAAGAGGCAGCTCTAGGAGCAGGCAGCAGAGGCAGAGAAGAAGGCTGCTCAACAGGCTGAAGTTGTTGCCGAGGCATATATTTTATTCACCTCTCTGTATGAGTGAATTTGTTTTGTTTCTGATGAAACTGACTTTGTTGGCCTTGTTTCCTAGGTAAAAAAGATGAGGCTATGGCAACGAAGAAGATAAAGTCACTGACCGAGGAGTTAAACTCGTGTCGCTTGAAATGTTCGAGCTTCGGAACCAAATGACCAAAGCTATCAACTGAGATGCCCTAGCAATTGAACAGTACAAGAGCTCGACTAAATTTATTGAAAAAAAGCTTTTATTTTCTAAGAAAGCCTATTTGCTGGTAGCGAAGGAGATGCAATAGAGGGTCGCTTGACAATACTCGAATCTAGACCTTTCATTCTTAGAGGATGAGCGGTACTATGTCCCTTCGTCGGCTGATCCCTTGGTTGCATCTTATTTGTCTGCTGAAGCTGAGCTTGAAGAGGGCACCTTGAACATTGACTTTGAAGAGATTGCAGAGTAGACTCGATCGAGGTCGCATATGCCGCCAAGAGCTGACCCAACCTGCTCTAACTCCCTTCGAAGAAGGCGTAGCACCAACCGAGCCTTAGGTTTAGTTGTTCGTTTTGTAATGTAGGAGTCCCTTTATTTTTGGTGCCATGGTGCATTTGTAATTTCTTTGTAATAAGAAATTTGATAAATGAGATTTTTTTCTTTTTCAATTATCTGTGCCTCTAAACAAATTTGATGAATATATTCCACCAGAAACTTTATTCTTTTGTTTGAACTTTTTTCTATAGGCCACTAAGTAGTCATTTCCCCAAAATATCTTGTAATTTTTGGGCTTAGCTACTTAGTTTTTACGAAAGTAGTGTAAGGCGCTCCGATCGAAAGGTCAAAGAGAAAACTCGCATATGTCTCAACCCGGCTGAAGGTTTGGGGAGACAATAGGTTTTACGTGGCCATACCAAGTTTCGAAGATGAAACAAAGTAGGGACTTGGCCCTTTTTAGGATTCGTGGGTAGAGAGAAGTAGCTTCTGACTCAGTCCTACCAAAGTTTGTAGAATTTAGGTACTCGACCCTGCCGAGGTTTGGAGAACCTAAGTGCTCGCCCTGCCGAAGATTGGAGAATTTAAATGCTCAGTTCTATCGAGGTTCAGAGAATTCAAGTGCTCAGCCCTATCGAGTTCAGAGGATTTAAGTGAGAAAACCTCAGCCCAGCTGAGGGTTTGAAGATAAGATCCATTGAATCAATGATTGGGAGAAACTGGGTCCTCATTAGCATCTTAAAAGAAATGGTTATTTGGAGAAAAGCTATTCATATATGGAGAAGTTCATTTCAAAGAGTAAGATAGCCAATGTTTGAGGAATACCTTATTGGTAGTATACTTGGAGATTGTTCGAGTTCCATGTCCTGAGAATGGCTTTTCCATTGAGGTCTTAGAGTTAGTAGATGTCGGGCCTGATGACCTCTGCTACTTGGTAGGGGCCTTCCTAGTTCGGGGCTAGCTTCCTTGCTTTGTTGGCTTCGAGACCGAAGCTTTGTGGAGCACCAGTTTGTCGGAAAGGAAGAGCTTACCTTTGACTTGGAAGGAGTAGTAATGAGCCATGCGTTATTGGTACGCAACCATTCTGATTCGGGCCTTTTTCTCTAACATCTTTGATGAGGTCGAGGTTAGCTCGTAGATTTTCATTATTTGCTACTTCGAAATAGCTTTCGACTCTAAGTGAGGGTAGATCGATCTTGACTGGGATGATGGCTTTAGTGCCAAAGGCCATCCTAAACGAAGTTTTACCAGTTGGAATTCACTGCATTTTTCGGTAGGCCCAACGACGTGGTGAAGCTCATCCATCCACCTACTGCGAGCCTTGCTTAGTCGGGCCTTTAGCCATGCAGTAGGGTTCAATTGGCTACCTCTGCCTCACTGTTTGTTTGTAGGTGCTTGATGGAGGTAAGCCGGTGGCTGATGCCGTGGTCTTCACAGAACTCCCGGAACTTTGGGTTGTCGAACTGCTGACCATTACTAATAATGATTGTCTGTGGAAGGCCGAATCGGCACATGATGGATCATCAAACAAAGTCTTTGGCTCGAGCCTCGATGATCTAAGCCACTACCTCGACTTCAATCCACTTGGTGAAATAATCAATGCCCACAAATAGGAATTTCCTTTACTCGATGGTGAGAGAAAATGGATTGAGAATGTTCATTTCCCATTTTGCAAAGGGCCAGGCGGCTACGATGGGCATTAAGGATGTTGATGAAAGCCTTTGGATGTTTGAATGACGCCGGCATGAGTCACATGCTTCAACAAGATCATTCAATCCTTCATCATGGTAGGCCAGTAATACCCTTGCCTAGTATTTTGTGGCAGAGGGCCCAACCTCCTAGGTGGTTGCCATAGATGCCTTTATGGACCACTCACAGGGCGTAGTCGACCTCTGATGGCCTAAGGCACTTAAGCAGCATGAAGAAAGAGCGTTTGTATAGTTGTCCGTCATATATGATGTAATGGAAGGCTTGCATCTTTACCCTTCTAGCTTCTTTTTTATCTACAGGGAGGGACCCGTCTCTGAGGTATACCAAGATAGGGTTAATCCATGATGGCTCATTTTTTAGCTGCATCATGGAATTAGTGTCCGCTATGCTGGCTTCTCTAGGACTTCAAGGTGGAACATCTGTTCCATATCCATGGAGTTGATGATGGCCAATTTTGAAAGAAGGTTTGCATGGGCATTTTCTATCCTTAAAACTTGAATGATTTCAAGTTCGAAGAAGTCGAGTGACAGCTTGCATACCTTCTGTAAGTGTTGAACCATGTTCGATTTTTGAGCCTTGAATTCTTTTTGCTCATGTCAGGCCACTAGCTGAGAGTCGATGTAGACATTTAGTTTTCTAACCTTTAGATTTTGGGTAATTCGAAGTCCAGCGAGTAGAGCTTCATACTCAGCCTCATTATTGAAGATCGGAAAGGCAAAGCAAATGGCGTATTCGAACATGGCTCCTTTCAGACTTGTAAGGACCAATCCCACACCAGAGCCAGCTATGCTAGAGGATCCGTCTACATGCATTAGCCATCGGGCCTCGGCTTTTGTTTGCTAAGGGTCTTCCAGTGCCGACCCATCCTTCGAAATAGTGCACTCAAGGAGGAAGTCCACCAATACCTACACCTTGATAGCTGGGCAAGGTTGGTAATGGACATCATGCTCACTCAACTCCATAGCCTATTTTGTCATCCTTCCTGATACTTCTGGATGATGAAGGATCTTCTTGATTGGTTAGTCGGTTAAAACCACTATGGTGTGCACTTGAAAGTATAGGCGCAACTTCCATATGGATGTCACCAACATATACCGACTTTTCGATCCTGGTGTTCTTGGTCTCGGCGTCCCGGAGTAGTTTGCTGACATAATAGATAAGTTTTTGAACTTTGTTTTCTTTTCGGACCAGCACAGAGCCGATATGTTCTCCGAGACGGCCAGATACAAGTACAGGGGTTCCCCAAGCTTTGGGTTGCTGAACAGTGGAGGCGAGTCGAGGTATCTCTTTAGGTCTTCAAAGGACTTCTTACAGTCGGAGGTTCACTGGAAGTTCTTTATCGAATGAAGTGCCTTAAAGAATGGTAGGCACTTTTTGATGGATCGAGCGACGAAGCAGTTGAGGGTCGCTATTTGTCCTATGAGGCGCTGAACTTTCATGACGGACTTAGGTTGTGTCATCTCTTGAAAAGCTTGGATCTTCTAGGGGTTCACCTCGATGCCTCTTTGAGGGACCATAAAGCCCAAGAACTTCTTGAAGCTTACTCCGAAAGCACACTTAGTTGAATTCATCTTCATTTGATATCTCCTGAGGGTGGTGAAGCTTTTTGCGAGATTAGATACATGCTGGGCAACTTCTCTGCTTTTTACCAGCATGTCATCGATGTAAACTTTTATATTCCAACTTATTTGGTCCTTGAACACTTTATTGACCAGCCTTTGATAGGTTGCCCTGGCATTTTTTACTCCAAACAGCATGACTCGGTAACAATAGGTACCCCTATTAGTAATAAAGACGGTCTTTTTTTTTATCTTTGGGGGCCATATGTATCTGGTTGTAGCCCAGTAGGCGTCCATGAATATTAGCATCCGATGGCCGAATGTGAAATCCACCAGCTGATCGATCCTCGGCAAGGGAAAGTTATTCTTCGGACATGCCTTGTTGAGGTCTGTGAAATCGATGCAGATTCGCCACTTGCCGTTCGCCTTCTTTACCATGACTACATTTGCTAGCCAGCTCGGGTAATTTACCTTTCAGATGAAGTTGGCTTTAAGGAGTTTGTCGACCTCTTCCTCGATCATTTTCTAGTGTTCAGGGGCGAAACTCCTCTTTTTTGTTTGATTGGTTGAATGTCTTGTCCACATTGAAGCAGTGGACGGGGACATCTGGATTGATCCCCGGCATGTTAGAGGCGGACCAAGCGAAAACATCAACATTTTTGCGTAGAAGGTCAACTAAGTCTTGCTAAGGCTTTCTTTCAATTGTGACCCAATCTTGATGGTTCTGTTGGGTTGACTTTCTTTGAGCAGAACTTCTTCAAGGTCTTCGACGGGTTCTCCTCTTTGCTTGATGAGATCTTCTTGAGTATCAAATCCATCAACTTTCGGCCTTTGAAATTGAAGGCCGGTGACAAAACAGTATCGTGCGATGGCCTGGCTTCCTCGGACAACTCCTATACTCCTCTATGAGGAACTTCATGGAGAGGTGCGGAATGGAGTTCACTGCACCGAAAGATATTTGCCTGGATCTTCCAAGGATGGCATTATATGGTGACCGAAGTTTGGTCACAAAAAGTCCATATGGATGGTCGCCATGTAGAGTTATTCGCTGGCCCAGACCATTAGAGTGATTACTCCTTCTGGTATGATGACATCACCAATGAACCCCATCAAGGTGGAGTTCATCGCTCGGAGGTCCTCCACTCTCAATCTTATTTTTACAAAGGCATCAAAGTAAAGAACATTAACAGAGCTTCCACTATCGACAAGGACTCGATATACATCATAATTTTTTATGTTTAAAGATACAACAAGTGTGTCGTCATGAGGGTATTATATCCCATGGAGATCTTTCTTCGAAAATGTGAGTTCCTCACACTTGATTTTCTTGGAGGGGCTCTATTCCTTGCCTGGCCAACTTTTGGATGAGCTGACCATGGCAATCATATGCACGTTGCCTATTGTTGGTGGGTTCGGTGAGGGTTGTTGTCGAAATTCGGGTGGATGCTCTGCTCCGGCTTCTTCCTCCAAGGGTCCTCTATAGCGTTCCAGCCTTCCTCGATGGATCAGCTGCTCGATCTCCTGTTGAGCTGCCAGTATTCCTTGATATCATGGCCATGGTTGTGATGATACTGACGGTATTTGGTCATATCTCTTCGGGTTGAATTTTTCGGAAAAGCTTCGGTCGAGGGAGCTGATGCTCTATTTTCATCCGGATTTGGGCCCGAGGAAGGGTTAGCGGTGTGAACCGATTTAACCTCCGTGTTGGGCTTCTGGAGCACTGCCTAAGTGGCAGAGCCCTTTGTCTTGTGGGCTCATAAGGCAAGTCGGTCGGCTTTTGTCCAAGCTATTCTTTTTCTTCTTCTTTGATTGTTCAGCTTGTGCCGGTCTTCTGGATTCTTCCATCCTGGCGTATTTATTCGCCAGGCCATCATGTCGGAGAGACTTCATAGTAGTTTACCTTCAACGCCAGGTAGAAGTCTCCCTCCTTCAACACTCCGCTTGCTAGGGCAAACGTGGCCACCTTATGGTTGAGGTGGTCGACCTCTAACATAGCCATATTAAAACGGTCCAGAAAACTCTTCAGGACTCCCCCTCTCATTGTTTTAGCTCGGAGAGAGAATCTAACCTTCGCCGATAACGATGGCTACTAACAAACTGATTGATGAAGGACAGCCTGAGTTCGTCAAAAAGTCAATGGCATATTCTGGCAGCCCCCCTAAGAGTTGAGGAGAAAGCTCGGCATAAGATTGTTTCTGAGGCTCCATGAAACAACATTATCGATCGAAAGCTGCTCAGATGGTCATCCGAGTCTATTGTCCTGTTATATGGCTCAATGGTAGGGAACTTTATATGCGATGGTACAGTTTCGCTCATAATCCTTCCGATGAAGGACGGACCTTGTTTCACCCAAGATTCCAGAAAGGATGTGTGCTTTACAGCATCCAATTCTAGGCGCATCTTCTGGATTTTTCGCTCAAATACCTCAGCCTAGACGGTCGAAAAGGCCGGGAGGAGAGATCGATGTCTTGGCATCGAATCACAATGAGAAGAAACTAGAGACAAGGAGTAGGCTCGGCAAGGTAAGGGGAAGTCCCTATCTCCGACTTTTGGTGGGATTGTCTCTACTTCCCCCACCTCATGGCTTAATTATTGTAGGGGACTCATGGCCTTCAACCAATTAGGCACCATTGGTTGAAGCGGTGCGGTTGCTCCGATGGGATGTTGAATGCCCATGGGAGATTGAGGATTTGGTGTCGTCGAGGGAACGACTCCTTAGAGTCCTTGCCCCAGTTGTATCACGTCTAGGACTTGTTGAACCAATACACTGAATTGATCCTATATGATGGATGCCACATGTAGCAACGTAGCAGTGGAATAGGATGGCTGCGAAACGTCGCATTATGTGAAGATCAAACCTTTGAGAGGAAGCCTGATCAGATTATTCTTTTGTAGTTTACCATTTTGAATAACGTTTTTCTCTTTCGAACCTTTTCTCCTGGGATTTATCTTGAGGCCTTCCTTTAGCGCCAATATGTTGCTGTTGAATTTTGTTCTCCAACTTGGGAATAAGGTAACAACACACGCCAGGATTCAGGTGACGTTCTTCCATCCTTGAAAATCTGTAAAACAACATCCTCTCACAGAAAATAAGGTAAATGATCCTCACAAAAACCCTCAACATCCAAGTCATGAGAAGAAGGTTATGAAAAATAAGAGAAAAAGATCTCATAAAGTGATTATGATTTTTTTCTCTTACCTAAGGGGTCATGAGACCTTACGCTTTATAATCAGCATAAATAGTATACTATCACTTGATTTTTGAAGAGCTGTTGTAAAATTAAAAAATGATAAAATCAATTTTGATATATAGCTTATTAGAAGAGATTCACAATTCCGCAAATCATGAAGAAAGAGAACCATATCCCACTCTCGCTTCCATTTATAAAGGAACCACTTCAAAATAAAATTTCAAGATCTTTGTAATTCCGATGATCTGATGTTCCAAATGTTCGTTGCGAACCAAAGGTCGGCCAAAAGAAAGATGACTCCCGATTATTGATGTTCAGTTAGCTCGAGAGCAAAACTCAATGAAACTAAGGTTGTTCAACCGAGATTTAGCCTGACAAGGCTCGAGCGGCGGCAAAACATCCCTCAACTCATAAGGATCGATCATCATCCATTTGCTCATATGAGCCGACGTATGCAAAACTTTTTTATCCCACATCAAAGTAATAAGGCAAGCCATGCTTCTGCTTCAGGAGTACACTGCTAAAGTTTTCCTAAGTTCAATGCTCCAAAATCATGATGTCCCACCAGGACTTAAAAAGTTTCACAGATATTAAAACAGTGCAATTATTTATAAATTATTTATATATAATCCATGCAACCATGCCTGACTGGCGCATGACCGCATTGCATAGTTTCCCGATAAATTCAAAATTTGCTCAAATGGACATTTAGTTCTGGTGTAACATTGCAGTTGAATTTATTACAAGACTAGAAGTACATAACACAAACGGACAAACCTCAACTGATAAGCATTGGGAAAAGATGTGGACGACTGAAACTTCTGATTTCTCATGAATCCAGACTCCACTTATGATCAACTTATTCGGGTAACAGCTGCATGGATAGCATCCGCAAGATGGGGTACCGTTTTAGAGCTCAACCCTGCCATGCTGATCCTCCTGCACCAAACAAATGCCTTTTCATTAAATTTGTGACAAAAAAAAAACAGCTAACGTACGCCTACAATGCATGTGGCAACAAGGCATATCTATGCATATTAGAGTTGAGGCCCGTGTGGACTGTGCACATCCACGTTCAAAAAGCGTATCAGTTTCAGAGCATCAGCATCATCGTAAAATATCACAGTACCCAGGCAGTTGGCCAGCAAGTGTCTCAAATTTTAATCCACATATTGAAACGACAAGACAAATCTACAGCAGATTACCCATCAGAAGTCATGTAAATGTGATATTCTTTCGTCATGAAGACCACTTGCTCACTATTAAGCCCTGTGAAAGTAAACATTCCGATCTGCTTGATAATGTGGCTCCAGTCACCAGGCGTTCCTGCATGCCATAGAAGCTTGTCAACTTCATGCATAGCAAGAGCATAATATTTTCCTCATGTGGCTGAATCCATCAGACTAGTACTTATTTCTATTCCAACTTAATCAATTAAGTACCAAAATTTCAGTCATCATTAAGTAAGTGAATTGCTGAAACCTGATGAGGAAGTCTAATACTCTAATTTACTTTTTTCTTAGTTCAGACTACAAGATAAACCAACAATATGAAAAACAAAAGATCCATGAAATTGATGCATATAATCGCATAACACATGCAGAGACATCCCATCACACTCAGACCCAAGAATAGCAATACCTTGATATCAGGTGCACTGGTAACATGATAGCTGTTTAGGTTAAATATGATCTTAAAATAACAAATAAGCATGGAATAGATGAAAGAGATCCACTTTTGACCATACCTTCTCAACAATAGGAGAAAATAAAGTTAGAGAAAAATAATCATATACCTCTGGCACGCAAAGCATCAAAAAGCTGTTGCCTCATGCTGATTATCCGATCAGCCATGGCTTTCAACTCTATAGTCCATTCATGGAACATTGCACTGGAAAACAGATTCAGGTAACATACTGATCAGTGACTAAGCATGTTGAATTTGAAGGAAGAGAGGAGGCACTTTGCCTGAATTTGCAAGTGCTCCTTGACAAATAAAAAAGAAACAAGCAACGTTGAAAAAAAAAATTAAGGGTTTTATCTGGTGCATCTCTAGAAGATCCAACTAAGCATTTGTTTACAGAAAAAGAAAACTTTATCCAACCCTTAATTTGTTCCCAAAAGGTTTCTTCTGACAGATAGGTTTCCTAAGTAGCTGGAAACTTAAAAATTCAAGTCCAAGAAACAAGGTAAAGAAATTGAAAAGTTTATAAACCCTGCTGGGTATAAGTATCTTCATATGCAAGAAAGAATCATGATTGGAAGATATAATTGAAAAAGTTAAAAGTCATAAGCTAAGATTATACCCTGATGCTCCCAATTTTTATTTCATTAAAAATTAGGCCTACAACTTTGCATTCTTTCAAATTAATTATAAATTGGCTGATGCTGAGTAAACCAGGAGATTACAACTGAACCAAGATCAAATACCTGTCTTTGAGAATAGTAGCCACAATAGAGGCACCATGAATAGGAGGGTTCGAATACATAGGCCTGATCACTAGCTTCAGCTGACTCTCAACCCTAACTGCCACATCCGCAGATCTGCAAACCTACAATAGTATGGTGGTTATCCCAGTGAAACAGCACTGACACCTGGATATTAGACTTGCACAGAAGGGACAGAACTAAAGGGCTCATCAAGTGATAATTCATGGGAATGTGTTGTCAGACCATCACATTTAACTCTGTAGAAAATTTCAGTAATTTGTTGTCAAAAGTGACGATGCCCAAGTACTTAGGTAAAAAACATAAGAATGTAATATTATGCAGACAAGAGTAATGAATATCCTGGAAAGTTTCTTAGCATCTAATTTTCTGATGGACTAATTTTTATATAGATTTTTAAGCGTACAATGAAGACTTGCAATGAAGTTTGAGCTGGAAACGGCTTTCTAAGCCTTGTTCTGTCTTGTCCGAGCTGCAAAGGAAATAATTGGCATAACACTCTAATAGAATGACTCAAAGCTTTTAGTACCAGTTTCTTTACCCGTACCAGTGTCCAACTAGTACAAAGTCGGTATAATCAAGTTCCTGGCACCCACACTCAATTCACGGGGTGTACCAAAAATCAGATCCCAACCAGTATGAGTTGACACACCCAATGTGGTTGGGCATCAAAAACCACAAAATGAGTGACACTATGATAAGCCAGCTTGGTAGGATCAAAAACATTTTCATATCCAAATTTGATTCTGGTTTAAGTACCAAAGTTGGACAATAATAGATCAAAGCTAACAAGAAATATTAAAGAGATTCAGAGGTGATTAACCAAGATCAGAAATTGCAAACACTCACTCCTTCATGACAATACAGATTACAATGCAGCCAGTCCATGTCCATGGGATTAATATTGTTTGAAAAAATATAAAGTGATAAGCTGAAATTGCCGCAACGACTTCTTCAGTAGAAATAGCTACGTTCAAATAACCAAACCAATTGAATTATAAAAAGACCAAGTATGCCCTCAGAGGAAACAAAATTCAATTCCATGCCCTCAATGGTGGCCATAAAGTTTAAAAAGATAGGGTGTAACATGTGAAATGGTTGAGTATTTTCTGTCTCTTGATAGTAACATGTGAAATGGTTGAGTATTTTCTGTCTCTTTTGTAAGGAAAAATATTCAATTTCCCTGAAAACTAAGATGACAAAAAGACAACCTACTGAACTGGTGACAATCAGATATTTAATGTGGATTTCAAAAAGCTTGAAGGTTCTTACAATGCTTAGTGCGCCAACACGTTCTCCATACAGGCCCATGTTCTTTGCATAGCTTTGAGCCATGAGGCATTCGCCGCCATCAGCAACAAACAAGCGAACAGACTGTGCATCTGCATCCAGGCTTCCACTTGCAAATCCCTGCAAAGAATGTAGACCCCCTTTAATATACATAATAAAAGTCGGAACACAGAAAAATAATCATTAGTTCATGACTCCTTTTCCAAGATGGTAAAACCCTTTAACCAATAAAAGCTTACAAATAATAATGATTCCTTTTCCAAGATGGTAAAGATCTCTAACTAATAAAAACTTACAAATAATAATGATGATGACGATGATAACAACAACAACAATGAGATCATGACTTGTTAAGTGGCATCCTAAGGATAAATTACAAACCAAGGGACAACAGCAGAAATATGATAATCTGTGGACACATAGACATGGTAAGGGAAGATTGCCAAGAAAAGGTTCTTCATTTGCTTGAACTCTAGGATCTATTGAGGTACAAAGAAGTGTTTATATATTCAGCTTTATGATTACCTACCTGATAAGCACTATCAAAGAAAGGTAGTAGTCCCTTTGATCTCATCAGCTGCCTGATCTGTTCCCACTGATCAAGAGTAGGATCTACTCCAGTAGGGTTATGCGCACATGCATGAAGAAGCACTATCGCTCCTGAAGGAGCAGAACTTAGATCTCCCAACAACCCTGTTTCAACAGTTTTTCCCCAAGAAACAAAGCAACCAGTTAACATCAAAAAACTTTTATATTGGTACAAATGAGTCCAAGAACAAAAACATACACTTTATAATAAAACCATCATATATGGAGTAAGATAGCACAGCAGACAAGAAAAAAAATAAAAAGAAACTATGCTTGTGGTATGTTTAAGTCAATATGTAAATGAATATAACCTTATGTATTGCCAGACATCAGCCAGAAGAGAGCTTATACCTTGAAAGTTCAGCCCACGTGTTGCTGGATCATAGTAACGATAAGTCTTAACAGATAACCCAGCCAGTGTAAATACTTTTGGATGGTTTCCCCATGTTGGTTGTGGAATATAAATAGTGCGCTGGAGAATAACATTACCATAAGTCACAGAAATCCCGGCTAAAACTACAATGTCATATAAGGATTTACCACAGAAAGAGGAAAGAATCTGAACCTCAGGGTAATGCCTTGCCAGAAACTCAGCTCCAACTCTCAGTGAACCAGTACCCGATAAGCACTGCACAGTGGCCACTCTATTTTCTTGAATGGCAGGACTGCTCCAAAGGAAAAAAAAAATGATATCAAGTAATGAAACGTATCTCGAATAAAAAGGCTGTCAAGTAAGTTATTTCAGCTAAAAGACATGAAAACAGAAAGCAGGCATTTCTATGATAAGTTGATAGAGCACGATTATCTAATGAGCTTCAGCTATATTATTTTATCATCCCTTCAGATGGAACCATGGAACTTGCTTGACTTTCATAAATGTATGCTTAACTCAACTCAACTCAACTCAAGCCTTTTCCCAACTACATGGGGTCGGTTACATGAATCTACTTCCTCCACTCTGCTCTATTTAGACAAAGTCGACATTCAAATTACAAATAGTTACATATTTTTTAATTATTTCTGTCCATATTAGTTTAGGTCTACCTCTACTCTATCTTACCATGAATTGTTATAACCCATGCTTAAGTGAGGAACAATTTTCAATCCTATTTTACATATAAGGGTTACCAGGATTCCCCAAAGCATAAAGATTAATTCCTTAAGTAAATCGAAAGTAATCGAACATCAGACATGTCATCTTTTGCAAGTATTAATAACCAGTTAACACACATTAAGATTGCTCTAACATGTACACACCCTCACATCACAACTACTAAGTATGGAACATGCCATTACATACAACTTTAGTATTGTTTTTGCCAATTAGGTACCTTCTTAATTTATATTCATTTGTAAGCAAACTTGTTATCATGTGGTTCATAGTAATACAATTTTATATAAACATTAACAAACCAAAATTTTACATCTCATGGGACAAGACCATCCCAATCTTTTCATGAAATATGATGCACTATTGTCCAACCCCATCCCAACATTAGGGATGGAACTGTCCCAGGATGCATTGACTAGGATGCTAAAATGATGGTAGGTTGGTTCTGCCCTTAATACTTAAAAGACAGTAACCCATCTCAGCATTCCACGGAACGTCCTCCCGAGCCTTAAAACCATATAACAAACTATTCTTAATAATTTTATTTGCTTGCTAGTTGTCTCCACTCTCCTAACTAGTTATTGTTTTTTAATTTTTTTTTTTTTTTGTTGCTATATCTTAATTTTGTAATTTTCAAATCTCTTATCTTGGAGGAAGGTTTTAAATGCCATGGGATGGGAGTGTCCCAGTGACCATTTCGATAAAGCATGTTCCAATTTCAAAAATGTATCTACATCTAGGCAATATCTAATTAGGTACAGTCATATAGTTGGGTAAACCAGGTACTAGCAGCAACGAGCTACCTCAAATTCTGCAAAAGGATCCCTCTTAATTTGCTCTGTTTAGACAGCTTGAATTTGACTCTTTGTAAATCAAATCAAAGGGCAACCTGAAGTGATCACTTTTGGGGTTTTGGTTCTATTTGCAACACTGTTCTTCTGTCCAAACAAGCAGCTTTCCGTTTTTAAGACAGAGGCAATTTTCTTTAAAACAACCATGATGTTCACAATGAGTTATCGAACACTTTTAAATCATTTACTTTAACAAATTTGCAAATATCATCAATGTTACATACCAACGCCTTACATTATAAGCCATCACATACCTGTCAGATCCAAAGATTAGTTTGGCACTGAGTTTATTGAATTCTGCCAACCCAGTGATCGGAAGGTATTCTTTAACTCGAGACCTGAAAACCATGCAAAACAAGGCAATGAAATAAGCAAATCCTTCAATCACAAAGGAAAATTAGTAACAGCAGAGATGCTTGCAAACTGTGATCAAAATCTACTTCCTTCCATCAGGAATAAATGATGAATAAAATTTCAGATGTGCCAATTTATCATGTCAGAACTGAGAAAGATGCTTATCACCATTTCTTAGTGACTTTTTTTTAAATCTAAAGAGGCAAGTGAGCAAGGCCAAAATAGATTACTCTGGGATTAATTTCACAACAGATGCTGGTAGGTCTTGGTGAAACCTTTATGTGCTGGGAACAGCAATTAATGACAAGGACACACATATCCATAAAAATAAAAGGGAAAAAAAATCTTGACAGAGTTAAGTGTGTTGAGATGAATCAATGGGCAAAATGGGATCAGCAATTTTAGGAAAAATAGATTTATATGCTGAAAGATGGAGCCGCACCAAATGCGGGCAAGCTAACAGAAAACCTACTGATATCAATATCATCCACTGAGAAATAACAACATTTTTTTCTTTTTCAAAGGACTTCATAATTTAAAAACAAAAACAGATTGCCAGAAAACCGGTGGAAATGTCAAGGTAAAACAAAACATTTTCCTTGGAGATGAAACCATGAAGGAAGCAGGAAAAGATATTTCATTTTCTGTTCTGGATTAAGCGAAGGAAGGGAGGGAGGAGACCAATTTCCCGCTTTTCAAGAAAAGCCCCTTTTTTCCCGGAATATTTTGGCAGAAAGGACATGTCCAATTTCCAAAATTCACGGAAAAAAAGGCTTTTTGGAGGTTATCTATTTTCACACGAAAACATCCAATTTCCAAAATTCATGGAAAAAGACTTAATAATGTTGGATGTTATCTATTTTCACATGAAAACATCCCACGGTTCGTCAGGTGCTGCTTCATCTCTATTCAATAAGACAAGTAATAAAATTTCCCTAATCCCCTCCAAGAAAATAGTAATCTATCCACCAAAAGATAAGAACATACGGATCATTAACTAGCATCTGCTCTGCTCGTCTCACAACGTTCAGAACGAGCGGCTTCCCTTCCTGTCACAAAAGGACAAATCAGGCAAAAAGCAAGAAGAGGTCAACAATAAAAATAAAAATAAAAGGATTTACCAGATGATCAACAAAACCCATTTCGTCTAAAGAACCCACGGTTCTTACCTCAGTCCGATAAGCTCCGACACCCAAATTAACCTTCACCGGGCTCGGATCCTTGTTATATGCAACTGTCACCTTTCAATCCCAAAAACAAAATATCAGACCATCATCCAGAACTGATCCAAGAAACTCTCCCAAACCCAATGAAACAACTCAAGATCCCAACTCTTTGGTCAGACACGCCAAAAACCAACGAATAAGACATCAAGAACAAGACACCAGTCACGAAGAAACAAACAAAACCCACGAAAATAAAAACGAGTCATCCGATCCTTCTGATCGGTGATCCGCCAAGAGATGGCAACGGAAAGGAGGATTACCCCGAGGATCGGATCCTCCGGCGCCTGGACGACGTGAGAGAACACGGACCCGCCGTAGAACCCAGCGGTCGATGAGGGAGCGATCGCGCCATGAAGGTTTTCGGACGCCATGGGAGGAGTAGGAGAAGCAGCGGACGAAGGAGACTGACCACCCAGATGCCTCGCTAGGGTACTTAACCTCCGGTCCGTGGACCGGAGACCCATGCCCGCGCGCACGTTAGCATCCTCCATGCCACTATTTTTATCGTGCGCCCCGTCGCGCGGCTTTCGGAAAGGAAATGGGTCGCCCCCGGTTTTACAAAGGGGAAGGGGCCGAGTGGGCGCTGGCGTGGCGGGATAAGCTTCGTTCTCAGTGTAACGTATTCCGGCGCTTCGGGGGACGGGAGAGCGGCACGTGGCGTGTGCGGAAGTAGACACGGAGGGCGAGGGGAGGATGAGAACGGAACGGTGGGCTCATTTTGGGCGGCGTACGCGTGCCGAGTTGCGCGTAAATCACGTGGGACGCGGCGAAGCTCGGTGCCGGGTTCTGCGTGATTCTGCGGCTCGACCGAATGGTAGCCCATGGTTTTAACTTTTCTTCCAACTTCTAAGCGCTGATTAATTGCGCCTTGTTATTATTAATCTCGGACTTTCACGGTTGCAGGCTTTCAGGTCAGAGTGCCGATTACTTTATTATCTTTCAAATATCATGATGTATTAGAAAATATTTTTAGTTTACATCGTTGCCTCGTGCTGATGGGACTGGCTGGAGAAAGACGTTGCGAAAAACTAGTTATGGGTCCGGTCGCAATGGTCTCCATCCAGCGCACCGCGGAGCTGTTTTTTAAACCGGTGTCTTTTTGACACCGGTTTTTACCGATTCAGCGTTAAAAACCAAATATTTTATATAAGTAAAATTAAAGTTAAAAACGTCATTTATTGCTATCTCAAATGAAAGGATCAAGCTATACTATAGTTAAAAATATCATTTAAAATATACTTTAAAAATATTATTTTAAATAATATTTTTTAAAAGTACTATTTTAAATAACGCTTTTAGAATGCATCATTTTTTTATATAAAAAAAATTGAACGAAAAAAAAAAGTTTTAAATTAAGTAAAAACAAAAAGAGGCTCTCTAAAATATCAGTTGAAGTGGCGATTTTTTTTTTTTTTTTGGTACAAGCGGGCGATCACATTCATCTAGTGTGAATCAGCCCAGAAAGATTCGAATACAAAATTTGCTTCAACGGAATAGGGCAGGGATCGCCAGCACTCCACGACCACGACCCGGCATGCTGGGCCACAAAGGATGCAACCCAGTCCGCCGCCGCATTGGCCTCCCGGAAAATATGGCGGATCTGGACGCTATCCACATCCCTCAGCATGGACCAAATATCCCTAAGGATCGGATTGGTATGACCAGCAGGGCAAATCACCTTCTTCAGCCAGAGATGACCAACATAGAATCACCCTCGATGAAGAGCCTCTGAACGTGAAGAGTACGAACAGCAAATGAAATACCCACCCAGGCCGCATGAAGCTCAGACATGGGGACAGAGGAGTCAAGAGAGCCAAATCCTCCAGCAGCCAATAAACCACCATGAGTACCGCGGATAACAAAGCCAGATCCAGCAGCTCTACCACGGACGCTCCCGTCAAAGTTGAGTTTGACCACCCCTGGAGGAGGGGTTCCCAGGAAATGAAAACCGTATGCCGGTTCGCTGCCGAAGCAGCAGGGGAACCCCAGAGGCCAAAGGTGTCAAAGCCAACACGAGCATAGTCCGCCGTCAAGAGTCTAATCTTCCTCACAATGCTAAGAGTGGAAAGATTTTCTCCAGTAAAGATGAACAGATTCCTGGACAGCTAGATCTGGTTCGCCGTAGTAGCCCACAATCTTTTCTTCTGAATAGAGCACTGCCGGAGATCAGAGAGAAAGGAAGAATGAAGAGAGCCCAAGTCGTCCTGGCTACTGGTGTAACCTATCATGATCCAGACCTGTCTAGCTCTAGGGCAGCCGAAGATAGCATGATCAGAAGATTCCTCCTCCAGAAAGCATAAAGGACAGGTCGGCTAAATAGATAAGCCCCTACGCGAAAGAAGACCACAAGTAGGGAGACAGTCCCACAAGAGCTTCCAAATGAACAGCTGAACCCTGGGAATAATAGGAAGCTTCCAAATCCAAGCAGCATTAACCGATCGCTGGGAAAGAGGCCTAAACAAGTTGACCAGATCCCTAGAGGGGGCCTTAGAAAGACAGGTTCTCTGCCAGATCCTGGTGTCCGAAGAGTAATCAGAGATAAGAGGCATCGAGACAATTCGGCGGGAGAGATCCAAACCAAAGAAACTGGTCACCAAGGGGATATGCCAAGCTGGGGGATCAGTGGAGATCAGATCCTTAACTCTTAAATTAGCTGGGACATCGATGCTGATGAAGGATGGCCACCTAGAAAGAGGAAGCTCCGCAATCCATGAATCCTGGACAACATCAATCGATGAGCCATCTCCAATCATCCACGAAGTATGCTCCAAGATAGTCTGGCCATAATGACAAACCACCTTCCAGAAGGAGGAACAACCACGAGGCGGAGAAATAGACGAGTCAGACGCCCAATCACCATACCTCGATCGCATCAGCGAACTCCAGAGGCAATGCGGCTCCAGTAGGAATCTCGAAGCGTGTCTAGCAATAAGGGCCTCTCGACAAGTAATAAGAGACTGAATGCCAAGACCACCCTCTTTGATAGGCATACAGACCATATCCCATGATAATAGATGCATCCCGTGATCTCCTTGCATAGAAGCCCACAGAAAGTCGCGGAAGCATTTTTCAATCCTCTTCAGGCAGGTAATAGGAATAGCAGCATTCGACATAAGATACAAGGGAAGAGAGGACAGAACCGAGCGAATAATAATGACTCTGGCCATCATCGAAAGATTAGTGACCTGCCAGCTCTCTATGCGCTGACGAACCTGCCTCTCAATCGCTGCATAATCAGAACATCGGGGACGTCTCCCAGTAATGGGAATCCCCAAATACATAAGCTTATCTGCCTGAGAAGTAATACCAGACAACTGAATAATGACTTCTCTGGTGGTCCTGGGAGTCTTCGGACTGAAACATATAGAGGATTTGAGAAAATTGACCTTTTGACCCGAGGCCTGACAATAGCTCTGGATAATAGTATGAAATGACGCAGCATCCTCTACAGAGGCCCTGCCCAACAGAATACAGTCAGCAAAAAGTAGGTGAGAGACGGAGGGCCCCTCAGACTCGGCCATAAAGGGAGTGATCCGACGATCAATCTGAGCCTGACAAAAGCACGAGAAAGATCATCCGCAGCCAAGATAAACAGCAATGGAGATAAAGGGCAGCCTTGTCTAAGACCCACAGAGGAGCGAAAGAACTCAGACGGGTACCGTTGACGATCAAAGAAAAAGAGGGCCTTTCAATACAGGCCCTAATCCATTCAATAAATAGATCATCAAACCCAAACTCCAAAAGAGTGCGATACAAGAAGGCCCAGCACATACGATCATAAGCACGCTCCATATCAAGCTTAACGACCATAAGACATCGGCTGACCGGGGCACGCTGGAGGTCATGCATAAACTCCTGGCTATAAGGACGTTATCAGAAATAGACCGTCCTCTGATAAAAGCCCCCTGCTCCACCGAGATGAGGCGAGGGATCACCATAGCAAGGCGGCTAGCTAAAAGATGAGCACAGACCTTGTACAATGTAGTGCAAAGACTAATCGGCCGAAAGTGCTACGGGAGGGAAGCATCCACACGCTTAGGCACCAAGGAGATATAAGTCTGATTCCACTCTAAAGGAATATGTCTAGCATGGAAAACATCCAGGATAGCCTGAACAACCTCCTGTCCGATAATGTCCCAATAGTGACGAAAGAAGAATGGCGGGAACCCATCAGGTCTAGGGGCCTTATCCGGCCCAAGCTCCCAGAGGGCCTCCCTAACCTCCTCAGCAGAAATCGTCCGAATAAGCATGTCATTATCCACAGAGGAGACCTTCCTAGCCTCCGGAACCTGCACAACCGGACCACCAACACCTAAAGACTCAGTCCATCTCGACTGGAAGAAATGAAGAAGAAGTTCCCGGATAGAGTGGAAATCCTCCCGAGTATTCCCCTCATCATCAACTAACCTCCGAACCCTATTACCAGCCCGCCTCTTTAGGGTAGCCTGATGAAAGAATCTGGTGTTTCGATCCCCATCACAAATCCATTGGACCCTAGACCACTGCCACCAGTACATCTCCTGCTGACGGAGAAGGGAGTGATGACGTGCAAGCAGCTCCCTCAACGCCGACATATCCGAATCACCCAGAAAGCCATCCTGATCCTCCTTAGTCTGTAAGATAGTGATGTTCTCTTCAACACTTTCAACTTGTCTGACCAGATCCCCCACCTCCATTCTGTTCCATCTGGACAGCCGATGCCTTGACATCCTCAGACGGCGAGAGAGCCGGTAGACAGCATTCCTCCTAACAGGAGTATGCCAGATCTGAGAAATGATAGAACGAGCACCAGGATAGCCTGTCCAGAATTTCTCAAACCTAAACTGTTTCCGCATAATCTGATCCACCTCTGTGGAAATCATAATCGGGCAGTGATCAGAAGCTATCCGAGGCAGGTGAGTGACAGATACCCTCGAGAACCTCTGGAGCCACTGAGGATTAGCCATAGCTCTGTCAAGTCTTTCCCAGACCCGGGCCGACCCCTGGCGGTTGTTGCACCAAGTGAATTGTGGCCCCCCAAATCCCAAATCCATCAATCCAGAGGAAGCAATAAAGGTTCTAAATTCCAAAATATCAGTTGAGCCAGTAACACGACGACCGCCACGTTTCTCGTTAGCCTCAGTGATGCAGTTGAAATCCCCCGCAACAATAGTCGGAAGCCCCTGAGCAAGGAGCGAGAGCAGCTCCGACCAGAGAACCCTTCTCTCCCGATAGTCCGTACTGGCATAAGTAGCTAATAGAAGCCAAGGATCAGAATTCCCCTCGGTAACAACAAGGCTAATAAACTGGTTACATTGATGGGAAGCATCAATCGTAACAGCAGCATCACGCCAGATAGCCAGCATGCCTCCCGCCAAACCTTCAGCCTCCACAGCATATGAAGACCAGGATCGGGCAATCTGTCTACGAAATCGAGCAAGACTATCACCCGACAGCCTGGTTTCTAAGAGAATACAAATATCAAATTTATGAAGCAGCAATAGTCTACTGAACGAGGAGCGAAAAGAAGGCTTTCGAGCTCCTCGTACATTCCATACTAGAATCTTCATTTACAAGGTGGAGGAAGCTGGGACCCTTTCCTGGTCCTCCCTCATAACACAATCTACAATAACCCCATCCGCTGAAGAGACTACTGGAGACAATAAAGAAGAAGAGGCCGATTGGCCCTCCCTTGCAATACCCTCCACATCAGCCTGGGGACCCTGAGTACAAACAGCATCGATTGAAATAAACCCATCTCCCCTTCTAAATGTGACATCACCAGGGGACCTTCATGACTGCTAGGAGGCTGAGCCGCCTGGGAAGGAGAGCTTCTGAACGCCCCCACACTCATGGCAGAATGAACCTTCCCTTTGCCTCTATGCTTATCCGACTTAGAATGGACCTTGGTGGCAGCGATACCTCCGATCTAGCTCGCTTAAGAGGAGCTGGATATGCATCCTTGCTTCCTAACTGAACCACTCCACCATCAGGCAATGCAAGAGCAGCGAAAGGATTATCTGAAAGATTAGAAAGGACCTCTCCATCACCCAATTTGACTCCCAATTCAGCCTCCTTCTCAGAACATTCAGAATGAACAGTACCGGCACGCCCCATGCGCACCGGCACGCCATCCTTCACAGCAACACAGGCCTCCGCTTTCAACGCTGCCTGAGCCATTCCCTTTGCCAATGCTGAACCTTTCTTCGATGCCAGTGAAGGTCTCCGGCGAGCCGTCTTCATCGGAGAAATCCAATCGTCAGGCCGACTGGAACCCGGACGAAGACCATCCTTTTGTTTAGGTGAAGCAGGGGAAGAAGCTGAGGGAGCCGAAGAGGAGTTCGCCTGAGCTTTTCCCTTATCAAATGACAAAGGACCTGGAGCTGCCTTCCGCTGACGGACCGCAACCAGCCAAGACCCAAAAACAGGTACCGCATCAGCTTCGCCATCTCCAGACGACTCCGGATGCAAGCAGGGGACCCCCAGATGAAGAGAGCCGCAACGGAGGCACACTCCATCCAAACTCTCATAAATGATTTGCTGCCAGAAGGGAAGATAGCTCCCCTGAACGCGGACACCTGGGCGAAGCGGGCGACGAAGATCGATCCTCAGACAAGCCCGCGCGAAGCCCCCTCTATTCATCGCCTTCGTCGCAGCATCAACACAGTGAAATTCACCAGCTGGTTCCAATATCGCTCTGATGAAGGCCTCCTTCCAAAATTCAAGAGGTAAACTAGGCAATCGAACCCATACCAAAGCAGTAGGGATCGAATCTTCAGCAGGGATGAACTCCGCACGCCAGGCCTCTATTCCAACCAACTGACCGTTCACCACCCAGGGTCGATTCAGAGCCAAATTTCTAGCTTCCAGGGAGGCAAACCGGAAAATATGGCATCTAAATGCCAGACTAAGAGGAGCAATCTCACCAGGAATGCCGGCCCTTCGGAATTCCCTGATCACAGCATCAGCCGGAATCCATTTGTTGTACGTCCGAGCGATGATGGAAGAATTCTGCCAACTAGCCACTTCTGCTTCGAGCTCCACCGCTGGGATGCTGACCACCTCAGGGAAGGAGTCTTCGAGCCTCGCCACAGCCGCCGGCGAGGGAGCAGACGAGACCCACTGAAACCCATTATCCGCAAATCTCTTCCCAGAGCTCGAGCCACCTACACCCGAATCTGAAGCCATGGGAGAAGAGAGGAAGCCAGACGGAGCTCACAGCAAGCAGGAGAAGCCAAGAAGACTCAGAACGACGGAGAATCAAGAACGACGATGTCGGATCCCGAATCTTAAAGCACAGAAAAACCCAGCGCCAGAGACCTTCGAAGCACGAATATCAAAGCACCGCAATGCTTTTCTTAAGTGGCGCTTTTAAAAACGGTCGACGTTTTAAAAGTACCACTTCAAATAATATTTTTTAATGATCATAAAAATTATTAAAATAATATAATTTTAATTTTATAAATTCTTTTCTTCTATCCCAATGTTGTAAAATTGGCGTCATTTGACACCAATTTTAAAAAGAACTCCACACTGCACTTTCAGGTTCGATCCAATATGACAATTCAACCTATAATTTTTTAATCAAATTCAATTGAATTTGGGTCACTTTGAGATTCACATTATTAAAGCTAAATCTGATTCTAAATAGTCAGATTAAAGTCAATCAATGAGTCATTTTTGACTGATTTTTTAAAAATAATTTCTCAATAATTAATTCAAACATTTTTCTTTTTTCATCTATTTGATATGTCAAATAATAAAATAATCAAGCACAAATTACAACATAATTAAATGTTAATAGAAATAATAATTATAAACTTATATAAGTATTAAAATAATATAATTAAGTAATGTTTTATACAAATATAGTTTTAAAATTATACAAACAACAATGGCAAATTATGAATGAGATTATAAAAAAAATAAACCAATGTTAAAAATATGCTTAATTTATAATAAAAAAAGAAAAAAAATCATGCTTAATTTTATTCTTTTTTTTTTAAAAAAATATGTTTAACGTTATTGAAGTCAATCCTTAAATAACCCTTAACTTAGAAAAATATATTTTGATCCCATCATTTCTTGAATCTTATTGGTATCCACTACATTATGGATAAAAAAATATTAAATTTTAAAATAATAACCATATAAATAATCTAATTAATACTTTATAAAATTATATAATATCATTTAGATAAAATTCTAAAATTTAAAACAAATAAAATTAAAATTATATTTTATTCTTATATTTTCTTATAAATACCACTTTTTAATCATTTCGGTTTACTTACGACTTGATTCAATCTGAAATTTTTGGATCATTTCAGATTTGGATAAATCCTAACCCTAGTTTTTCGAATAGGTTAGACTTAGGTCCATTGATTTAGTCAGGTTTCTACCACTCATCCAATCTGAGCAAATCAATTCAGGTTAGTCATCAAACCCGAGTTCCTTTTTGGCCCTCCATTTGGGCAGGCTCCCATCTTTTTCTTCTTTTCATTCAGGCTATAATTTAAATCAATGTTAAACACAAAAATAAAAAAATCTAATCATTATATAAAACTTCAGAATGGATCCGATTTTTTAAGTGGGCTTAATTGTTGTCCAAATGAGTCCAAACTTCGGATTGGGCTTGGTCCGGCTGAGTAGCCCATGATTAGCAATGGATAGTAACTGTGTGTGATCTTGAGTATTAGTCCTAACTAATATAAGCTTCAAATTTGATATACACTAATTGAAAAGAAAGAGAACGTAGAAGCAACATAACTCTCTCTACTTGTGATTGTTTTGTTGGTCATCTCCTGCTGGTATCTTATCTTATGGGAGGAATGCTTGGTGCTAATAATTCTATACAACTGGCAAGTTTTGAAGGGTAGAGAGGGAAGGTGGTTGCCATAGAGAGGATCACCTAACAGCCAGACAGACCTTTCTAACCTGAATTCATCGTACTAGATTGCATTATTCATCAACTAATAAACAAACTAATCGTTATCCAAGTCATTGTCATGCTCACTGAAGTATATATATCCATTTGATGGCTTACCGGGAAAGGCATAAAATATGGAAACCTTTGTTCCTCTCATGTCGTACAATAAATCGGAACTGGCCATCCGCAATGCGAGTGGTATTGCACGCATGGCTGCCTGCCAACCTACCTGGTTGAAAGAAATTTTCAATTATTCATGCAGTCGCTCGTTGATTTTTTTTTTTTTTTTGGGTCCCCTCCTCCCAAAGAATCCGTGGTAAAAAATTTATGGCGGAGCACTCTCTTTTCTTTTAGCAATTTTTTTAAAACGTTAAAGTAGTACTTACAAGAATCAATGACGTGGTATGCTTCATAAGTTATTCATCATATCTATTAAAAAATTTAAATATTAAATTAATACATATATATTAATATAATTACAAAACTTAACTATTTAATGAAAGATATATTTAAAAATTACTATCTTAAACTAATTTAAAAAAAAATTTATGGTAAAATTGGTTCGATTTTACATCCAAAATCTTAGAATTATAGATTATAGCTCAAAACATATTCAATTTGGCTTATGTTGATCACCCCACTTGGCATCACAACAACAATGAATTTTTAGCCATTGTTATGAGCCTAATTATTTATTATATTATAGAATCTTAGTACTTGTTTTTATTTTTTTTTAAAAAAAAATTAAGAGAAGATTTTTTAGTGAAAGAAAAAAGAATATAACAAAAGAAATACGGTCTTCTCAATGATATTTCTTTTCTAAAGAAAGAGAAAAAAAAATATATAGATCCTATATAGAATTATTTTTCCAATCAAACATAAAAAAAATAAAGATAGAAAAAAATTTTATCTTTATTTTTTTAAAAACCATACATACTAAGTCTTTTTCATATGCAATATGCACAATTTATTTATACATCAAATCTTGCCATGCGTGATGCATGTGATGGTCCAGCTAAATCCAGTCATCTAATTAAAATACCAAGTTTGGTTGGGTTTCTATTATAAATAGTATAGATTGTTAATTAAGAAATTAAAGAAATACATTCTAGGAGATTTTAATTTAAAATTTTCATATATAAAAATATAATAAATATAAAAAGTTTAAAATATTTAAAAGCTCACATCATTCACTTAATAATGTTTTTTTTTTTTCGTGTCTACTCAAAGAGTCTTTGTAAAAACGTACAAAGGCGCCTTTAAGATAGTGTACGTTCTCCATGACGTATTAGCATCCTTGCCGTCTAAATCAAAATCCAAATGGACTTAATTACAAACGCTACAAATCCATCAATAATGTCTTCTAGTTTAAAGTCCTCATATTTTATTTTTTTTATTTTTTATTTTTTTTGATACAAATGGATGATCACATCAATTTAGGATAAGTCAAACCCGATATGTTAGAGTACAAAAATTGAGTCAAAACAGTAGGACAAGGATCTTTCTTCTTCCAACTCCAAAATGCAGAGTGAGCAGCCACTATGACGACGATCCAGTCGACTGCAGAATTCGCTTCTTGATATATATGCCGAATATTAAGAGTCAAAGAATTGGAATGCATACTATCACTGGGATCGGAACCAAAAGATAACTGTGATAGAATCCCCGCACCGGACGCCCAAACATGGATAGTACAGAAAATGCCCATCCAAGCAGTAGACAATTCAGCCAGGAGCACTGATGAATTAAGGAGGCTAAATCCACCAGCATGAACAAAAGATGTAATCTAGATTTTTTGACTTTATTTAAATATTCAAGAATTACATGATGCACAATCGATATAGGACAAAATACATATATAGTACAATAAATATAGAACCAAATACATATTAGTTCGAGCTTTCACACTTGCTGCTTCAAGTTACAGATCAACTTTTCACAATTGAGACAGATTTGTAGGACAAGCTCTCTCCATTCCAAACACACATTATCAACTCCATTAAATTAACAACAAAGACCTTGCTTAGATTTTTTTAGAAAAAAATCTTAAAAATGTTTTAAAGCTTCCTATCAGTGACCAATTCACCTTGGAACTTCCCAGAACAAGAATTTCACATTAGTGTCAAATACGAACTTACGTTGCGAATTGATAGATGTTATACAATCAGCCATCCTCCTCGCACTGCCAAGCTTTCTTAATGTTTTGCAATGTGCAAGAGATTAGAGTGCTTGCTGTCTCCACTGACTCCATCGTCAACTTAGCCAAAGGCGACGTATTAGAAAGGATCTGGACTCCCACCGTGAGCAAGGATCCTCCTCCTTCCATGGCCTTCTCCTCTGGCCTTGATGTGATCACAAGAGGCCTCGTCTCAAGCTCGTCAGAAAGGATGGAGAATCCTGATGGCAGTATGGCCATATTACTTGCGTCCCTTCCGGTAATTACTGATTGCATTTCATCAACGTCCACAGGAGCATAGACTATCATCGACTCATAAGCATTCGTGCTGCTGTCTTGAAGGACCCACATGCTAGTCCTGTCTGCCGATTTTGTTGCCTGCTTTTTGATCCAAAGTCAGAAATAAATTAAATATTAGAGAAGTTAGACCATAAGATAAATTATTGTCCGGCTCTTCCGCGGACAAGACTTTAGTCTGTGTTTGAATGAAGAAAAAAAAGTAGAAAGAAAGAAAATTAGAGAAAAAAAAAAATTTATCTTGTTTGGATGGAGAAAAAATGTAGGGAGGAAAGAAAACTAGAGAGAAAGACAAGAAAAAAAGTTGATGGGCTCTACCTAAAAGTTTTTTCTTGAAAATTAAAGAGATTTTGAGATAAAACTCAAGAATGCTCTTTCATTTTTTTTTCATTCCGATACTGATCCTTTCAAAGAAAAAACTAATGTTTTTAATTAATAAGAGCATTATTATCATTGTAAATTATTAACTTTTCTTTGAACTGACAATGTAAAATTTAATCCACAGTAAAAACTTTCTTTAATTTAATAAAATGATATATAACTGAGGGTATACATACATACATACAATGAGAAGGATCAAAATTAAGAAAATTTGATATTGTAAGCTGGTGGTTGTTAAGTAGCTAATCAATAGGATTAAATGTTAAAGTCCGGTCCACTGACATCAATTAAGCTCATTATAATTCTAAAGATTATTTTGTTTATATATGTTTTCAAGAGGGGAGTGATCAGTGAAAGTATGGAACTTGTATTTAAGAAGTGTTGAAGCCTGTTTACCTCTACCATGGTTTCAGATGATATTTGTTTTCTCCATTTCAACCGTTCAACAAGTAACCAAGGCAGTGAATGATATGTTTGAAACTTACATGGACGAAAACAGAGTTCCCACGATCTTGTCCCTTGGCTAGATTTGCAACAGTTTCAGGCGGGCCTCCAGCTAGCATGATATCCCACTGCAATCCAGAAGAGAATTATTGTCGTGAAACTCACCATCCTGTTTGCAAGTATGATTGAAGAGACAGTGAATCAAACCGTATCTCACTTCAGTTCTCCGAGATCCATCTCTCAAGTAATCAAACAGAGCCATGGAGGGGACAGGCAGCCATGTTGAGGAGACCGCGCACACAATCACCCCTGTGGGCTCCCCAGGGTCACTAACATTCTTCCTTGAAGTGAATCGAATGTCCTCTCCACCCTTTATGGATGCCTTAGTCCATGTCCGGTTGCGTGATCCGCCAATGGCCTGACAAAAGCTCGAAGTCATCCGTTGTGCAAGCTTCAGCATGCTCTTTCTTCCAACCAGTGTGGAGACCCCTGTAGGAATTACGGTGTAAGATGATGTGAAAGCAGTTCATAAGATTAGAGATGAATTGCTGCTCACCATTAGAATCTTTAGTAGGAACATTGGTTGCCATGAAGAAGACCATCCTCTCACATTGGAGCTGCAGCGTTGCCATCAAATGTCGAGCACCAAATGCTAGTCCATTCATAACGATCGATCGATACATTGTTGGAATTGCACACTTCTGGCATTCCACATGCTCCACCCAAGTTACCTGATTAACAAATAAAGATAATTTTGAACTTTGAGAAGATTGAGCTGCTGTACTTTAGTCCTGTAGACCTTGTTTCAGGTAAAGCCATTCATCACCTTGCAGTGGCCATTGGCTTGGTCCTCTATGACACAGCCTGAAGGCCGCCTCCGGCACTTCACAAGCGATGCATCTATGTTCTGTTCAATCTTGTCAATGGATACATCTACGATGGCCCATTTTTCTGGACTCAGCTGTTTGCAGTACCGAACGAAGTAAAATTCTCTCGTAGGTACCATAGGTGTGAGCATCTGAAGCTCTGCAAACATCTGAAAACATGGAAATAATTATTTCTACTTCTAACTTGATGTTCCAGTCATCATATTAAACCCAGAGAGCAAGCTCTAGAGATGAGGACACTTGCTTGCATGGTTAATAGTTACCACTGCCTTTCTTTTTTCTGTTGTTCTTTTTCAGAGAGAGGGGGAAAAAGAAAAAAAGAGCTTACCAGTTGTATGGTGCCATCTTTATTTTCACCTTCTCCATTATAAATAACATCAATGTTGAATGCCTTGGAGACTATGCAAGGAAATAATTCCTTCCACTGGTTCTACAACAGCAACCAAAAATGAAGGAGAAGAATCAAGGGAAGGAAATTAAGGGAACTTGCAGCCACACACCAAAAAAGCTCATGCATGCAGAACAAAGAAACCAATGAGAAGATATTAACCAATCTATACAATAAACTTCTGCTTTCAGAGCAAGAATGTGCAGTTTAATTTAAAGGAAATTTCAAAAGTAGCAGCACAGAATCAAATGCTTCAAATGGAGGTCTAAGTTTTCTTAAGAAAATATAGGGAGGTTGGTTGTGCTGCAAAGAATCCAAGCGGCTCTGAGCACTTCAATCTTATCTTGTTCCAGGCTCAAACAATATTTGGTGCTCCCCTCAACTGAACTTGAGCCGATGGCAAAAAAAACAGCAGAGAAGTTAAGCTCGGCTAAATAAAATGCTCGACCTAAAGCTTATAAACTCGACCAACTAAAAAAGAAGGCTAATATGAAATAAAACTATACAGTGGTGCAGAAGAGTATAGTCCATTGCAATTACTGTTACATGGATAAATGCAATCTAATTGATAGCAATGGCAAGTGAAATGTGGAGATCTTACGGCATCCATGAAGGCCTTTACAAGCATCGAAATGTCCAAGAAGACAATTCCTGACGCCCTAGATGCTTCGATAAATTGTCTCTGTCCTTTGCCGCGAATCTCAGGTGAGAATTCTCGAACGTACTCATCGTAGTTGAGTATTTCACGGCCGGTCTCAACACTTCGAACCCACAAAGGCTCACGGGTCGTTGCCATCTTCACCAGTTCATCCAAGGCAAGATTGGCGGCCTCTAAAATTCTAGATTTCTCTAGCCCGAGGAAGCCGCTATAGCAATCCAAAGAACTTCTGTTGTTTTGATCGGTGCCCGCAGAGCATGATGAACTCGGCGAAGCAGTTCCCTCGGCAACCTTTCCATGCAATGCTCGCAACTTCTCTACCTATACATATTGGAAGGCATCAACTGAGACGTTTAGTAGAGATGGATTAAACGAGGTATTAGAACTCGCATCCATAGAATCAAATGCAGCAACAAGTGACAACACTAGCACGTACGGACAACAAAACAACCAAAAAAAAAAAAGGAACAAACAATGAGTACTTGATTCGCATATATATACCTCTGCTTTGAGTCTGGCATTCTCGATTCGTAGTTGTTGTTCCTCGGTGGTCATTGAGGAGTCTTTGCTCGAGGTAGCAAAGCCACAGTTGGGACAGCATGCTTTATTAATCACCTCCCTCAAGGCTCGGTTCTCATCTCGAAGCTTGTCCATCTCTGACTTGAGAAGGGAGTTCTCGTGCCGCTCCTGGATTGCCTGGGGACCTCAAAAGCCTCATGAGCCAGCAAACGCACGAGAAAGAGAATTGAGCGCTAATGAATATTATTATATTCTGAAAGCTGACCAAAAGGTGAAGCTAGTTGACTACTTTGTAATAATCGAGTGATTCTTTGAGCAAATAATTAAGTTAGACATAAAACTTGGCATGGTTACCTTGATCTGGGTTCGTCGGTTTTGGAACCAGAACTTGACTTGCCTGGCAGAAAGGCCTAATTGTTTGCTTAGTATCTGCCTCTGCTTCTCATCTGGATGTGGTGACTCCTTGAACAGCCTGATGCATCCATGCCAAGAAACAAAATTAGGATCCAAAAGGGCATTACTTCCTAATCTCCATTGTTCAGCAATGCTCCATTGGTGGCCACGTCTGGGTTAAATCCTTGGCCAACATTAAGGAGCTCAATTCTGCTCTCTCGATAATCTAGAAAGCTCTCACTTCCAAAGTGGAGAGAATATATATGGCCTGCCAATATTCTAATGCCACCTTGTTGAGTACTTGAATTTATTAGATCATATTACCAAAGAATCTCCTCCGTTTCTCAAACCAAAGGTTAATATAACAACATTTTGGAGAATAACACCAATTTATATCATGCTGTTTCTAAATTTATGGAGGTCTTCGAATTGTTAGACTTCCAGCTGTACATAATTTTTGTGAAGAATAAAGAAAAGTGAATTTAAAACATAGTTTTTTTTCCCTCAAAAAAAAAAAAGAGAGAGAGAGAGAGAAAAACCGGGACCTAATCAAAGTTAGTAATTGAACTAAAGAAATATTGATCTTATATATGGATGGTTACACTCAAGAAAAAAAAAATGAGGATTTACGATTTTGGCAATCATGTTCTAAAACACTATGGCATCATCCTTTCCATTAAAAAAAAAGACAAAATACTCGGGACCCATCCGGGCTTTTTAAGATGGCCTGACTCAACTTAAATCGTGTCTAGCAACGAGAATTTAATGGCAAAGACCACTTTACAAAATAATTTAATGGCTTTCCTTTCATCACATGGATCAAATTTTACGCCTATTTGATCCATAAAACTGCCTGAAAGACCCCCCTTAATTAGTCCAAGAGTTATGGTTCAGGATCAGAAATTAAGAAGAGAGGATCCTAGGCTAGCTAGGGTAATCCTTCACTTGACTCGATCGGCATCGCATCGCCAGTCTACTCGGTGGCCCATCCCACAGCTGGACGCACACACGATCACTGATTTCATGCATGTCTACGTGCTTAATCCATTACGTGCTGTGGAAAAAGGCAGTGGCAAAGAGGAAGAAAAGCAAAGCAAACAGATCGAAGTAGTAGAACTCACGCTTCCATTTCTTTTATCTGTTCGGCCGTATGCCTGTGATACTTCTTCCTCCTTTTCCTCTTGTTCCCGAACTCTCCGTCTTCCTCGGCCAATCCATTGTCCCCTCCGTCTTCCTCCGATCGGCCCCCCGGCCCGGTGTTCTCGCTGCTGATCTCTACCGGTTCCCCTCTACTACCACCGCCGCTACCCTCGTCCCCTTCCTCCACCTCCTCTTCGACCACCGCGACGTTACGGAACACGCCCGCCTAATGGAATCGGAGCAGCAAGGTAAAAAGAAGTCATGAACTTTATTACTATGATATCACAAAGTTATCACGGTGTGCATATGATCACAATATGGAGAAAGATAAGAGTGCTTACAAGCGAGAGGGAGAGCGCTGGCGATGCGAAGAAGTCTTTGGTGGGAGTATTTCCAGCATCCATCCTTGGACCGCTCTGTGATGCTATGGAAGCTCTAAACGGAGAAGGAAATGGTTGAGCGTTTCATGTAAGATAGAAGATGAGAGAGAGAGAGAGAGAGAGAGAGAGAGAGAGTTGGAACTTTGATTCTCTTTGGAATGTGAAATAAAGGACATAAAACAAAGCGAGGAAATTAGAAGCACGGAGTTCATTGGAGGAAGACAGTTAGGTATTGAATGTTAGTTATACGTACGTACTGGGAGCTTTTAGTTGCCGAAACCGCTTGATATGGGGCTGAGAGCCGGCAAACCAGCCCTTAAAAGGAAGCATCCCTTGTTCTTAATTTACGTTCACTGGCTTTTGATGACGGCCAGTGTAGCTTGCCGCTGCTCAACTGTCACTGTCAGTATAAGCCCCATACCTCTATTATCTTGAGAAAAAACATTAATTATATGTGCGTTATTTTTCTTTTTTAAAAAAGAAAGAGAATTCTATATATATGTAATGGTTAGGGCTTTGATTTAATTTTTTTCTTTTAAATAGAGTTAATATCGTTATTTAAATTGATCTTTAGTTTTCGAGCCTATCTAATTGAGTTAAGGCTAGTAAAGTTTACATAGGGCAAACTTAAGAAAAATTTTAAGATATATAATTATTAGTATTTGATTCAAATTTGTGTTAGGTATTCTTTTGTACTCATTAGGTGATTTAAGGGCGACCATTTGCGATACTTCAAGATTGGCGGTCGTATGCGTGAATGGTTGTTGGCTTTTCTTTTTTAAAAATCTTTTGATTTTTGTGATCAGAAAATGGTCAAAGTATTCAATTTTGGAAGGATACTGAATTAAACCGATCATTCTAACTATTTTATTCAATAATTTTTGTTGAAGAACTATCAAACATAATTATTCAATAATCTATGAAACTAGCTAGAGATCCCATAGTTGGTGCATCAAGCTTTTATGAGCCTCTTTTAAGAGAATATTTTGATCATTTTGGCTCTCTCAAGGATTTAATTACCTTGTAAGACTTATCAAAATAAGTGGAAGCTTTCTAACAATGATATTTTCTCTACCAATTTATTTTGTAAATTTCGCAATTATAGGGTCTAATTTGACCATTCGATAAGGTAATATGAAAAGCAACTGTTCTATTAAAGCACAAAGTCTTTCCATGGGTCGCCCTAAGAAACAAGAATATTATAGCAAAGAAAAGTTGGCCTATGAGCAACCATTGCTCACTATTTTGAGCTGCTATGAAAATTATAAATTATTTATTTTTGAGATATCTCTTCTTAAAAAATGTTTGGCTTCCCTTCAAAACTTACCTAAATTTTAGAAAGTGTTTGAAATACTTTTAGAACATGTGGCAATATTGGAGGAAAAGAAATATATGAGTCAATCTTTGGAAAACTTGGGATTAATTAATTAGCATGGTATGCTAACAAACTTGAATCTAAAGAAATTCAAAAATCTTTCTAAGAAAAAAATTTCTTCCAATAGCATTGTTATCTACAACGCACTCCTCTCCTTCCAATCATAGGATCATCTCTACTCATGAAGGGCTATAGCTTAGAGTCTCCAACTACTTCCACAGATTTTGTCTCCAATCTTGGGAGGAGTATTAAAAGAGTAGAATTACTCTTACCATCATAATCTCTTAATTCTCTCCTAGGATGGCAATGGGGTGATATAGGGTTAAAGACCCAATTTTTGTTCCCGTCTCAATTTCTGTTAAAGAAGATAATTTTTGACCCCACCCTCTCCTTATAAATGGGGATTTATTTTCATCCTTATCACCATTCAATTAGAAAAAATATGTCACCGGGCTTTCAATCGGCACGCGCAAGCGCTCCCTATGGCCACTAGGTCCTTGCGTCTACCGATAATGGCGTTAGAGAAACCCTTTCCCTAACCAGCCTAACCCCAGAACAATGAAATAAAAATCCCCAATGACAAAGTCCCACCCAAACACAGCGACATACGGGAAGCACAGCCTTTTCAACCAAAGAACTCTTCACTAAGTAATTTGGAAAATAATGAGGTTGCCTGAAGGCTACAAAGACACTCCTCTCTGTCTCTAACAAAGATCTCACAAAGTACCCGCCTCAACCTCACTCAACAAGAACTAACCTGTGGATGCCTAGCACCCGCGCATCGCTTGTGCATGTCGGCCACGTCCTGTGTTCGTCCAAGTCCGCCTGACTTAGACCTCTATCGCTGCGATCTCCACTGATCCAGCCGCTCGCCAACTTCACGCGCCCACCTCTGATCGTTTCGTGGCACACTCGAACTCCACTCAGATGCTTTCCTTACATGAAAATTTCATGGAAGTCTGATCTCCTTCTATGCCACGGCCTAGGGTCTGCCCAGCCTTTTATAGGTTCGCCCAGCCGACCTAGCACTGCCTCAACCCTTTCGATAGGCCTTATCCAAAGTTATCTCCAAAAATCCTTGTTCTGTCCTTCGCCGAATGGTCCGCCCAACCGCCCAGGTGCGCGCACCTGCGTGCGCCCTCTGCACGTGCCCGGTCGTGCCGGTTGCATGGCCGTGGCGCTCCCGCATTGCAGACGCATCTGTCAGGCTAGTAGCGCGTCCGTGCAATCAGTGCAAAATCTCAGGATATCCTTCGCAATATCTGGCCCAGCTGGCTTTGCATCATCCCATGTGCGCGAGCCTAGCTGGCCAGGATGGCTCGACCAACGGCCTAGTCACGTGCCTGGATGGCATGCGCCAGCCGGTCGGGTCAGCTGCCTAAACCATGCGCGCCAGTTTGCTGTCTCATGCCTGCGCACATGACCGTGCGTGTGATCGGCGCCCAGCGCCGACGCACGCGCACCCCGCGTGCGCCCGCGCACATGACGGCGTGCGTGCTTGGCGCCCAGCGCCGACGCACGCGCACGCTCGCGTGCGCCCGCGCTCACATGACAACGCGCGTGCCCAGCCTCTAGCACTGGCGCACGCGCATGTCTATTTACGCCCACGCAGGGCAGCGCGCGGCCGTGCGCGCCCGGTGCCCAGTGCCGGCCCGCGCATGCGCCCACATGCATCAAGGCAGTGTGTCGTCCCGTGAGTCATCTTGGCCTGTGCGTGCTCCAGCCACGCACCGTGCGGCCAAGTCTCCTCTCAATATACTTGCGCAGCATCCTACACTGTGCCATCCCGGGGGTTCTGCAGACACGAACAGCCTTACAGACTGGGCACTACCCATGTGCAGGGCCCGGCCTGTGCGCAACCTCGCCGCGCGCCGCATGGCCAAGGCCGTAACAATCCTCCCCTTGCTGAAATCTCGATGCCCCGTCGATCACCATGCCGTCGCGCAGTGCATCCTCCTGATGCACCTCATCGTCACACACCTTGGCCCTCCTGGACAAAGTCTCCTGAGTCCCAACGCGGCCACCTGCCACGCGCACCCGCTAATGCCTCCTCGGTTGGATAGCCCATTTGCTGAGCCATCCTGCCTGCCGCCTCCTGCCGCAGGCCTCTGTGCCTAGGCTCTTCCATGCGTCACCTAGGCATAAGGTTGTCGCACAACCTCAAGTCTGGTGGTGGGATATTTTCTTGCCCCCACCCTTCGCTACTGTCCTACGCCATCCCTCCACTGGAACGAAGTAAGGATGCCTACCTCTCCGGATCAAGATGCCCCTCCGATAAGGCATGACCACAGCCTTGCTCTTGATGAAGAAGTCCATCCCGAGTATCAGGTCGTAGTCGTCGATCGACAAGACTGTCATGCTGCAGCGTCCAGTCCAAGAGCCCACCTCCAATGTGGCCTCCACTTGGCCCAAAGACTCATCTCCTCAGAGTTGATAGGCTTCACCCTACAAGGATTGGAAAGCGCTCCAAGACCCAATCTGTGCGCCGCTCCTTGGCTCACGAAATTGTGTGTCGTGCCGGAATCAACTAAGGCCCGCACTGTCCTCCCGTTGACCCGAGCCCTCACGTACATCAAACCTTGGCGTTGCCTCCTTGCGGCCAAAGTATTGATGGACTGTAGCGGAGCCATCCTCGCTATTGGCTCCTCCTCCGAACTCTCAGATGCCTTGTCTCCATGGGTAGTGACAGCCACAACCGCCACCTTTCTTGGACACTCACGCGCCAAATGCGACCCTCCGCATATGAAGCATCCAGCGAAAATCGCCTGTCCCTTTGGTTTTGCTGCTGTATGTGGTTGTACACCCTCCTTCTTGCCTTTTCGACCACATGGTGGTGATGCACTCTTGCGCTTGCCCTTGCCCTGGCCACCGCTATCTGAAGTTATACCGCTGCGAAAGTCCATCAGCGCCTCTGCTGCTACGAAGGCTAAGAGAATATCCCTCACCTCCCTCCTGCGAAACTCGACCTGGGTCCACCCCTGTAGGCCAGCGAGAAAGTTAAAGAGATTATCTTCCTTAGACATGTTGGACACCTCCAGAAGTAGATTGCTGAACTGCGCCACGTACTCCCGGATACTCCCTATCTGCCGCAGCTTCCTCAGGTTCTCTCGAGCAAGCCACCCTGCGTTGCTCGGCTGATACTGAGCCTTCAGTTCCCTCTTGAAGATCTCTCATATCTCGATTCTGGGATGCCCTGCATGGTCATCCTCGCCGTCCTGGTCCTCCACCAAAGCTTGGCATTCCTCTCCAAGTATGTCGAGGCCCGATCCACCTGATCGGGTGCTGGGATCTTCGCCGTACGAAAGTAAGTCTTCATATCCCATGAAGTTCTCCACTTCCGTCGCGCTCCTAACTCCACCGAAGGCCTTAGGCTCCCTGACCTTTGCTTCCTTTGCTGGAGCTCTGACCATGTGGACTGGACTCCATGCCTCCTGCCTTAGCCGGATCACCTCCTGCTCCAAAGCATGGATCCGAAGCTCCAATCTCTCCTCCATGGCCAAATCTGATCGATGCTGTTGCAGACTCCAATGCTCGAGGTCGCGAAGCAGCCCCTCGTGCGCCTCCATCAACTGGTTGTGCGAAGTCCGCAGCTCTGCCAATTGCATGCTCAACTCCGCACACACAGCTACTAGATTCGTGGTTGATCCCTCTCCTGGATCTTCCACAATACCCTCCAAACGGGTCATGCGGTCTCCTATCGCTCTCGCCATCTATGCTTAGACTTGCTTGGAACTTGCTTCAACCAGGCTTTGATACCCTCTTGTCACCAGGCTTTCAATCAGCACGCGCAAGCGCTCCCTATGGCCACTAGGTCCTTGCGTCTACCGGTGATGGTGTTAGAGAAACCCTTTCCCTAACCAGCCTAACCTCAGAACAATGAAATAAAAATCCTCAAAGATAAAGTCCCACCCAAACATAGCGATATATGGGAAGCATAGCCTTCCAAACCAAAGAACTCTTCACTAAGTAATTTGAAAATAATGAGGTTGCCTGAAGGCTACAAAGACACTCCTCTCTGTCCCTAACAAAGATCTCACAAAGTGCCCGTCCCAACCTCACTCAACAAGAACTGACCTGTGGATGCCTCGCACCCGCGCACCGCTTGTGCATGTCGGCCACGTCCTATGTTCGTCCAAGTCCACCTGACTTAGACCTCCATCGCTGCGATCTCCGCTGATCCAGCCGCTCGCCAACCTCACGCGCCCGCCTCTGGTCATTTGGTGGCACACCTGAACTCCACTCGGATGCTTTCCTCACATGGAAATTTCATGGAAGTCTGATCTCCTTCTATGCCATGGCCTAGGGTCTGCCTAGCCTTTTATAGGCTCGCCCAGCCGACCTAGCACCGCCTCAACCCTTTCGATAGGCCTTATCCAAAGTTATCTCCAAAAATTCCTGTTCTGTTCTCTGCTGAACGGTTCGCCCAACCGCCCAGGCGTGCGCGCCCATCCCTGCGCGTGCCCTCTGTGCGCTCCCGGCCGTGCCGCCTGCACGGCCACGGTGCTCCTACGTCGCGGACGCGTCTGCCAGGTTGGTAGCGTGTCCGTGCAATCCGTGCGAAAATCTCGTGATATCCTCCACAATATCTGGCCCTGCTGGCTCCGCATCCATCCCGCGTGCGCGAGCCTAGCTGGCCAGGATGGCATGGCCAACGGCCTGGTCACGTGCTTGGATGGCACGCGCCAGCCGGTCGGGTCAGCCGCCTAAACCATGTGCGCCAGTATGTTGTCTCGTGCCTGCGCACATGACCGTGCGCGTGATCGGCGCCCAGTGCCAACGCACGAGCATGCCCACGTGCGCCTGCGCACATGACCGCGCGCGTGCTCGGCGCCCAGTGCCAACGCATGCTCGCGTGCTCGGCACCCTGCGCCAATGCACGCACACGCTCGCATGCGCCCGTGATCACATGACCGTCCGCGTGCCTGGCCTCCAGCACCGGCGCATGCGCACGTCGTGTGCGCCCACGCAGGGCAGCGCGTGCCAGCGCCCATCGCTGGCCCGCGTGTGCCTCTGCGTGTCCCAGCACATGGCCGTGCGCGTTCGGCACCTAGCGCCAGCCCGCGCACGCGCCCACACGTATCAAGGCCTAGGCGACGTGCTTAAAGCCCTCCACAAGCTACAAGGCAGCGTACCGTCCCGTGAGTCGTCTCGGCCTGTGCGTGCTTTAGCCACGCGCCGTGCGGCCAAGTCTCCTCTCAATATATTTGTGCAGCATCCTGCACTGTGCCACCCCGAGGGTTCTGCAGACACAGCAGCCTTGTAGACTAGACATTGCCCGTGTGCAGGGCCCGGCCTGCACGCAACCTCGCCGCACGCCGCATGGCCAAGGCCGTAACAAATAAATCTCCATCCCCATTCTATCCTCATTCCATCGATCCTTCTAGTATTAACATATTTAAATTTTAGTAAAATTATAGGATAATTTTGTAGATATAAAAATATATAAGAATACTAAATAGGACCAATGGAACAGTAATAGAGTGGGAATATACTTATCTCCATCCCCACTATGCCTTTATTAGCAAAGACAAAATTAATCCTTATCCACATAAAAGATGAGAAATCACCGCTCCAAATAAGGTGAAACAGATCCCAGCATTATGTCTTGAACTTGTCATCCCTATTCTCTCCTTCATATATTTTACTGCTCTCTATATTTTGGTCGTCTTCTTGATGCTCTCCTTCCTTCCCTTCTTCACCTATGTGTCGCCATGTAAATTTTAATTTCTAATAAATAAACCTATGGAGAAGATTCTCACTCCTCCATATTCCCGTCAAAAGAAGAAGTAGCAGAAGAAGAATAAGAATGGTTGTTCAGCAGTTAGATAAGTAGTTTGATTTCTTTGCTTACAAGTGAATATTTGCTTAACGGCAATAATAAAACTTTATTTTGATAGCAGATTGTGTATATTATCAATGTGGATGCACCTTTCTCGCCTGATAACCCGTTCCCCAAAGCTACCATTTGGCTATTTTGGCGTGCGTGAGTCAGTCACCTAGCAAAGCCATGGTGTCCAAGTTGTGCAGCATACTTTGCCATGGACATTGTGTTCCAATCCACTTACAAATCTTGATGGTTTTGTTACATCGCATGGTTTTTAAATGAGAAGTTATAATCATATTCTGATATACTTAGGAAATGAGATCAAGAATCTGATGCATACCAAAGGAAATTGAGTGAGAAAATATAACACACAGACTTTAAATTCCCAGAATTCCAACTCAAGCTATTGATCTGTAGGAACTTAGCATGCATTGCAACAAATTTTTTTCCCTCCTGGCGAATTTTTTTACTCTCAACCAATTTGCTTCTGCAAATCTCAATGTTAAATTTTCATAATTTTCTGATGATGGAAATCTAGATCACATGATTCTGAAGATAAAAGAACCCAAACATGACCTTCAATCAATTGATTCAGGTTATTGCTGTGTCATCATGGAGACTCAAATTGCATCTAGGTATGATATCATTTACTTTATGAGGCATTTTGAATATAGAATGGTGTTATCTGTGGAAGCTCAATAGTACAGATAGGTAATTACTGGCTCTGTAATTTAATATTTCACCCTGATAGTCCAAAATAGGTACAAAACCCGAAGATCTAGATGATTGATGGAATAAATAAGACTCATGCAATCAATCTTAGAAGGTATCACACTGTTTTAGATTATTTTTTTCTTTTATCTTTTTTTTTTGGTTTGACTGCATACTAGCATAGAGCCACCATCCAGGTGACTAGTAGATCAGATGAATGAATACAAATTTGACCAAGCCATAAAGGCAACCCTGATTCTAAATATGAGATTTGACTCTTCTTTCTCATTTATCTCATCTCTTTTTGGTGCTATGAGGAATCAATGAATTTAATGAATTTGCCTCCAAGTTAGCACAAATCTCTGCCAAAAAGTAAACTAATAGAATGCTGAACATCTATTTAGTAAGAAGATACGACCATGAAAACAATGGACAAAGACTGATGGCTAGAGTAATTTTTATTGTTTGCTTTTCACAATAAACTGGTTAGAATGTCAGAATGTTTAGATTTAAATAAACACGATAAAAATTCATATTTGTTTAAACTCCTTACAAGGCAAGTAGGTAAGGACTGGATATCAAAGTCTTGAAGATTTTTCATAAGCTTTCCACAATTTATTTCAAGAAGCAAGAGAATTTCAAGTCATTTTGGCCGAAGCATGGGTAGAAATTCCACATGTAAGCAAACTTTGCACTCCAAGTCTTAAAACAAACCATTATGTGGCTCACAAGGTGGTTGAATCAGGTAGTTGTGGAATGGTAGATATGTTGATGAACGCAAGGAAGCAATGGACATTCATTTCCATTGGTCCTTTATGGATGATAGAATCCCAAACATCCTTGTTTTGGGCCTTTCTGGTTCTCCTTTATGCCGTATGGGGCAGGGAAATTAAGAAAGCTGCCCCATGTTCTTCCTTCGGAATCTCTTTGGTTTCTTATGCTACAAGGCTATCAACTTTCATTGAAAATAAAGTAACAATAGGAGTAGAGCTAGAAGAACATTGTTAGCTGAGAATCACTATTAATAAAGCAAAATTTGCAAGGAGAAAAGGGAAAATTATGCAAGACTCAATAAAAAGCTCAATTCGCTGGTGACATGAGCTGAATTAATTGTCTCATTTGCAAGCCATGTCTTGCAAATTTTTTTAAATATATTTTCAGGTTGTTAATATCTTTGTAAAGTGGCATTTTTCAGAAAGTAGTACGGACATATATATAGGCAGATGCTTCTTTTGGTAATCCAAGTATCTGCCATGGTAACAAGGACTAACTATCATTAAGATTTTGTCTAGTAATGGTAAACAGTTTTCTCCATTAGTAAAGAATCAGGATTAAACTTCATTTTGTATCACATAGTTTAGAACAGTCCATCTTAGAGAAATTGTTGACAATCACTCGATACCATATTGATGTTTCCTAATATGTTTCTTCTGCAATGCTTCTGGCTCTATATGGATGGTGTCGTAAATAAACAGAAATTTAAGAGCATAAAGGACTTCGAACGGATGAATAAGGTTCCAAACGGATGGGATTGAAACCTAATCTTTTGCTCAAAAAAATTAAAAAAAAATACTCTGGCTGAACCCTTCTGAATATCTTGTCATGTGCCAATGTTGAAAGCAACATATGAGTCCTCAAGTGGCTCCTCTCCTTTTTCTTCCTTATTTAAGCTAATTTCATTATAAATTTGTTTGCTAGCTATCCTGACAAATGCATTGTTGGAGCCATTATTCAGAAAATTCTCCTCTCTTTTGGATCTGTAGGAAAGACCAGGATGGCCATGACCTTCTGAAATTATTGCTCAACTCCAATCTAAGCTAATTAGAATTCTGTTTTTTATGCTTATACTCTTCTTGTACATATTGTAATTACATATATTAATAAATTGGGGGGCTTGACTCCTTTGTTCAAAGTCAAAAAAAAAGAAATGGAGAATGGTAATCCACACATCCAATTCCTGTCAAATTCTTTTTCAATGAACTATATTATGTTTTCTTAATAACAACTGGAGCATGATCTCAACAGGAGTATGATGAAATGAATGGCTCTGGGCTCTGGGCTTCGATTGCATAAAGCCAATCAGTATAATGTCAATCATCATTCCTCTGAATTAGTCTAAATGATTCCTTAATGCAAAAGACCAACTCAGATGTCAGTAGCAGCTATTGAATTGATCAAATCAAACTTGGTCAGCCATCAATTTGGACCAGTGATTTGCAAAGAATTTTCCAACCTTAGAATTCTTGTGCAAGGTCACTTGGTCGTTAGTTGTGTCGGCCATACACATGATGATGATTTTATTTCACACAGATCTCAACAATTTCGACAATTGTCTCTAAGCTATGGCATCATTATCAAATGGATGCATATGCTAGGCTGCTTTCTTAATACCGAATTTTATTGGTTCTTAGGAACAGAACATAAGTATGGATGGTTGCACATGACCCTCCATGTCTGCTACACTGAATGAGATCCATTAAAATGAAAACCTCTATAACTTTAAAGGAAAGAATCAGGCAATTCATCAAGGATTACAGCATGTAATTCCTATTTTACCTTGAGATTGGTAGTTGCAGACTGGTAGACAAGTGGATGCTTTTGAAGTTTAATGCACTCTTATCATTTTCATTTTTTTTATTGCAACTGACCTGAAGAAGTCTGATAAGAGAATGTGGAACAGAAGCTGTCATTAATTTCACTAAAATATCCTGATGAGCATACATTTCCAGTTTTGTTGTCTTCTTCTCGGTGAATGAAATCTACTGACGCTGTCATATATTAGAAATTTTTTGTTGTGATTTAAGTTTCTCCATATCTAAACAACCAAATCCTCATCACCAAAAGTAGGTCCCAATGACCAACCTACGATACCAAAGTACCTAAAAACCAAAGTTTTGCAAATGGTTGGTGAAAGGACAGTGAGTCTAGCAGGGAACTAAGTTTGCCAGAAGCTTGGTTGCAGAGTTGAGGCCTAACGATGAAAGGAGAAGCCATGGGAATCACAAAACCTGTGACTCCATGGGATTCAGTGGAGATTGCAGGCTGCAACTCACCCGCATGAAGCTAGAATTACTAGTAATTGTTGGCCAGCTAAATGGCAGTCCATCGTTCAGTTTCAATTTGAATTGAATAATTCAGGATATTCCATATTTATTTATATTCCTTTAGGTTTATGATAAGAAATAAATAAATCGATTATCTTCTTTTTCCCTAAAATCTTGTGATGAAGTAGATGATTGTGAAGGATGAAACAAATAATTTTTGAAATCAATTCTGAACATAATGAAAGTTGTCTAGCATATGTCAAGTGTTCTGCAGGAAAAGAGCTGGCATGTTTCCAACAGAGAACTTAAAACCAAGATGTTTTTCCTGGCCAGGCACGGTTAGACTTTTACTACAAGTGTTTGATTCAATCATTCAACATTCATGCAGGATCTTTTGGCCATAGGCAATCTTACCTGTATTCTTCAGATCAGAGTTGAAGTGTAAAATAAAAGGAAGATCCAATTGCATCTTTGGTCTATCATCACTACTTGTAAGTCAAAGTGGTTAGTTGGTCCACTAAGAGTTCATGTAGCTTGTTACAAGCTTCATATCAAACTCATATTTGCAATGAGAAAATTTAATTACTTTCAGCAAGATAGATGGTACGTTATGCTAGGCTTAGAGTTTCTTTCCAAGATAATCGTTGTGAGGCGTTTTAGTTACTTACAGGGACTGGCATTTCACTTGCTTGAGACAGGAATTTAGGCATAAGAAACATGAGATCATGAGGGTTCATTGTACATGAGAAGCTTCTTGGTATTTGATCCCTTCCTCTCTCTCAAAACAAAAAAAATGTTGCTTGGTAAAACAGAATATAGAATCACCCATTTTGTTGAGTCTAGACTTGCATCCAAATTCTACAAAACTTCTGCTCCATATATCACGAACATGTTTTAGCTATATGTAAAAAGGTACAAAGAAAATGTCAGCAAAATAGAGTTTGATGTTTTTTATTACAAATCTTGCTGCCATCCTTTTCTATGCCTTTTTTTTACTCAACCGGAGAAATGACAAGAAGTTAATCCCTTGGAGGGACTTCTTCTTCTGCTCCCCACCAAGCAGCAAATGAACATCCTGCATAAAATTTAATGGTCATTGTTTAACACAATACTCCTTTTTCCTCTCTTTATATAAGCACCTAGCACAATCTGTTAATGAATGACTTGAGCTTAGGTGAGCTTAACGCAATGCAAGATGAAGAAAAATTTCTAACAGCACAGACATAAGAAACTGATAGCATGGTAAATGAAATGAACTGAATTTTTTGCAACTGCACAGTGCTTTGTTTCTTGCTCCTGATCATTTATTATCAGATAGAAATAATATTCCACTGTACAAGGTTGGTGAAGTTGTCCAAAGAAAAGTAAGATCTTACATCTTTGAAGGAACCAAATGAAGAACTGTGTTGTTTTGAAAGTATAGATGGGCCTTCAAGAACTGGGATAGCCGTGCTGAATGTTATTCCTGGAAAGAAAAGACAGTTGATCTATCATACTTTGATTTAAGACAAAAAAAAAAAAGTCTTGAACCCAGGCTCCAATTCAAAATCTACCAGTTGCTTGTCCTAGTTAAATATGAATTGGTGGGTATGTGTTCCTACAACAAATATTGAACTAGAAAAAATCAGAGTAGCTATTCCTCACTGCTGGTTTGTGGCTCAAGTGCACTGGGAATGGAGTAAAAGTCTACGTAAGAGTTAGTCCAAGCATCCCAAAATAAATTCTACTGTGGAAATATGCACATATATCTAGGCTATGAAGCAGTCCTACCAGTGGCTCGGTCTTCTTTAGGAACTCCAACAAGAATATTGACAAGTCCATTTTGTCCAGATTCACTACTTTGCTTACCTGAACCCAAATTGGGAAGCTTGACACGATAGCCTGCATCAGAGACTGGTGCCAACTGATCTCTCTTACTAGATGCTTCAGATGCTTTTTTATCAGCAACCTCATTTCTGTGCATGCATCTATTCAATTAAATCCCTCACAAGTCTTTTGTAACTAATAGCACTCATAGAATGCAAAGTGAGCTTCATAATTTAAGAAAACAAGAAATATACAGAGAGAACTGAGAAGCAAAGGGAACCTGGCGATAACAGTCGGCTTTTCAGGATGCTGAGACACTGTTCAAAGAAAAACATTAATATGACTGACAGGTATAATGACGTTCTAGGAAGGCAAACTCAACAGCATATCAGTAAGATGGTAACCGAGTACGCGAAAAAAATAAAACAGTATTGTATTTTTTAAAACTTTTTTGTGTTTTTTCCTTTACTATGAAACACAAAATCAGTAGATTAAAAGGTGATGATTCTGTTACAAAAATGGGTCTCATAAGGAAGTTTCCATACTAAATTGACAAGATCGATATGTTGAACTCCTAGTTCTTTGTAGAGATGACGCCATTCAGAAATTAACTATAAAAATGGAATAAAAAATGGATAGAAGATAGTTTACATGGTGACAGATAATGCTGGTGATGCCGAGGCAACTTGGCACTCCATCGCACAGCAGACAGCTCGAGACTTACAGCATATTGTTGACAAGTGAGAAGCCTCTGTGCAAAGGATGCCTATTAGATATAATTCATACATATAAAAGAAGATATGCATAATTTTATCCTAGTCACAATAAGATTTACAAATTTTCTAAACTCTGTACATTGGACAACTCTGATATCATGGGATCCTTGCCAATCTAAGCAAAGTATGATATACATCATGTTGTTCATGTTACAGACGTAGTAATATTATTGCCACGAGATATTGATAAACTAATTAAATGCGATAATGTTCTAACAAAACTATCATAATGATATTTATGATCAATCTGATTTTTTGATTAGCTCAATAACTTGAGTTTTTCTGCATGAACCACAGGATATGAACCAAAATCTGTAGAATATTCCTAGAAGTCCTTTTTGCTGTTGACAAACAGAGAGCAAGAAAAGTTACTGAGGCAACAGCACTGAAAAATATGATTATTTTAAGGAAAAAAACTCTCAATTTTTTTTTTTTTTTTTTTTTTACCTTTATGACCAACAAAAGAACTGAGCATGCTAAAGTTTTTTACACTATGGACTGCCCATTCAATCCTGGTAATTATCAACGGATGGATGCATCAAAGTTCATCTGCTGTGGAGTTTGAGCAGACTACCATCAACTGACCTGTTGTAAGTAATCAATATTTTTCTCTGCTTGCATAAGCTCAATATTGCCCTGAAGTTGGTGCTCGAGCTTGGAGGAAACATTCCCCAGATGATCGACTACAGCTACAATTGCATCACAAATGTAGCTCTTTGTGCTCTCCAATACTCTTTCCATGTTACAACAAAATATCACGTTAGAGATGTTATTGCGCCATTGTAATGTGGAATAAAGTAAAAAAGTATTCAACTCATTGGATATATTAAAATCGCCTCCAAACAAATATCCAAGCGAGAGAAGACTACGCAAAAAGGAGTGGCAACCAAATATTTAGTCCCATGCTAGCTTTTAGCTGGGTATAAAAAGGTTCAGCCCAGAGACCATGCTCATTTGTAGGACAGAAAAGTCTTGGTATACGACTTTGATGCAGTATGGTCTGCACGAACGCATAATTTATCCATGCATAAATCAGCGATGCAGAACTTACAAGTAAACTTTCGGTATAAACTTGCACGTGAGCGAATCATCGCACCTAATGTAAGTTATACTACTCTGGGGTGGTGCACAAAGACTTTTCCTTGCCGGACAAGATAATATCTTGGAAATGGCTTGAACCACATATAAGATAACTAGAGTTTGGGCCAGATCTGGCTTTGAAAATTCTTTATGTACTGATCCAACCCCTAACGCAACCCAAGCTATTCAAGGCGAGATTGTGGACGGCATTCAATCCAAGTTCTTGAAGAAAGACAAACAGGAAGAAGTGGCTAAAATTAAGCTGAGGAAGGGATTTAGTGGTATCCAAGCACTCGACTCAATCTATTGGGAAGCTTCCCTCTGCCAGGCCCAGCAAGGATCCCAGTTTTCACGGGCGGTGGATAGCATCTTAACTGTTTACTGATAATGCTAGAATCTGTCAGGTTTTTTAATGCAGGCGGCACACAGTTCTAAAAGCCAAGAATGATTGAAAATGGCAGCTTTAGCTCTAAATTGATGTTTCTCTTCCAATCACTCACCAACTGATGGATTAAAAAATTGTAGGACCCACTCTAACTCTTTCATTCAGCCAGCATCAACTAGAGAAGATCTAAATTGAACGATCGCATCAAAACGCGTGCAGTTCGAAGCATTTTAGTGTCAACATCAATCGTTTTTATCAAGAAAAAAAAAAATCCTGGAAAGAAAATAGTAAAGGGTATGGTTCTAAAGCAGAAGAGCTTACATTCTTCCATGCCCGGCCTTTAGAAATGCATTCTCGCAGTAATCTGCAGCCTGGTGGAGCTGAGAGCGCAGGTCCTTCAGTTCCTGCTCTTGGTTTTGAGCAACCAATACATACATTTCATAAGAGAAGAAAACCAAAGGATAAGAGAGAAAGGAGAGGAGAGTGAGAAGGTTACCAACCATTAGAGCTTGTTGGAAGCGGGCAGCCTCTGTTCCCGGTTCTTCTGGTTTTAAGAAGGATGGAGACTTCGGGAGCGGCATTGCAGAGACAGTGACTGCCCCCTGCTTCTCCTTCTCCTTCTCCTTCTCCATTTCTTTCTCTCCTGAGAGATTCTGGACCTCCTCCTCCTCCTCCTTCATTATGCTGAAAGAAGAGAAAGCAAGTGATGGTTGGTGTTTCTGAAAGCCTGATAGAAGAGCCAGTTTGAAAGACAGGCAGGAAGATACGGACGCCGAGAACATGACAAGATATGTTCTCAGGCCCGTGAACTCTTTCCCTCATTTTTTTTCAAGAAGAACAAAAGGAGGAGACTGGTCCCACAACGCTACGAATCACATGCCACAGTGGCGACGTTCGTTCCCTTGGCCTGGTTTATTTTCCTCCCATTACCCCGCTGTTACTTCGCGTTCGCGCATTACAGTCCCCAGCTTTCAACGGAGAAGAAGAGGGGGTGAATCGAGGCCTTCCATGAGCCCAGGTTCTGGCAAAACAGCTATTAATTTTGAACATTCTTTTTTTTCTTCTTTTTTTTTTTTTTTTTTTTTTTGCTGTCAAAAATCATCCGAGGGTGTTTATGTTGGAAATAGGTAAACTTAATTAGAGTGAAGAAACCGAAAGATTGAAGGATTAATTATAGTGATAAAAAAATAAAGAGTCATATTAAAAATTAAGAGTCATGCGGAAAAATAAAGATTCATATTGAAAGTCTAAAGGGTTAAATTATGATGTATTTATAAGGAATATCATTAGTCATTTTTATATCTATATATATATAGGACATATTGTATTGAGTTAAGTGAGTGAGGAAAGGTAATAGAAATAATAATAAAATTTTCTTCTACTCCAAGTATTTTTCTTAAGTATTATCAAAGCGCTACCAAAATATTTCCAACAAAGCTTATTGTGTACTATTACGTTTCCAACAAAGTGGTATCAGAGCCTGAGCCTAGTAGATCCTAAAGCAAGTCAAAGAGTCAAGGAGCAGTTTCAGACTAGAGAAAGCTTCGAGTGCAGAAGATACTCGTAAAGGAGTTGCTCGTAAAGCCGTGAAATATATCCTTCATCAAGGTATTAAGTCTTCGGATCAAAAGAAATATTGGAGCAAGTCTAAGATAAAAGACTTTGCAAAAAAAGAAGAAGAAGACAAGAACAGTTTTCAGAGGTTAAAAGATAAGAGACCTCAGGAATAACACCAATTATACAAAATGAATGATGAAAAGGTAATAGTTGTGGTTGCGCCATACAAGTTAATGTCAAAGAAATGCTTGAAAAACTAAATTTTTCTCCTGCAAGGTTTACAAGTAAGAAGTCTGGACCAGATCATTTTCCAAATTTCATAGCAATAGTTATTTTTGAAAATATAAGTGAAAGTTTTATGATCGATGGTCATGTTACTATTTCAAAGAAGAAGCAGAAAATACCGAAGCAGAAAATACCACAGCATTATAAGCAATTATCTATTTAAAAAATACTTATAATATTACTGTGAAGGATGTTCATTTTTAGGAAATTAAAGATGTCAAGATATCAATTCAAGATTTACATGAAGCCAACTGAAGAACAAATAAAATGTTATTAAAATTAAATGAAATAGAAGAGTTTTTATAGAAGATAAAGAAAGAGTGATTGACAAGATATCTACCGATGAGAAGAGCATCTGCCATAAGAGTTTTTTCTTTGGTTGCGGTCCAATTGAAGATACGATGAAAAAGATAATTAAGTTTAAAAGAGGGTGTTGGAAATAGGTAAACTTAATTGTCATGAAGAAACCGAAGGTCATAATAAATTCTGAAGGATTAATTATAGTGAAAGAAGAACTAAGAGTCACTGAAGAGTTATGTGAAAAATCAAGTCATATAAAAGTCTAAAGGAATATTATGATGTATTTATGAGGAAATATCATTAGTCACTTTGTATTGAGTCTAAATGAGTGAAGAAAATTAATAAAATGATAATATAAAATTTTTTTTTTTAATTTTTTTTTTTTTTTAAGCGCTATCAAAATATTTTTCAACAAAATTTATTGTATGCTAACTACGTTTCTAATAGTTTACCTACTGTGGTAAGCTTTGCGCTGTGGGCAGCACGCAGAACCAGCGCGGCTGCAGCGCGTTTGAGTTGGAGCAATTCCAATATGGGTTGGATTCTCGAGCTTATATGCAACGCAACTTGGACGGCAAGTTACTCGTACGCTTGCAGCCAAAAATCACATCGCATTCTCCCAAGGTCCATGCAACGCCTGCCAAGAAATAGCCATGCCTTGCACGTCCAAAGACGAAATCATATTGGCAATTACACTGCAAGCGAAATGATGCGAAAAATGAGATCATACGGTAATAAAATATAAGATTTAGTTTTTCTGGCGCCCAATCTCTGCATTTGCCCGCTCCACTGAACCAATGCGCATGGCTTCGCACAAACGTCACGCAACTCTAAGCCTGAATTACATGGAACAGCCGTTCAGTGACATCCCTTGGAATCTGGTCACCTGCAACAGGTCCGTGACCTTTATCTAAAAGCTAAATATACTTCCCTCCTCAAATTCTCACGCCAAATTTAGTTTAAACTTCAAACTTTTAACTATTGCTACAATTTATTTTTTTAAAGTTCAATTAAATTGATGAAATGTCCAATATTTCATCATGTAAAGGTTTTCTTTTTTTGAAATGTATTTCAATTGATTCCATGTAATAAAACTTGAAAAATAAACTATATTTTAACTTTAAACTTAAAAATGTATCATTTTTTTTTAAAACTTTAAAACTTATAAAATTAATTTTAACTTTTTTTTTATTTCTATTTAATTTTTATCATTAAAGTAATATTATTAGTAATTTTTTTATATAATATTTTACGTGTTTCTGTCTCATCGTGAGAAAAAAGAAGAAGAAAAGTGGCATCCTTTCACCACTCCTATCATGCGGGAAAAAGAGAGGAAGCCCCCTTCCTTCAACGGAAGGGAGCCACAGGAGGCCACCCGTCCCTCCTCCATGTGACTTTCTTCCCCTTCTTCTCTTCCTCCGTCCACTTCCTTCTTGACCGGTGGAAGGGGCCTGCAGAAGGGCCCCTCGCCCCCATCGTGCGGGGGCAATGACGGGTAATGTCACAGTCTAATCGAACTGATGCGGCATCGAGGCATTCCTGACCAGCCTTTTTCATTCCTAGGTCGCGCTAAAGTGTTTCCCCAAATCACAAGCCCGCTAAACAAGACGATATACAGGGAGAAAATCTTTCCCAACCAAATATCAAACTCTATTGATTACTTGGATTGCAATGGTTTGGCCTACCTTGCCCGCACACTCCTCTCGACCCTACAATAGATCTCAAAATACCATGAAACCCAACTTTGTCTCCCCTTCACTCTGCTGAGTTTACCACGATCCTGCACCCTCCTAGTGCAAACCCCTTGTCACTCGTCTCGCTGCTCACCCGCTGTCTTGCCACGCGGTCCGCACCCCACTGATGCGTGCGTGTAGTGCCATAGGGCTTCTGTACCCTTTTGGTGTGCTCGCCTTACCCCGTGGCTTGCACCCTCCTGGTGCGTTTGACATGCTGGACGATTTTGCTGAACTTCATTTTTTTACCACGTGGGCCCCGCCATGTCGTGTCATGCAGCTCCCGCACCCGCCTGGTGCGCGCTTGTGTCTTGCGATATGCAAAAGGGGTACAAAGGCAGAGGAGGCAACAATGGACACCGCAACAATTCACACTAGAAACCGGTCAACTGGATTGTTCTCGCTCATCCTTCCATTACTATTCCTGTGGGGCATCCAGCCACTGTCCTATCCTAGGGGTTCTTGGAAAACGAGCAACATTACGCACATCCAGCATGGCCATCTTGGATATCCGTGCCCATCGGCGCAATCGCTTGGCCCATCCCGTGCCGTGGCCATGCACCATGCATGCCAGGCGCCCCGCCAGCGCGCCTGCAAGGGCCGGCATGTGCCTGCACGCACGGCATCTCCTACCTGGGCGCGCACACGCGCCCGCATGCCCGCGCTTCCTGCGCAACCTAGTGCATGCCCCATGCGGTCCTGCATGGCCCAGTGCACGAACGTGCGGCCTTGCATGGCCATGCGTGCGCTAAGGCCTGCTCCTGTGCTGCGTAGTGGAAAACCTTTCGTAGTGCAAATAATGATGCCGTCGTGCCGCAAGCTTCATATCAGCGCCACATCGCACACCCTCCTGCGCGAGTTGCGCTTATGCTATCACTATTTGCGCACCCTCATGGCACGCTCCATCACCATGGACAGCTACTCCACCTATTATCCCGCCTATCGCGTCCCTGCTGTAGGCCGTGCCTAGGCCCTCTGCTTCCTCCTAGGCACGAGGTTGCTACTCGTCCTCATCTCTGGTGGCGGGGTGCTCCACCCCGACCCTTCTCCTTCTTGCCTTGGTCCACCTTGATTATTGGCACAAAGCACGGATTCACCTTATCCAGAATCATCATGCCACCAAGGTATGGTATGATCTCGACCTTTGCACTGATGAAGAAGTCCATCCCCAACACCAAGTCAAAGTCGTTGAGTGGAATGACCGTCATGTTGCAGCTTCTTTCCATGAGCCCACCTCCAATGTGGCCTCAGCTTGACCGTAGGACTCCATCACCTTGGAGTTTGCAGGCTTCACCTGACAAGGATTGGAGAGTTCTCCCATGCCCAACTTGCTTGCCACTCCTTGGCTCACAAAGTTGTGCATTGCGTCAGTGTCAACTAAGACCATCACCTCCCTTCCGTTGACCCGAGCCATAACATGCATCAACCCTTGGCGCTCCCTCGCGGTCAAGGTGTTCAACATTTGCAATGGATTCATCCTCGCTGCCGGCTCCTCATCCAAACTCTCGACCCCTTGTCCTCTTGAGCAAGAATGACGTTTACCTTCGCCTTCTTTGGACACTCCCGTGCTAGATGTGGCCCTCCACATATGAAGCATCCACTGAAATTTGCCTTGCCCCTTGGTCTGGTTGCAACATTCCCTGGCATGTTTTCCTTCTTTTTACCTCCTCAGCCCTATGGCGGAGACGCACTCTTGCACTTGCCCTTCCCTTGGGCACCACCTGCCGAGGTTGTGTTGCGAAAGTCCATTAGTACTTCTGCTGCTGCGAGGGCTGAAGGTATATCCTTTACCCCCTTCCTGCAAAACTCGGCCTGGGCCCACCCTTGCAGCCCAGAGAGGAAGTTGAACATCTTATCCTCTTCGGTCATGTTAGCAATGTCAAGGAGCAAGGTGCTGAACTGCATCACATACTCCCGAATGGTCCCTGTCCACCGCAACTCTCACAGTTTCTCCCAAGCAACCCAGCTCGTGTTACCAGGAAGGAATTGGTCCCTCAGCTCCTTCTTGAAGTTTTCCCAGGTCTTGATCTTGGTCCGCCCTGCACTGATATCTTTACCTGATCTGATCCTCCACCAAAGCTTTGCGTCGCCCTCCAGAAACATCGAGGCTCGATCCACCTAATCGGTATCTGGGATCTTCAATGCGCAAAAGTAAACTTCATGTCCCACAAGAAGTTTTCTACCTCCTTCGCATTCCTGGCACCTTTGAAGGCTTTCGCTCTCGAACCTTCACCTTTGATCCAATTGCACCAGCCATGTTGGTTGAAGACGGACTCACGCTGCTTGCCTTAGCTGGATCAACTCCTCCTCCATGGCACGCATTCAACTATTCAAGTCTCCAACCGTTCCTCCATAGCCAAATCTGACCTTTGTCGCTGCAGTTGTTATGCTCGAGGTCATGAATCAGCCCTTCGTGCCTATTGAGTAGATTTGCATGTGCCATCTGTAGCTCCGCTAACCGCATGATCAACTCTACACACACGGTCACCAAATTTGCAGCTGATCCATCCACTGGATCTCCACTATCGCCGCCAAATAGGTCACACAGTCAGTGACCACCACCATGTCTTGTGCTTGTGAAATGAATTGCACTCTGATACCACTTGTCACGGGTCTAACCGAATCGATGAAGCGTTGAGGCATTCCTCAACCAGCCTTTTCCTTTCCCAAGTCGCGTTAAAGTATTTTCCCAAATCACAAGCCCGCCAAACAAGAGATATACAAGGAGAAAATCCTCCCCAACCAAATATCAAACTCTATTGATTACTTGGATTACAATGGTTTGGCCTACCTTGGCCGCACACTCCTCTCGACCCTACAAGAGCTCTCAAAATACCCTGAAACCCAACTTTGTCTCCCCTTGACTCTGCCGAGTTTACCATGATCCTACACCCTCCTAGTGCAAACCCCTTGTCACTCGTCTCGTTGCTCACCCGCTGTCTTGCCATGCGGTCCACACCCCCTTGATGCGTGCGTGTAGTGCCACAGGGCTTCTGCACCCTCCTGGTGCGCTGCCTGGTCCCCCGGCTCGCATCCTCTTGTTGCATTTGACATGTTGGACGATTTTATTGAACTTCTTTTCCACCATGTGGGCCCCGCCTTGTTGTGTCACGTGACCCCCGCACCCGCCTGGTGCACGCTCGTGTCTTGCGATCAACAGAAGGGGTACAGAAGGCAGAGGAGGCAACAATGGACACTGCTAGAATCCACACTAAAAATCGGCCCACTAGATTGTTCTCGCTCACCCTTCCATTACTATTCCTGCAGGGCATCAGGCCATTGTCCCATCCTAGGGGTTCTAAAAAACGAGCAACATTGCGCACGTTCGGCATGGCCATCTTGGATATCCGTGCCTATCGGTGCACGTGCCGGCCTGTCCCATGCTATGGCCGCACACCATGAGTGCCAAGCACCCTGCCCATGCATGCCTGTGGGGGCCGGCATGTGCCTGCATGTGCACATCATCTCTTGATTGGGCGCGCGTGCTCATGCTTCCCTAGCAACCCAGTGCATGCCCCGCGCGGTCCTGCATGGCCCGACGCGCACGTACAGCCTTGCATGGCCATACGCGCGCCAAGCCTGCTCCTCCGCTGCACCGGTGACATGTAGAAAGCCCCCTCTATTATGAGGAAAAAAATGTTGAACTATGTAATGTGTGATGCCCATGATTGATAATTGCCAATATGCAGTTATCCACGAAGCCCATAATAGATAAATGCCAATGTGTAGTTATCTATATGGAAAATGTTCTCCGATGGAGAAACTGCTCCTTCGTGTATATATATATTGAAAGGATAAGAGCTAGGGTGGAAAAGAAAAATTGAAAGGAGTATCAGAATCTCACACTAAAAGGATAGTTTAGATTGTGAAAGAGGGTAACACTACAACCTAGCATTCAAATTCTTCGTAAAATCATCAAGGTAAGTAAATCTGATCCATACATTTATTCTTATATGATTCTACATATGATCCATACATTTATTCTTGTATAATTCTACATTGGTATCAGAGCCACATTGATAATTTTCTTGTTAATTTTTTGGATAATTTGATATGCGCTATGCCATAAGAGTTATATATTTGAAACTAGATAAAGATATATATTTTTTAAAATTTTAAAATGGTATCTATATCATTAAATTTGGATAAGTGTTGAGAAAGATATGTTCTTTAGAATTTTTAAAATGAGATATGGATACGTATTACATTTTTTTTCTTTCCTCCTGATACAGCACTAGGCGGTGCCCGATGGCGTGTGGCTAACCTTGCGAGCATCGGGTCTCGTGTTGTGTGCTTGGATGGTTCTACAGAATGCAATTTTTATATTTTGTTTTAATCGTTGAATTTTTGTATATCACTCACTGCATGCTGCTTTCCCTTTTACTTTCACGATGATAAAATAACCTTTGGTATGTGAATTTTTTTTCTGACTTAGGTTGTTTCGGTGGCGGGTTTGAGTTTTGGCTCCATGGTAAAAATAAACGTTGAAAAGTCTTAGTTCATGCAGCAAGGTTCCTGTCAAAAGAAAAAGCTAGGATTTTTTTGGGGCTTGAAGGATTAACATCCATGGACCTGTTAACATCTCAAAGGGATTTGGATTGTAAGCTTGCCATTTTGATAAACCGTAAGGCCTTTCTAAAGCCTTCACTGTCTCGAAATCCCATTGGTTCTTTGTCTGGTTACTACGTTCTCTTTCTATAACCCAATATTAAATGTGATCCGAAACCTTGGGTTGCCCGTCTCCTTAGCAATCAAATAAAAAAATTAAAAGAAAGGGGCTGAAGAAAAATTGAACATGTTAATAAACAAGAGAGAGCAAGGAGGGGTTTGGATTGGATGTGCGTGAGAGAGAGCAACAGATCGGCGAGTGTAACATTTTTTTATGCTCTCCTCTTGCTGATTTTTCATACCCCTCTCTCACAAGCCGTAAGGCAATAATAGTAGGTTTCGCTGCCTTCCTCTTAAAAGCTTAGCCCTGCTCACTGCCCTAAATAAATGAATACTGGAAAAGGGATAAAACAACTCAAACAAAAGCGAAGACAAAATAGTAAGGGCCACACACAACAGGGGGTGATTTAAATCTAAGTTGGCCATCCTTCTTATGATCATTGTGTCTGTACATATATTTCTTATTACAACAATTTAAGAATCCTTCTTTTAAGGAAATAAAAAATTCTATTTCATAAAATAAATAACTAACTAAATATTTTTTTTTTGCATGAGTGTCTAAAACTATTTCTATGGAAATAATTATGCATTCTATATTAAATTAATGTTTGGCTTGAGATTTTGTTAGTTTGCCTGACATAAATTTTTTTCCTTAAATGTTAAGAAATCATGTCTCGATTGAGGAGGATGATCAGCCTTAAAAGGTATAGAAAAGAAAAGAGGGATAGAAGAATTCCTGGATCATCAATCATAAAGAGAACTCCAATAGCTTTGAGAAGCGAGATGGCAAGGCAAAGGCTCAGAAGTTTAAAATCAAATCTTATCAAATATAGAATTTGCCTGAACAGATACTTGAAGAGCATGTAAGGGTTGTTAATAACAAGCTACAAGAGATTACACATAGTGGTCATGTTCTTAATGTTATAGAGAAGTATTCAGCTTTGCATGAAATATTGCCACGAAGTCTACAAGACAATTTAAAAAGCTTCTGGGAAAGTGATTATCATATGTCTTCCAATATATCAGATGATAAAGACTTTTTAAATAAAAAAATTAGAGTTTAAAGAGGCTAGTTTACTTGTTTCTTAATCAAACATTTGAAAAAACTTAGCTAGAACATCTGTATTTAGCTATGAGTCCCAATATGCATTTTGCTAAGTATTTCACAGTAAGTCATCCTTGGTTAAGGGGCTCCTATGATTATGGATAGAAAAAATTTTGAAAAATCTATCTCTAAAAGTGTACATTTTAACTGGTAGTGAATAGGGATGGCAATTTTCTCCATTTGGTTTTATCCGGCCAGTACCATTTTTAACAGGTCAAAAAATCTTCAGTCTAAACGGTTTAACGGGTAATGAGATTTTTTTAACGGCTAAATAGGTAAACGGCCCGGAGATGGTATTCTCGCTCCATCCCCGTTTATCCATCCCCATCCCCATTAACTTTAATATAATATATTTAAATTATATATATATATATAATATATTAAAAATTAAAAATAAATAAATATATATATAATCCTGACTCTTGCTTTTTCTTATTTCACGTAGCCATCTCTTGTTCTTCTTCTTTCACATAACTGATCTAAAGTTCTGAACCAAGACGATAACCTAACTCCATTAGTCCATCGTCTATCTTCATCAATCACTGCCCTATCTACGCCCTCCAATACCTTTTTCTTTTTCTGATATACTTATCTCTTTAGAAAGATATCTCTTTATTTATTTCTTTAAAATTTAAATATATTTTTTTGTATGGTTGTTGTGTTGGAAATCTTCATTTTCTAATTTTTTTTATTTTCTTTCTTACTTTTCGTTCTCTTCTTCCTTATCCCAAAGTCGAAGAATCTCTTATATATACCAATATCATCATCTTATTAGTCTCCATCTATCTAAACGGATAATGAGTACCCAGTGGGTACCCATTTATCCGGTCGGGTATCTCCGTCCCCGTTCCGTTAATTATAATGGCTTAACAAGACAAAAAGTGGGAATGTTTTTTCTAACGGAGATGGAGATCGGTATAGACCACCCTGGACCATCCCGAGCCGTTGCCATCCCTAGTAGTGAATTAAATTTTTTTTTGTTCTTGTACATATGTTTTCATTGTTGTTTTTGTATATATATTTTATTGTATAGTTTATAATGAAAATATTTTTGTTTATGGGCATTCATGATTGAAAAAATTCCAAGTGGATTCTACATTTGAATATAGATGTTGATTGGGAATATAGTGAACTTTTGCATCTATAAGTTTTTTTTTTTAATTTAATTTAAAATTATGACTAATGATATGTATATATATATAAATTGATATTGCATTTACTTTTGTCTCTCTCTGTAGTTCTGTGATTAGTCATGGCATCTAAGAATATTATTGCTAATCTCAACAAAGGGAAGAAGCTAAATGGTGATAATTATAACATATGGTAATTAAAAATTCATTATCTATTCGATGAGAGTGATGCTTTGGAGGCCATCAACAATGTAATGTGAGCCTAAAGAAGTTGAGGGGAATGTTAACAATGCCCAGTTCAGATGTGATTTAGCTGCTTATAATACATGAAAAAAGAAAGATTTCACTACATGAGGAATCATGATCAGTTCCATGACCGATGATCTGGTATATGAATATTAGCAGTATCAGACTGCTAATAGCATGTGGATTGTTTCAAGAGAAAAGTTTGGGGGTACTTCTATCTTCAAACTTAGACAGCTAACTATCAAATTTGATATTTACAAGAAAGTCCTTAACAAATCAATAAAACAACATTTAAGGGACATGTCAAATATGATCATGGAATTAAAATCTGTTGGACATACCCTCATGGATGAGCAGCAAGTACAAACCGTTATTCAATCTCTTCCTAATAGTTGGGAACACATGAAAGTTAATATGACACATAATGAAAGCATTAAGACCATTGCTGATATTGTGCGTCACTTAGAACTTGAAGATGAACGCTTAGAGGCAGCTAAGCCTGAGGCATAAGCATATGTGGCAAGGCCGAGTTCTAAGAAGTTTTTTGGTTTTAAGCGCAAGAAATATAATGGACAAAATAAAGACAAGGGTAAGAAAAAAGAGACTGGTCAGGGACCAAAGAAAAGGACTAAGTTTCAAAAGCGCTACAGAGAAAGCATGGTGGTAAGAAAGACAAAACTAAGATGATATGCTACAATTGTGGCAAATTGGGTCATTTTGCTCGTGAATGCACTGAGCCTAAAAAGATATTATCTCATCTTGCCTCCTTTTCTTGTACTTCTATATTAAGTATTTTTATTTCTAGTACTGTTTTGCTCACTGAAATGCATCTTTTGTGGACTGTAGACTTAAGAGCCACAGACCATGTAGCTAGAGAAAGAAATGAGTTTGTGAAATTTCATCGAATTCCTGAAAGAACAAAGTGGATCTATTTGGGCAACAATGCGAGGATAGAAGTAAAAGGGATTGGTACATGCAAATTGGACTTGCAAGAAGGCCGAATCCTATATTTACATGATGTCCTTTATGCTACAGATATTCGATGAAATTTGGTCTCTGTAATTGCTCTTTTGAAATTAGGTTACAGTATGACTTTTCATGGAGAATGTGTAATTATCTCTCTTGGTACAAGTTACTATGATTGTGGTTTTCTAATGAATGGTTTAATAGTTTTAAACACTAAATATTGCAATAGTAGCAATGGTGTTTGTTTTTCTTATTTACTAAATCTAGCAATGTTGATACCGAAATGAATTTATGGCATACTAGATTAGGGCATATTGGGTAAGATAGAATGAATAGACTTGCTCGTGATGGTCTAGTGGGATCAAACATAAAATTTAATCTGTCCACTTGTGAATATTGCTTAAAAGAAAAAATGAATAGAAAACCATTTGGAATAGCCTACAGGGCTGATTATCCTTTGCAACTTATATATTCTGATATTTGTGGACCAATGAATACTAGAGCAAGGCATGGAGCCTCATATTTCATTACTTTCATAGATGATTATACTCGATATGGTCATATCTATTTGATCTCCCATAAATTGGAAGCATTGGATTGCTTTATATGATATTTAAATGAGGTAAAAAATTAATTAGACAAAAAGGTGAAAGTTTTAAGGACCAATCGAGGAAGAGAGTATCTATCTGAACAGTTCAAGAAACTATGTAACGATAAAGGAATTATGAGACAATTGACAATGCCTAGAACTCTGTAACAAAATGGAGTTGCTGAACAAAGAAATAGGACATTACTAGACATGGTCAGGTCTATAATGGCACAAGCTAATCTCCCAATACAATATTAGGGAGATGCTTTATTAACTGTAGCATACATACTTAATCGAGTACCTTCTAAGTCAGTATCCTCTATATCTTATGAGTTATGGATAGGTAGAAAACTTGTTTTGAGTCCGTTGCATCCCTGGGGATGTGCAGCTTACATTCTTGACACTTCCCATAAATATGGTAAAATAGAACATAGGAGAAGAAATATATTTTGTATAATACTCTGAAAACTCAAAAGGATATGTATTTATTGGTGAGGATTCTGATGGAAGGTTTAGTGAAATTGAGTCTCGAGGTGTCACTTTTCTTGAAGATCAATTTTCTAAAAAGGATGATATGGACAAAGGTTCTCATTTATATGAGATGGATGAGCAAAAGGTTGGTATAAGTCGTTCGATGGTTGACACTCAAGAAGTTGTACTTAATCATGTTCTTGAAAGTAAGAGCAACAAGGAATTGCTTCAACCATCTCAGTTGAGTGAGAGTTGAGACTGAATTCAAACTAATTTTGATAGGTGGAAGCAATGATTCTCAATTATGAAGGAGTATTCATTCCAAAACTCCTAGAAAACGTTTTCAAATTGAAAACGAGGTTTATATAGTTACTCTCCAAGATGATGATGAACCTACAATTATCAAAGAGGCACTTGGTGTCCTGCTAAAGAAAAGTGAAAAGTAGCATTGAAAGAGGAAATGGATTCTATGAGACTAAACCAAGTTTGAAATTTGGTGATTTACCGCCAGGCCGCAAAGCTATTGAAAATAAATGGGTTCTCAAAATAAAGCATAAGGCGGATGGTTCTGTTGATAGATATAAAACTCGTCTAGTATCGAAAGGTTATACCCAACAGGAGGGTATAGATTATGAGGAAACTTTTTCACTTGTTGTTAGGTTTACCTCTATTAACTTAATTCTCGCTATAGTAGCACATCTAGATTTAAAATTGCATTAAATGGATGTTAAGACTGCTTTCCTACATGAAGAGTTAGACGAAAAAATCTACATGGAACAACCTATTGGTTTTCTAGTTAAAGGTCAAGAGTGCAAAGTTTCAAGCTCAAAAGGTCAATTTATGGCCTAAAACAATCATCTAGATAGTGGTACCTCAGATTTCATAAAGTAATTTTAACATATAATTTTAAAATAATTGATAAAGACCATTGTGTTTATATTAGAAAGATGAATGATAAATTTCAATTCTATCTCTTTATGTTGATGATATTTTGATAGCTGAAAATGACAAGGAGTATGTCATGACCATTAAAAGATGGTTGTCCATGAATTTTGACATGAAAGACATGAGTGAAGTAAATTACATACTGAAAGTAAATATTAAAAAAGACCGTTCAAAGAAACTTTTGGTTATGTCACAAGAGAATTATATCCAAAAGATTCTAGAACGTTTTACTATGAGTAGTTGCAAACCCGTGGATACTCCTATATCAAAGGACGAAGCTTTGAGTCAAAATATGTCCTAAGAATCCACAAGAATAAAAGCAAATGTCTACTGTACCATATACAAGTGCTGTTGAGAGTTTAATGTATGCTATGATGTGCACCCGCCTGGATATATGTTTTGATGTTGACTAGTTAGTCGATATCAGTTGAATCCTGGTCCAAAATATTGAAAAGCTATCAAAAGAATTTTGAGATCAAGGATCGAATTTGCATCTTGTTGGATATTCAGATACTGATTGGGGAGGAGACCTCGATCAACAAAAATCTACATTTGGTTATGCCTTTTTACTTAATAAAGGTATCATATCTTAGTGTAGTAAGAAGGAAATATGCATAGCGCTGTCAACTATGGAAGCTGAATTTATTGCATGTTCAGCTGCTATACAGGAAGCTGTTTGGTTAAGAAGATTTTTGATAATTTGTAAGTTCAAGTAATGGTGTTGCACCAATCACTATTTATTATGATAATCAAGCAGCGATTGCTTTCACAAAAGACTCCAAATATCATAGCAGAACTAAACACATTGATACCAGATACAACTACATTAGAGACATCATTAGTAAAGAGAAGTGATTAACAATATATCTCTACGCATCAATGGTAGCAGATCCCTTGACTAAGCCAATTCTAAGAGATGTTTTTATGGCACATATAGATTCTCTTGGATTGCATAGAACATAAATTGTATTGTTGAGCACATATATTGTACTATTTTTATGATAAATGCAAATGAATGTTATGTTTTTTATCAAGATATATATATATATATATATGTATACACATATATTTTGGTTAGAAGCTCAACAAAGTGATGTCGCACAGATTCAAAGATTAGCTTACTCACACAAGCAATCATCTCTAGCGCTCGATATAGTGAGAGATGAGACGTAATGTTAGGTATGTCGCCTCATAGAGAGTATGAGATGAGACTATATATATATATATATATATATATATGAATAGCTCATTTTCAAATAACCTGTGAAAGCTAGATATGATTCTCAGTGATTGCCTACTGAATGAGAGCATTTAGAGAATTCAGGTTAGGCGCTTGAAAGCGATTAAACTAAGATATGTATAGTGTTTTTTCAGACATCGAAAAAAAAAAAATACAAACACTGTAACACATGATTCATACCATGTGTGCTAATTCGACCAATAAGATAGTGGGAGAATAGATCCCTGCTTCTCTACTCTGTGAGACCGGTTGAGGTTAAATTAAAACTTTACAATAATACCCTTATACTTTTTACTGTTATTTAGCATTTGTATTTAGTGTCTTGCTATCTTAGCATGTTACCTATAATTATGTATGATTCGATCTATGGAACATGTCTAGATAAGCGACTAAATATGAATTGCAAAATTTCGAATAGAAAAGAAAGATTATGTTCGATGTATTCATTGGCCGGCTAATTTTGTCACTTAAAAAAAGCCAGGATTTGATTATGGATACATAATCACATTATTTTAACATGCTCTTTGAGGGATTAGAGATGTTTTGATAAAAGGAACAAGTCTAGGGTATATCGACTTGAAACTATTAATTATATAATTTTTTTTAGGGTTGAGCTACTATGATATTCCTAACAGATGCATGGTACTAAGCTTCCAAGTACAGGTATACTCACTAGGTCGCACTATCCAACTATCAATATGAAATTATTGTTTAGATTTCTATTGCATTTTTTTTTCTTTATTTTCCTTTCGCAATAAATATCTTACTCTGCATATGCGAGTGGAAGATGTTGAACTATATGATGTGTGATGGCCATGATTGATAACTGCCAATGTGCAGTTATCCACGAAGCACATGATAGATAACTATCATGTGCAGTTATCTATATGGAAAACATTCTCCGATGGAGAAACTGCTCCTTCGTGTGTGTATATATATATATCGAAAGGATAAGGACTGGGGTAGAAAAGAGAAATTGAAAGGAATATCAGAATCTAACACCAGAAGGATAGTTCGGATTGTGAAAGAGGGTAACATCACAACCTAGTGTTCAAATTTTTTAGAAATTATTAAGGTAACTAAATGCGATCCATACATTTATTCTTGTATGATCCTACAAAACATAAATTAATTAAAAGGAGATGGCGGCCTCCGCTTGTCTCGCTTCTATATGTCATCCCCCCTTATCCTTGTAATCTTCTTCCTTTTCTCATTTTTTTATAATAAAATTCTCAATCGGCTTCTTATTTGTCGTTCCCTTGTTTGCAATTTCTTTCCAATTAGGCCCTCTCGCCGCCCAAATCCTACTTTTTTGTTTTAAAGATTTCTCTGCAATTAAGCGATCCATTTCCAGCATTTCTTTTCGAAAGAGAAAAAACAAAATTTCCCTCCCCTTTTGATTGTTTTATGGGCGCCCAGTTTCCCCCAGGTCTAGGGTTTTGAATTCATCAAGGAAATTGAGCAGTAGGCTTCCACGGCGTGTAGCGAAAAAGAATGGATTTGCGTCGTTGGAGCTACAAAACTGGCGAGCGGGGTGAGCACCCTGCTGCTAAGGGACCTGTTCATGGAGTAAATAAGAGGAAAAAGAAGGAAGACGAGTAGGGGGGGGGGCCTTCTGCAACGCCCTTCTACGAGAGGAGGGGGCTTCCTTCCACTCTCGCGTCTTCCTTCTTCCTCTCCTCTCTCTCTCTCTCTCTTTCTTATAGGACGATGAAATGAAGGCACGTAGAACAGTAAAAGTTTTGCTAAATCAAATAAAAATAAAATTTAAAATTAAAATTAATTTTTTAAATTTTTTTAAATTTAAAAATTAAAATAATTTATTTTTTTAAATTTAAAAATTAAAAATATAATTTATTTGAACTTTAATAATATAACATTTTTAAAATATATAAAAAAATAAATTATAATAATCGAAAGTTTGAAAGTCAAAATTAAATTTTAAGCGAAAAATTATGAACTAAAATGATATCCCAATTAATCTAGCAGAAAGGTGAATACATTTAGTTGCCTCTATTGGCACAAAAGCACTGGTTCTTGTTGCTGCGGGACGCAGTGTGCTTTTCCTGGAATTTAGCACCCTGAGAGAGCACATGCCAAATTTTTGACTGAATCAGCTACAAACTGGAATGGAGAGAGAGCGCTGTTCCTGTAGTCATTTAAGTTATGAGACCTATGCTCAAATTTTATTCATTTCCATGGAATTTTTATACTCAGAAACGCAGAGCACCTTAAATAATGGAGGCTCAGTCCTAAAGCTCGTGTGAATTTCAAATTCTTTTGTATGGCTGTGTATCTAAATTCACCACTTGTTATATTACAGCAGAAAAAACGATGAATTTGCAGAGTTACAATCTAAACCCACCGAAAATTTTGGAAAAAATTTAAAATAAATCCTGGCAAGGAACAATTTACAGAATTTCAAATAAAAAACTTCACCCTCTTTGCAGGTTAGAGTCGGTCAGAATTGGTTGACCCACCTTTTGATTGTAATCAGGATCTTCTTCTTCATCAGAAGAAAGGAGGGAAGATCCCATCCATGCCCTGAAACCTTCATTCACACGCCTCTCAATTTCTGGTGTCACTTCTCTGGTCGATTCCAACATCTCCAATCCAAGGTTCCAGCCAGCATAGTCACCCTCATCAAGGATCATCGCTGCTTTTCTTCTCAGAAAGACGGCGGTGTCGCCATACAAGATTACCAGACCCCAAGAGGCATTCTCATAATACCAGAAGAACGGGACGGAGCAACTACTCCCTGGCGTGAGAAGGCTTGACCCAAGGAATAGTGCAAGAAAGCCTAAGATCATCGCAAACACAACATTGAGAATTGATGGACAACGTACCCCACCTGCAAGATCATGTTACAGAAATGGTTAGATTTTGACTAAAGCTAGAAAAGAAATTAATTCCATTGTGGGGCAGCAAACATGTTGCTGATTTCCTGGCATCACCCCAGCACAGATATTTGAATCACATCTCAAGATGCAACACTACAAGTTTGGATTTTTGACAAACTTTTCAGTTGGGCCCAACCACAGAACAAAGATCTTAGCATGAGATGCATCCCAAAACAAAATTCTTCCATGCTTCATTTCAAAATGAAACTAAGCACAGTGTCCCCTACCTCCTACCCGTACGAGTGGAAAAAGTGTTGATCAATATGGTTATAATCGATCGATCTGTCTCCCCTGTTATATGAAGCTGGATCTGAGTATGAATGAATTAGGAAAGAGTGCATATAATAATGGGGACAGAAATTGATGTAACGAAGAAAATTGGCAAAACAAGCAACATGACTAGCTTTATTGCTGATAGGACAGAGTGGAGACCTCTTGCAACCTTAAAAAACATAATAACAGAAGAATTGAAAGGCCATATAATCAACTCTTTCACAATCCCACCTTGCCATTTAGGGCGTGTTTAGGATGCCTCGTGGATTAGGAAACCCAAGGGATACGGCCGATATGGCAATCCATACATTTTAGTACTGGATGCCGATCAAATGGTGGAACCCATGACTTATCAATCGCACATTTCTCTGCTCAAACATAGGATTGAATTGTATTCGCTTTTGTCCGCTCAAACATGAGATTGGATTGTAAGTCCAATCCCTTCCGATCCATCATTCCAAATGCGTCCTTGGAGAAAAGAAGCAGCAAATATTTTTCAAACCTGAAGCATAAACTATACAATGTAAATACGAACTGCAGACATATTCTTAAATTACAGCCATCATTTATCAAACAAATTTAAAATTAATAGCGAGACATCTGACACTGCTACGAGAGCAACATCCCTATACCTCTTTTTGATGCACAGTAGTTATTTTCAACTACCTTGAGGCACGTGTCTTCTTGGAGCAGAATAAGCAACAGCCAGTCCTGCAATTCAGAAACAAATTCAGAAACGACAGACAATTCCACAATTAAATGGCATCATTTTTGTCTTTCATTATAAACAACATAAATCAATAAGATGAGACAGTACCACATTTAAAAAAAAAAAAAAGAAAAGAAAAGTAATGAAACAGCCATCTGAGTAAAAGAACATATTCAAAAACTCCAAATAAAGAAAAATCACAGGACCAATTGTAACCTGTTTTTTAAATAAACAGCAAAAGCTAGATGAAAAAGCGGCAAGTGAAAAGTGAAATCTAAATGTAGTGATTTTCTTAGAGACAGATCTTGATATGATTTTCACAGTACAGGACTTCCATATTCTCAGCAATTAATGGCATGGGTTATTATAGTAAGAATTGTTGATCATTCCTCTTAGCTCAAATTATAACCATAACCGTGACTACAACCATCACACACCATAATCGTGACTACAACCATCACACCTTGTCTCAACTCCCAATTATTTGGGCTCAGCTTTATAAATCCTTATTCACCAAATATTTCTATTTCAGGCTACCTTTGACTTAATCAAAGGTTTTTATATTCTTTTTCAGAAACCACAGCCTCTAATCCCATCATCTCATGTCTTCCCCATCCCTTCTTAATACATTCAACAAGACGGAAGCAACCATCCTATTGATGCTGGATCACCAGAAAGATAAAAAAAATTTCTTTGTTCAAGATCTCTGGCCGAAGGAAGGAAAAATCCCCCTTTCTCCCTGGATTCCCCCTCTTTTATACTCCTTGAATTTTTGGAAAAAATATCGCTCTCTTGCCTTCGTCATCATGCCGTTAGCGTCGAGTCATATTTCCTTCTTTTCCGAATAAGATTAATGTATAAGACTAATGTATAAGATTAGTGTATAAGATTAATGATCAGCCACTGCGAGAGCGTGCCACGTGATCATTTACTGTTAATTAACACCAGAGGCATTAAGGAACTTGCTCTGGAAGCTTAAGAATCGTCATGATGGGTTTCGGTTTTCACAAGGGAATGTCAGAGTTAGTGAAAAGTTATCTGGCTCTAAAACAGATGCTCAGTATCTCCTTTATTTGAGCTTTTCGATGAATGGTGACGTTCTGGCATTTGTCTTATCCAAGTCATTTAAAGTGCTATGATGTTTGATAATTCTTGAGCTTTGTTCCGGAAATGACAGTTTGTAGCGTTAAGTACTTCTGATATGAAAATAGCTTTGAGAGCTCGGAGTGTATAGCCCAAAGCAGGAGGCCGTCCGGGACCTGGGGGCCGCCCGGGATCGAAAGGCCGCCCATGACCGTGGGGCCGCCCAAGACCGGGAGGCCGCCCAGAGCCTGGGGGCCGCCCAGAGCCAGGAGGCCGCCCAGAGCCTGAGGCCCCAGGACCAAGAGGCCGCCCAGAACCTAGGGGCCGCCCAGGACCGGGAGGCCGCCCAGAGCTAGGGGGCCGCCCAGGACTGGGAGGCCACCCAGGACGTGGGGTCCGTCCAGGACCGGGAGGCCGCCCAGAACCTGGGGACCGCCCAGGACCGGGAGGCCGCCTAGAGCTTGGGGGCCGCCCAGAACCAGAGGGTCGCCCAGGACTTGGGGGCCGCCCAGAGTTGGAGGTCCTATGCCGAGGATTCCAACCTATTCTTCGCTGACCGACCGTATCTCGACCTACCCTTCATTTGTCGACCACATCATATGCCCCCTCGCCTCTGTCCCTTGTGCTCAGGCGCGCCGCACGTGCAAAAGGGGGAGGGGCAAAAAATTGAATTTAAATTTGTATATACGATAGATGACGTTTCGAAAAAAAAGAGAAAAGGAGGGTGCATATCCCTAAGGGGATAACACCTTTTCGTCTGCCCGGTTTCACTCAGGGATCACCGTGTGGTTTTGTGGCGCTCGAGGGGTTATATTCAAAATATATTAAAAAGGGCTCGTTCTCTCTACCTCTTTGCCTTTTATTCTTGTTGCCTCTTCTGTGTCTTCACTCTTCCAAGTTCAGGTTAGTCAACTTTTCTCTCTCCTTTTTCTTCTTCATGGATCCCCGTCAAGATGGGAAAGGCAAAAGCCCACTGATCGAGCCCTCTCGTGAGGAGATTATCCAGGCGCGTCGCCAAGCTCTCGGAGGCATGACCATTCGCGGGGATCAACCAGCTCCACGACTAGTGTCTAGGGCACTATCCCAATCCCCTAGGGTTTCTTCTTCATCCACTAGTCATGAGGTAGGATTTTCGGTAGCTACCCCTAAATCGGCCGATCCGACAGAGATTGCCTCAATCATGTCCTCTCAAGATCTTAGGAATCTAAAGGCCCGGTTTGGGATCCCAAATAACATTCGACTTTCCGTTCCCCTCCCCGAAGATAGGGTTACTCTTATGCAACCGGGGAAGGTTGCGCTGTACGAAGAATTTTTTAAGTGTGAGAAAGGGGTTGATACTGGCAGTGGTGAGAATCGTCATGATGGGTTTCGATTTTCCAAAGGGAATGTCAGAGTTAGTGGAAAGTTATCTGGCTCTAAAACAGGTGCTCAGTATCTTCTTTATTTGAGCTTTTCGATGAATGGTGACGTTCTGGCATTTGTCTTATCCAAGTCATTTAAAGCTCTATGATGTTTGATAATTCTTGAGCTTTGTTCCAAACACGATAGTTTGTAGCGTTAAGTGCTTCTGATATGAAAATAGCTTTGAAAGCTCGGAGTGTATAGCCCAAAGCAGGAGGCCGCCCGGGACTTGGGGGCCGCCCAGGACCAGGAGGCCGCCCAGAGCTTGGGGGCCGCCTCGGATCGGGAGGCCACCCAGGACCGGGAGGCCGCCCAGAGCTTGGGGGCCGCCCAGGACCGGGAGGCCGTCCAGAGCTTGGGGGCCGCCCAGGACCGGAAGGCCGCCCAGAGCTAGGGGGCCGTCCAGGACCGGGAGGCCGCCCAGAGCTAGGGGGCCGCCCAGGACCTGGGGGCCGCCCAGAACCAGGGGGCCACCCAGGACTTGGGGGCCGTCCAGAGTTGGGGGTCCTGTGCCGAGAATTCCAACCTATTCTCCGCTGACCGACCGTATCTCGACCTACCCTTCATTTATCGACCACATCACATCCTTATTGGAGCCCACTTCAAATCTTCATTGCATATGACCAGACCATATTAATTGGTTCTCAATCACTTCAGAATGAACCAGAACAGCTCCTGCCCATGTTACTTGGACCTTTCAGCCAAAATTCCTGATGCCTAATGCTTCAAAATGAGTATTGGTGTGAAAATTGAATATGTCCATTAGAAGAACTTCTTGAATATTAGAAGGATATGATGCTCAGATACATTCCCACACTCTCAAGTTTATATAACATAAACTCATATAGCTTGTCAAATATATACATTCCTTATTCTAAAATTTTCTAGTTTTACAACACTTCAATCTCAATGTTTTTGTTTATGCTATAACCTACATGTTTCAAGAGAGGAATTAGACATTATGATCCCAACAAATTTTCTTTTTTTTTTCTCCTTCCTGGGGTGTCAATCATAACCAGGCAAATATACATATACATATATACCTATATAGGTATGCATGTAAATATGTATATGTATATGAATACGATATGAGTGGGCACAATGTTTATACTGCAGAAGACCTCGAGGTTGGCCTTGACGTATTGGACTCTAGGCCTTTTCCATTAATATGATAGTATTTATTCAAGCATGTCCATTTTTTGTATCATAAATATAAGCAATGAAACTGATTGCTCTATGGAATCTTGTCTATCAATCTCAATTGGGGCTTCATTTTCATTTTTGTTCTTCATTAAATTTGCATTTCATAAGTCCAGCTTTTTTTTTGAGAAAATTCTTTTTTTATAACTATCAAATAATAATAAGGTTAAATGAAAATAAAGTCTATAGTGTTTTAAAGATAACGAAATTTGTTAATCAAGGAAAGCTTGCAGTAGTGACTAGCAATGACCTCAAGGATATGTAAGCACGCTGATCCCATCAAAACCCCACAAAAACTGCATATCTAGCATTATAAACACAAAAATCCAGTCAAATATCCTTTTAATTCTTTAGGAGTGAAGTCAGGATTTATCATTTGGCAGGGAGAAACATGAACCTATATCTAAATTAAGTTTTCTGAAAAGATATATAACCATAAATTAGACAAAATTAGACTAAGTGAAGAACATTGTAACGGAAGAAGCTTTGTCATATCAAATCCTAATGATCTGCAAAACCAACACCACCTACATGTAATATCTCAGGATGAAGCTTCAAATTGATACTTCAAATAAAAGACAAAATGAGTAATGGGACTGGGATATGGGTCATGCTAATTGGCTAGAATAATTAGATTTGCAGCATAGGTCATGTACTAGCTCCATTGAAGCCTTTCCATCTTAGCAATCTGATGCAATATTATCTATTTCAAATTAAATATAGTACCTAGCTCTAACTCATCCAATAATATTTGTTATGCATTGATTCTTATAAAAAGCTTGATATTGCATAGAATGTGGCATTAAATAGGAATTCTTTGCGAATGAGGTGTCCATAAAACCAACCTCAAATATGTGTGCTAAGTCTTGATGGTTATGGTCAATGTTTAAGTCCTAGAGGGATGAAGAGCGTCCTTGCCATTATGAACCTTCCCTATGGGAAAATGGGATCAAAATAGGGGAAAGAAATTGAAAACCAGTCACAGAAAAAGAAGAAAGAGAAAAAAAAAAGGAAGAAAGGAAGGAAGACAATAAAGAAAAGAAATAACGTAAAAAAATAAGAAAAAAGGAAAATAAAGGAGACAAAGGAAAGAAGGAAGAAAAGAAAAAAAGAAATAAAAAGAATTGAAGAGGGGAGATAGATGAGAGTACTGGGACATTCTACCAAAATAGAATAGACAGCAAGGTGTCGTTGGCTTTCAAAGCCTTTTGCACATGGACATGGAACAAGATCTAGTAATGTTGTGATTTTTTACTGAGATTTCGAATGTCCATGATCTAGCATGTCTGTTGGCTTTCAAAGCCTTTTGCACATATTTTATTATGATGTAATTCCACATGAAAGTGTTATTGGGTTCCATCAATCCAAGTTCTAATGAGCACAATTCCCCCTCTTTCCCTTGTCCATATTAAATTTTCCTCCTTTTTTCTGATAAATTTAACCTTTTCTCCTTTAATATACCCATCTATCACATGCTCTACTAATTATAGCTCTCATCAAAAGCTTTTACGCTTCTGTCTCATCTTTTCTCCATCTAATCATGGGCATACAATACATGCTCTTTTGTTTACACACATGCCATGCATATGTTGCCTTCTAGCATTACATTAATGCACAAAACGCTCACCTTCAAAAAATTGATGACTCATCTAAAGAGTATGATTGATTAAAGGTGAACTCATGGGAGCAAAAATGCAAGGGTGAACCATGATTGCTGAATAGGCAGTGGTGAGAGAGGCAATAGATAATGGTCAAACCATCAAATAACAAACTACTTTGCCAATGCAGACAACAACAAAAAGATTTTTTTTGCAGAAGAGGCTAAGTGGTTACTAGGACCACGTTATACAATCCAGGAGTCTCCCTATTTGGATGATCTTTAGAAAAAGATAAACATGAATCTTAGTTGGAACATAAAGGAGGAGTATATGGAAATGAGCTACATATTAAAGAGATTATGATAAAAACTAGATGTATTTGTCTAATCTATAAGGTTTCATCAGGAGGATTTTTTTTCAGATTTGCAGGACAGGAGGGGCATGAAAGCTGGAAGCCTAGAGCATTAAGCATAAATAAGAAACTTTGGTAGCTAGGGGGAGGGGGCATGGCCATCCCTTGGACCCGTAGCCATGGTTTCTGACTCGTCTTGGAACACAGCCCATTTCATAGGATACCAAAGATACTCATAACCAAATCTTAAAATGTTTTACTTCACAAGCAAAGACTTGAAACACCACAAGTGAAATCCCATACTCCATTAAATGTGGGCATCTTTCCAAAGCAAAATTCACTTAATACAAATCACCAAGATGCCAATATAGCCCAACTGCATTACACTCCATATGTCAACTAAAAGTCAAAGGCTTCCCTTATAAGTAACAATAGACAAGTCAAGAAAATGAGTGTCCATGACATAACCTCCTCAATATTCTATACATGATGACCACATGGCATTGCAAGTTCACCATATACCTTTTCTTTAAAGGCCCTATTTAGATAATGGAGTAGATTATTCTCAGATAAATCCCTACCCTTGAAGATTTTCTTGGAGAGATCTGAAAAGGGAAGGAGTTCTGATTCTGATGTGCTAGCTAGCAATTTGACCATTCTCCCAGTTTTAGCGTTATGTATTTGATGTCATAAGTGATTAGGAGATTGATGGACCGATCCTATCTTCTTTCTTCTTTCAGTTTTCTAGAGAGAACCTAGGTCAATTTTCCAACAACAGTCCAGCATCCCTTTCATACTTTTATCATAGATGCATTCACAATTGTGTAGTAATGTTAAATTGTTTGAATCACTTTGAAGGTTTTGTAGGAGGTTAATATGTCAAGTCCCAAGTATATGCATAGTCCTTGAGCAAAGAAAACCACAAGTGTACTTCCCCGGGTAATGTTTCATAAGGCCAGCAGTTTGACAAGTCTAAAATATTCTTCTAAGTTAGATTGGAAATATGTTGCTGTACTGGAATGAGAACTCCACCTCTGAGCAATATGTCAAACTGCTCTTTCCTTTTACTATACCACAAAAAAATTGGTTGTCAATGGTGATGATTAAAAGATTAAATACCTGACTTCAGCTGCTCCTTGCTTTGGCAGGACTGAACACAGGTAGCATAAATATAAAACAATTGCTTATGCTAGAGATCTCCGATGATGACACCATGGCATCCTCGCTCCAAGCTTTTCCTACATCACATAAATGTGATGGAGCTTCAAGCTTCAAGCTTCAGCATTAAGATATGTGACCTGCCACCCTATCTTATTTCATGTCTCTATTGTCATAGAAACCCCAATAGCCCTATTGCATTTATTTTCTCCAACATCGGTGCATAATGTTGTTTGAACACAAGGGTAGGAGTCAAATTTTGGCAAGTGCTTAGAAGTACATCAAATCAAATCAATTTCTAGAGAAGCTATGAGATCTATTAAGATTTACTTCAACAAGTAAGTATCATATGTTGATTCTCTTGGGACCACGCAAAACAAGTATCATACTTTATCAAAATCTTTACATTTTAAGTAACATTCCATTAGACTTAAATTCAATTTACAAGTATCATCACAAACGTAACAAATCTTCTTACCTTCATACAGATCTATTTAACCTTTGTTAAGTTCACTAAGGGGCTATTTTGATTCCCACACTAATAATTGTTTTGAGTAATCTATATATGGTGGATGGTCAGAACAAATTATCAGTGGGAGAGACAAATCTAATTCATTCAAGGAAATCTTCAGACTTCCCATCTTAAAAACCTGGAATACATTAAGAGGATCCTTTTTTCCAAAGGGGGCCAAGGGGTTTCAGTGCTTCTAGTTGCATTGATTCCTTCTCTCCCATTGTTTTCTCTCTCTTAAAATTTTCGGTTGTTGGTTGTTGGAATTATTTATACCGGGAAAATATATATAGGCGTCCAAACAGGCCCTCGATATAAACTTCTAAACACATCCTGAACCCAATCAATTATAATCATAAGCCGCTCCACGATGTTTACGTCATACGCCAAAAAATCTCTTGGGATTCAGTCAACTCAACTCATCTAAGCCTTTTCCCAACTGGTCGGCTACATGAATCTACTTCCTTCACTCTGCTCTATTCAGGATTAAGTCAATATTTAAATTATAAATAGTTATATCTTTTTTAATTATTTCTGCCTATATTAGTTTAGGTCTACCTCTACCTCCATTCTTACCATGAATTGTTAAAAGATCACTCTTTCTAACTAAAGCATTTAAAGGTCTACGTTGTATATGTCCAAATCACCAAATCACCGTAATCAATTTTCTCTCATTTTATCGTCAATTGGGGCTACTCCTATCATTTCTCTTATATATTTATTTCTAAATCTATCTTTTAAATTTTACCATATATCCATCTTAACATACACATTTCTTTTATACTTAATTTATTCATATATTATTTTAATATTGCCCAACACTCTGTTCCATATAGCATAACTGGCCAAATAGTAATTTTATAGAATTCTTTTTTAATTTTAATGGGATGTGCCAATCAGACAAATTTCATGAAGCACTCCTTCACTTAATCCATCCTGTTTTAAGTCTATGATTCACATCTTCACCTATTTACCTTCTTGCTGGATAATTGATTTCAAATACCTAAATTTTTTACTCCTTGATATCTATTGGCTTGCAATCTTCACCGTTTCTTCATTTATATTTCTACTCCCACTAAAATTATATTCATGTATTCAGTTTTGGTTTTACTAATCTTAAAACCTTTAAATTCTAAAGCATCTCTCCAAATCTCTAGCTTAGCATTTACTCCAGATTTATTTTCATCAATTAACACTATATCATCTGCAAATAACATACACCATGGGTGTTGACGCCAAGTCACCTTCCTTGAACGTCGGAAAAACAGAGATCCTTCTCGACAGACTCCTGCAAGAAAAGTTCCTGAAGACCGGATATTCCGGTGGGAACCCTCTGACGCTCAAGTCAGTCACTCGGAAACAGACAAGAGTTAACTAGCAGAAAGAGGCTAGAAAGCTAGAGTTCAGGATCCTTACTCATCATGAGAGTATATGCTTTTATACCTGTTCGAGGGTTTCTCCCCTTTCATGTTTTCAAAAGGTTGATGATTTCGAGATACTGCTTTTCAATAACGGACAAAAAGACGATGCCGATAGTGACGGATCGTGGGCGTGTCAGAGGTGTCCTGCCTCACTTGCCACCTGCCAGTGCGGCATTAAAGGTGTCTGGTGGCTATGGTTGCACCAGGCGCGCGCCGTTACGGGGTATGGCCACATGCAGCCACAGGCGAGTGGTGGACCATACACCGTAACGGGATATAGCTACGCACTATTACGGACAAGGGGTAGACCATACGCCATTATGGAGTACGGCCACGTTTGTTACGGGTGTGTCAGGTGGCTCGAGGCCATAGGTTGCTGGTCCCAGGGCCAGACCATGACAGAAGCCCGAGGCCGAGGGTGCCTCGGAGGCTGAAGCCCGAGGCCGAGGCTGGAGCGTGAGGCCGAGGGTGCCTCGAAGGCTGAGGGTGTCTCGGAGGCCGAGGCGGGGCTCCATCAGTCTCCCACACCGTTAACCCTGACGGCGCTGGATCAGCCACATCAGATGCCCCTTGCCCCTTAAACGAAGCGGGCCCATCTCTGCGAGGCAAAAGGGGTGTCACCTCCCCAGTGGCTGATTCCCGTCAGTTGCTAACCGCTCCCGGATACGTGTCTCTGGGCGCTGCAATGACTTTATGCGGACGACGTGGGGGATGTGAAGGGACGGCCACTGCCGTCTACACGATCTGCGGCGATCGTCCTCAAGGTGAGGGCATCCTCTTGAAATCCACAAAAAGCGGCCGCCATCATTGCCATCACGACGATGACGTCAGCGGTGTCCCGTTATTGGCCAAATGCGGATCATCTCACGCGTCGAGCACCTGCCGAGGCGACCCAACCTATAGCAGAGGTTCGCGTGGCTAAGTAGGGCGAGACGATTTGAAATCTGATAAAACCCGAGCGAGGGCTGAATCTCGCCATTTTGCTTCATCTGTCATCGTCTTTCCGTGGCTCTCGTCTTTCCTGCAACCTGAGACCAGCCTCTACCATTTTCTTGCCACAAGTCAGCCTTCTATCCTTTTCAGACCTCTTCCCTTCCTTTTCAACCTCCTTCATGGCCTCCTCTCCTTCTTGGTCCGTCGCTTCTCCTAGCGACAACATTTCTTCCTCAAGGCTTCGTGCCTTTCCTTCTCCTCCCCTCTCGTGGTCCTTCGATCCGGAGGATCGCACTCCCCTTGCCCAACGGCAGGTCACCGGCCGGGCCCCCACGGGGGACGCCCGGTGGCCGCCGGCAAGGCTCCAGCGAAGAGGCATCGGGCGGCGACTGACACCTCCTCGAGGGTGGGGGCGGAATCCTCGACAGGGACCGCTTCCACGGTAACGAGCCAAGACCTAGCTAATATCAGGGCTGTTACCAGATCTTCCGAGATGTCAAGCTTTTGCTCCCGACCCCCGATGACAGGGTGGTCTCTTCCCGGCCCGGTAGAGTGGCCGTTTATGAAATTTCTTTTAGATTAGGTCTCTGCCCGCCTCTTCATCCTTTTTTCATCAATTTTTTGGATTACTACTCCTTGACCCCCACTCAGCTGGTCCCGAACTTCCTTCGGACCATTTGTGCTTTCATATTCTCTGCCACCACCTCCAAATTACGCCTCGACTCTCCCTTTCCGCTGTTTTTACATCCTTAGGCAGCAGGCGGGTTGGTGGCTGTTCCAGCCCCGACCCGGCCGCATCCTTAAGCTGCTTCTCCCCTCCTCCGTCAAGGGATGAAAATCCCGGTTCTTCTTTGTGGACCTCGACCATGTTAAGCCCGGATAGGGAGATCCTGATCTTCGGCCCAACATGAATTCCACCATACTCCCGGGAGATAAGGAAGCACTGGGGCAGCTATTGACCGCCGATATCCCCAGGTACAACCTGCTTCTGTCAGAGAACAATTTCCGACTGGCGGGCCTTACCATCCAAACCGATGAGTAGAAGGCATCCCATACTTAGCCAAATTGCCCTCTCTTTTCTTCTCTGTCTGTTTGTTTTTTTTTTTAACTCCGACCGATGTTGCACAGCAATGAAGCCTCGACCGCCATGCTTAGGAAGGTTGCAGCCAAGAGAATGAGGGCCCAAGGGGGGCCAAGAGAGGGGCAGCAGGCCTCGACCTCCAAACGTCCGATGGTGTGGGCTTCCCCGCCCCCCGAGCGCCAGGGACCTCCGACTGCGCCCGTGGATCTGATGGCCGACACCCCACCAGAGGAGGTAAGGGTTGAGGGGGTGACCGAGAAGCCCCAAGTGCATGCCGAACCAGCTCCGACGGAGGCAGAATAGGGCTCAGGCGCTGAGTCTTCGGTGGCAGTAAGCCCGCCTCTGAGGAAACGCCGGCGGGCAGCCCCCCACGCAGCGAGCCCGAGCGCGCTGAGGCCGCCGAGGGAGAGGGGCCGGACCGGCCCCCCGAGGGTTTTCCTTGATGAACGACGGATGCCGAGCGGAATGGCTCATGTCCCAAGTCGTTCAGTCCGACTTTCAAGAGGAACTCCGGAACCTGGGGGCGACCAGGTTCTTCAGGGAGGCCTTCTCAGCCCTGGTCCGAGTAAGTTACCTTCCTTGCCCTTGACTTGAAATTTCGAATAGTTTGCCTGGCTGGCATCTCGAGTACAGGTGACGAACTCCCTGGTGCTCACTCGGAAGGCTATTGTGAAGGGGAGGCCGTCCTCCGCCAGGTCTAGCAAGACGCCGAGGACGCCTAAGCCCAGGCCGAGGCTGCAAAGAAGGCTCTGGAATCGGCGAGGGCTGATCGAGCCGATGAAATAAAGAGGGCCGAGAGCAGAGCGGAGGCTGAAGCCATCCGACTGCAGGCGGCACTCAGTCAACTTACCAAGGTCGAGGCGCCATCGAAGCCCGAAACGTTCACATCGCCGAGTTGAACTTGGTCATCCAGGCGGCCGAGGATAGGGCGAGGCGTGCCGAGAGGAGGCGGAGCATGCCAAAGAGGATGAGAGAATGGCGGCAGCCTCTCTGGCCGCGGAGAGGGAGGCCAGGGTTGCCGAGGTGGAGGCCGCTGCCGAGGCTAGGGTTGTCGCGGCCGTGGAAGGGTTCAAGGCATCGGAGCACTTCGCCTATGAGCTGGTTAAAGCTAACGCGGATTCCTACATCCAAGGGTTCCGCAACGCCAGGGAGAAGGTGGCCCAGGTCTTGAAGCTCCCATGCGCCTTGGAGATCGAGCTGGACCAAGAGTCCGAGGGGGCCCCTCAGATGATGAGCCTGCGGCCGATCAATAGTTTTTGTGTTGTAATTTTCCTTCTCTTTTTGTCTTTGTACTAAGTCCGGCCCAGCCGGCATTTTATAAACACTTCGATATCAATGAAGTATAATTTTTATCTGCCATGTTCTTTTAAGTCCCCAGCTAGCCGACGTGGGACCCTTAGCGGCCGCGTCGGTAGAGGGTAGCTCTCATGACCACGGCTTAGTCGTGTAGGGCCTTCTGAGCACCAATGGAACATCAGTCTTGGCCTGCCGAGGAAAACTCGAGCTTTTTGAATCCGATGGTACATCAGATCTTCAGTGCCAATGGTACATTGGGCTTTTTGTTGAGAACCGATGGTACATCGGTCTGCCAGTGGTACACTGGGCTTTCCATGCCGAGCTGGCCTCGGGCTTTTTAAATCCGATGGTACATCGGGTCTTCAGTGCCAATGGTACATTGGGCTTTTTGTTGAGAACCGATGGTATATCGGTCTGTTAGTGGTACACTGGGCTTTCCATGCCGAGCTGGCCTCGGACTTTTTAAATCCGATGGTACATCAGGTCTTCAGTACCAATGGTACATTGGGCTTTTTGTTGAGAACCGATGATACATCGGTCTGCCAGTGGTACACTAGGCTTTCCATGCCGAGCTGGCCTCGGGCTTTTTGAATCCGATGGTACATCGGGTCTTCAGTGCCAATGGTATATTGGGCTTTTGAGTGCCGACCGGAGTCAGGCTTTTTGAATCCGATGGTACATCGGGTCTTCAGTGCTAATGGTGCATTGGGCTTTTGAGTGCCGACCGAAGTCGGGCTTTTTGAATTGATGGTACATCTGTCTGCCAGTGATACACTGGGCTTTCCATGCCGAGTTGGCCTCGAGCTTTTTGAATCCGATAGTACATCGGGTCTTCAGTGCGAATGGTACATTGGGCTTTTGAGTACCGACCGAAGTCGGGCTTTTTGAATCCGATGGTACATCGATCTGCCAGTGGTACACTGGGCTTTCCATGCCGAGCTGGTCTCGGGCTTTTTGAATCCGATGGTACATCGGGTCTTCGGTGCCAATGGTACATTGGGCTTTTTGTTAAGAGCCGATGGTACATCGATCTGCCATGGTACACTGGCTTTCCATGCCGAGCTGGCCTCGGCTTTTTGAATCCAATGGTACATCGGGTCTTCGGTGCCAATGGTACATTAGGCTTGAGTGCCGACCGAAGTCGGGCTTTTCATACCGAGCTGACCTCGGGCTTTTTAAATCCGATAGTACATCGGTCTTCGGTGCCAATGTACATTGGGCTTGAGTGCCGACCGAAGTTGGGCTTTTCATGCCGAGCTGGCCTCAGGCTTTTTGAATCCGATGGTACATCGGTCTTCAGTGCCAATGGTACATTGGGCTTTTTGTTGAGAACCGATGGTACATCGGTCTGCCAGTGGTACATTGGGCTTTCCATGCCAAGCTGGCCTCGGAATTTTTGAATCCGATGGTACATCGGGTCTTCAGTGCCAATGGTACATTGGGCTTTTGAGTGCCGACTGGAGTCGGGCTTTTTGAATCCGATGGTACATCGAGTCTTTAGTGCAATGGTACATTGGGCTTTTGAGTGCCGACCGGAGTCGAACTTTTTGTTGAAAAGCTGAGATACTTGAACTCATGTTTATTAATAGCGGGGCAAGAGCCTGAAAGAGTACAAACATGAAATTTAACGTAAGAGATGGTCACTATTGATAATACCGACGGAGGTTGTCAGCGTTCCACGTTCGCGGGAGCGGCCTCCCGTCCAGCTCTTCAATTTTGTATACTCCGTGGCGGAGTGCCTCGATGACTCGGTAGGGTCCTTCCCAGTTCAGTGCTAACTTGCCTCCTTCTGTCGGTTTTGAGATTTCGGCTCATCGAAGGACAAGGTCCCCCGGCAAGAAGGTCTTTGGGTGAACGCGAGCGTTGTAATACCTAGCCGCTCGCTGTCGGTAGGCTGCCATCCGGAGTCGCGCTCGGTCCCGTACCTTTTCCACCAGGTCGAGGTTGGCCGCAACTGGTTCGGATTGTCTTCTTCGATGTATGCCTCCACCCTGGGGCTCGCGGCGCCGATCTCCACAGAATGACGGCTTTGGATCCGAAGACGAGGCTGAAGAGGGTCTCTCCAGTGGGGTCGCATGGCGTTGTGTGATAGGCCCATAGCACGTTGTGGAGCTCCTTCACCCACCGTCCTTTGCAGTCATCCAGACGGGCTCTCAGTCCTTGGAGAATGATGCGGTTGGTCACTTCGGCCGCTCCGTTGGTCTAGGATGCCCTACGGAAGTGAACCGCTGATGGATGCCGAGCTCGGTGCAGAATCCTCGGAAGGGTGCGTTGTCGAACTGCCGGTCGTTGTCGATGACCAGGGATGCGGTAGCCCAAACCGGCATATTATAGACTTCCAGAAGAAGGCCCTCACCTTGCTCTCGGTGATCTTGGCAAGCGCCTCAGCCTCAATCCATTTGGTGAAGTGGTCGACGGCCACTAGCAAAAACCTGCGCTGCCCAGAGGCCGGGAGAAATGGTCCCAGAATGTCCATCCCCCACTGGGCGTAGGGCCAAGGTGCTGCTAGGGGAGTCAGTTGAGATGCGGCTGCTGCTGGATGCTGCATGGCGCTGGCAGCTATCGCATTTCTTGACAAGCTCGGCTGCATCCTCCCTCATGGTTAACCAATAGTACCCTGCGCAAGGCCTTGTACGCCAGGCTCTGCCCCCCAGATGGCTCCCACAGATGCCTTCGTGGACTTCTCGCAGGATGAAATTAGCCTCCATGGACCGATACCTAAGGACCAGGTATGAGAATGATCTTCGGTAGAGCTTCCATCCATCATTAAGAACTTCAGGCCCGCCGCCTGAGCAGTCTGGCCTCAGCCGGGTCTTCAGGAGGGCGCCATCGGTCAAGTATCGGATGTAGGCATCCATCCAAGAGGGCTCTTGCTCGACCGACAGTGCTTCCTCTGCTGCTTTAATGCTTGGGACTTGCAAATGCTCCACGTACGTCCTTCCCAAGGTCCCATTGGCCGAAGTGGCCAAACGGGACAGCGCATCAGCCTTGGCATTCTCCGCTCGGGGAATGTAACTGACGCGAAAATATGAAAACCGAGAGGCTTGGGACTGCACCTTGCTCAGGTAACGAGACATGACCGGGTCTCTGGCCTCATACTCCCCGGCGACCTGTCCAGAGACCAGCTGGGAGTCCATGAAGGCCCTCAGACGTTCCGCACCGAGCTCCTTGGCTAGCTTCACCCTGCCAGCAGGGCTTCATACTCGCCTGATTGTTGGTGGCCAGGAACAGAAATCGAAGGACATACTCCACCACTTCCCCCTTGAGAGTTCGATGCTCTGTCTACATGAAGAATCCATTCTTCTTTCTCCACTCCCTCGGCCGTAGGGGACTCCATGTGCGCCTCCGAGTGCAACTCTTCCGGGTGCTCCTCGGCCCAAATGCACTCGACCAAAAAATCGGCTAACACTGGGACTTCATTGCAGATCTTGGTCGAATGGATAAATTGAACTCCCCCAACTTGATGGCCCACTTGGCCAGCCGACCGGAGGTGTCTGGATAAGACAAAATAGTTCGAAGGGGTTGATCCGTGAGCACACGATTGGATGAGCTTGAAAGTAGGGTCGGAAGCACTGAGCGCGACCACCAGGGCGAAGATGATCTTCTCGGTCTTGGAGTATCTTGTCTCGGCGTCGTGGAGCACCTTACTGGTGTAGTAGACCAGCTTCTGCACTCCATCGGCATCCATGTGGACAAGCACGGAGCTGACGGCCTCAGGAAAGGCCGCAAGATACAGAAAGAGCTCCTCCCCACCCTTCGACTTGGACAGCAGCGGAGGAGTGGATAAAAACTTCTTTAGCTCCTTGAAGGCTTCCTTACATTCCTTCGTCCACTCGAAGCTGTTGACCTTGCGCAGCGCCTTGAAAAGGGTAGACATCTTTCTGCCACCTTGACATGAAGCGGCTCAAGGCTGCCACCCTTCCGGTCAGACGCTGCACCTCCCTCTTGCTAGCCGGGGGCCTCATATCCAAAATAGCTCGGATCTTGTCGGGATTGGCTTCGATTCCTCGCTGAGTCACCATAAAACCTAGAAACTTTCCGCCGCAACCCCGAAGGTGCACTTGCGGGGGTTTAGCCTCATCCGTACTGGCATAGGTTGCCGAAGGTCTCCGCAAGGTCGGCAACATGGTCCGTAGCGTGGGTGCTCTTGGTCAGCATATCGTCCACGTACATCTTCATGTTGCGCCCGATCTGGTCCCCGAAGACCTTGTTCATCAGCCTCTGATAGGTGGCCCCCGCATTCTTCAACCTAACGGCATTACCTTATAGCAATAAATCCCCTTCTCGGTGACAAAGGAGGTCGCCTCTTCATCCGCCGGGTCTATCCTGATTTGGTTGTATCCTGAGAATGCGTCCATGAAGCTGAGGGTTTTGTGATCGGATGTTGCATCCACTAACTGGTCGATCCGAGGTAGTGGGAAGCTGTCTTTGGGACACGCCTTATTAAGGTCGGTGAAGTCCACGCACATCCTCCAACTCCCACTAGCCTTACGGACCATCACGACATTTGCCAACTAGTCGGGATAATGCACCTCGCGAATGTGACCAGCCGTCGTCAGCTTGCGCACCTCTTCGTCTATGGCCTTCTGTCTGTTTAAAGCAAAGCTCCTCTTCTTCTGCCGAACGAGTCGACACTCCGGCTTGATATGGAGTTGGTGGGTAATCACTTCCTCCGAAATGCCTGGCATGTCAGATGCCGACCAGCGAAGATATCAGCATTGGCTCGCAGAAAGGCGAGGAGTTGGTTGCGGGCCTCCTCCGGAAGCAGGGCCCCAACTTGGATAGTCTGTGTCGAGTCCTCCCCAAGAGGAAAGGCTAGCAGGTGCTCGGCCGGTTCCCCCCTCCTCCCCGAGTCTCGGGGGTCCAGCGCCTCTAGTGCAGGTGCAGATACCACCCCATGAGGACTGGGGCCATGTGGCAGCACAGTGGTGGTGGATTCTGTTCCCCCCGCATCTCTCCGACCCTTTTGCTGGTTGGGAACCTCACCAAGGGCCTTTTGGTGGAAATAACAACATCCAAAAGGTTAAGTCCAGGCCTTCCGAGTATGGAATTGTAGACAAGAGCACCCAGACCATCAGAAAGCTCATGAAAACTATACTTTGACGTGGGGTCATGCCAACCATAGGGAGAGTGATCTCTCCTTCGACCTTCATAGAGTCTCCAGTGAACCCCATCAGGGGCATAGCGACAGGTCGAAGCAGGCCGGGAGACAGGTTCATGCGAACAAAGGCATCGTAACTCAGAACGTCCACCGAGCTTCCACTATCAACTAGAATTCTTTTTACAGGATGTTTAGCAATCATCATGGACACGACGACGCTATCATCATTTTTATTATCCCCTCTAGGTCCCTTTTAGAAAAAGAGATTATAGAATCTAACTCTCCCTCCTCCCTCGGTCTCTTGGATGGGCCACCTGCCCCAGGAAATCATCGCCACCGTCTTCTCGGTTGGAGCATTGTCGATCATCGATGGCGAAGGCGCTGATGGGCCAGAGCACCCGGTTATTCCTCTGAACGAACTTCCCCAGGTGGCCACGCTGGATAAGGTCCTCTATCGCCTTCTTCAGCTGGCGACAGTTGTCGGTGTCATGGTGTGGTCCCGATGGTAGCGGCAGTATAGGTTCTTGTTGTGGGGGATCTTTGGGTTTAGTGGAGGAGGGCGCTGAAAATAGGGCTCGCCCTCGATCTCGAGCAGGATGTGCGATATCGGGATGAGCAAAGGAGTGTAAGGCCCGTCCCTCGGTGCAGGAGCTCGAGGACGATTGTCTGGTCAGCGGAAGGCTCATGCCTCCTAGGGCGAGCTTCGGCAGGTTATGGGGGCCGGCTTCTTTGGGTACTTCCGCTAATCTCGCGCCTGAAGGAATCAGCCTCGTCAATACGGATGTATTTCTGGGCCGCTCAAGATCTCAACATAGGAGCCGGGCGGCTTCTTGTCGAGGGAGTACGCGAAGCGAAGGGGCGAAGCCCTCGCTTCAAGGCCAGGGTGGCCACGAGTCCTCGAGGTTGTAGACCTCCAAGGCTGCCTCCTTGAACCGAGCGACGTAGTCCCGCAGGGACTCGCCACTCTTTTGTTGGACGAGAAGAGACTGTCTGCCACCCTTAAATCTTTCGGCAGGCATCAAAGTGGGCCAGGAAGGCCCTCTCCAGCTAGCGGAAGGAGTCGATACTCCATGGCGGCAGGCGGGAGTACCAGGCTCGAGCAACTTTCTTCAAAGTGGCGGGGAAGGCGATGCATAAGAGCGAATCAGTTGCCCTGGACCTGCATGAGTACCTTGTAACTTTCCAAATGGTCCAGGGGGTCCGTGGTCCCGTCATACGGGTCCAGCTGAGGAAGTCAGAACCGGGTCGATATAGGTTTCTCCATGATGCGGCGGGACAGAAACGGACGACTGTCGTAGTCGCCTTCGGTGGGTTGGTGATCCGACTGCTGAGCTCCTCCAATCGCTGGTTGTACTCGTCGAGCCGACGCTCGGCTCGGCGGGCTATTCTGCCATCGAAGGACCCCTCCTCGAGGATTCTGAGGGGGAAGAGTGGCGCGATGCTGACGAAGGCGCTCGCCTCTTTGCCGTCCGCTGCCTAAAGCACTGGCGTGGCGAGAGGGTGACCGGGGCCACTTGGAGGCTTCCCGACGGTGAGGCTTGGGCAAAGCGCGACGATGGCGAGCTTCTCGGATGGGAGACCTATTGGCTGGGTTGGATCACTCTTGGCACTGACGGAGGGGCTCCGGTTGCTGCGTAGCCACCGCTTGATGCTGCAGGCCTTGGACCACGGTCACCAAAGATTGGACTTGCGCGGCAAGGACGGCAAGCCGGTCTTCTTGAAGCTGCTGCGGTGGTGCAGGAACGTCGGCTAGGGGAGCTGAGGGGCCAACCGCCAGCGGATCAACCCCTTGGCACTGCCCCCCAGCGTGATTGGTGGAGACCTCTCGCACACGGGTTGTCACCATTGCTTGAGAGCTCGGGGAAAGAGAAGTTGTACTGACAGGTTCGAAGCTTTTCTCTTCTTCCCTCCTACTGGTGCGTCAATCTGTTGACGCCAAGTCACCTTCCTTGAACGCCAAAAAAAAAAAAAATCCTTCTCGACAGACTCCTGCAAGAAAAGTCCTCGAGACCGAATATTCCGGTGGGGACCCTCTGACGCTCAAGTCAGTCACTCGGGAACAGACAAGAGTTAACTAGCAGAAAGAGCTAGAAAGCTAGAGTTCAGGATCCTTACTTATCGTGAGAGTATATGCTTTTATACCTATTCGAGGGTTTCTCCCTTTTATATTTCCAGAAGGTTGATGATTTCGAGATACTACTGTTCAATAATGAACAAAAAGGCAAGGCCGACAGTGACGGATCGTGAGCGTGTCAGAGGTGTCCTGTCTCACTTGCCACTGCAGTGTGGCATTACAGGTGTCTGATGGCTATGGTTGCACCAGGCGCACGCCGTTACGAGGTATGACAACATGCAGCCACAGGCGAGTGATGGACCATACACCATAACGAAATATGACCACGTACTGTTACGGATGAATGTGGACCATACTCCATTATGAGTACGGCCACATGCTGTTATATATATATCGGATGGCTCAGGCCATAGATTGCTAGTCCTAGGGCCAGACCACGACGAAAATCGGAGGCCGAGGATGCCTCGGAGGCCGAGAGTGTCTCGAGGTTGAAGCCCGAGACCGAGCTGAAACTCGAGACCGAAGGTACCTCAAAGGCTAAGGGTGTCTCGAGGTCGAGGCAGGGCTCGATCCAACACGACAGTGCTGGATCAGCCACATCAATGGGATCTCGGGATTCAGTCAATGTTCCAAAATTTCACAAAGTTGATAATAAAACAAGAAAAAGGAAAGGGAACCAAAGGGAGCTGGCTCACCGGCCAAGAGGTAGATAACCGAAGCGAAGCAGACGATTGCCGAAGGGATAAAGACAACCATCCAGTAATAGTCCGCCGCTTCCTCGTCCGTCAAATAGAACGCGCCATGGTGCCCGTACAGATCAGACTCCGGGGTCACGTTCATCGGCAGCTCCTGGATCCTGCGGTCCCGGCAGAACGGCCCCGCCGCGAGGGCCCAGGCCAGGAGCCTCTGGAGGCGCCCCAGGCCTTCTCCTCCTCCCGAAGGCTCTCGTTCTCGTGCTTCGGCATGAACGCCTGGCGAAGCACGTCGCCGATGATCGCCATGGGAAGAAGAAGCGAGATCGAACCCGACCTGTGGCTTAGGGTTTCTAGATTCAGTGCTCAAGAACACTATCCATGGAGAAACAACGATTCTCGGGCTGACCCCTTACCCCTAGTATGAGGACGTTGGCGCGCGGGAGAGTGAAAAATATAAAAAATAAGAAATAAATTGGGGTTGTTGAGAGGCGCAGCACCTCACCAAATTCGTCGCCTCTCATGAAGGAGGAGCGATGGGTAAACCCTCGGCGATGCTTGTAGTTCAAACCCCAATCTTTCGATCGTTGGAGTGCGAATTATATATATATATATATATACGCGCATGCACGGTACACCCTCACAAATATTTTTCTATATTCTTTTAATATACATCCCTATAAAATTATAAGCACGTGGGTCTATTTATGTTAATGTTTAAAATACATAAATTAATTTACATTGATATGATATATATATATATATATATATATATATATATAGAGAGAGAGAGAGAGAGAGAAAGCTATATTTAGCTGCAGAAATCTGATCTTCTCTTTATTCATGTGTCTATATAATTTATGATTTAAAAATTTAAAAAAATGTCTATAAAATTTAATGAAAGAGATAATGCGATCTTAAACTTGTCTATCTTGTAATTCAGATAAATTTAATTTTATATTATATATATATACACATTTAGCTTAATAAATAATAAAATAATATATATATTAAATTGCAAATACATGCTCGAAGAAATTATTTATAAAAATATATAATATATGTAAATAATAAATTTGTGAGAATGTATATATGATTTTATATATTTATAAAAATACATGTAAATAGAAATAAATATAAGAATTTGAGATGCAAGTAGATTGAATTGGCTCGTGATCTAATCTGATATAAGTTTGATTAGACTTGAATTGACATTAATATTTAAGGACCAATGGATTTGGACTGATTTAAAAATTGATTTTGATCTAAATTTTAAATTAATTTTGAGTTCAGGTTTTATATATTTTACTTGATTCAAAAACCGAGCTTGATCTAAATTCTAGATCAATTCTAAGTTTAATTTTTGCAATTTTCAATCTAATCTAATTTAAACCTAATTTAAGCGAGTCTAAAAATCAAAATCATATAAATCTCCTTTACTCCTACTTTTATTTTGTTATCAATTCACTTAATAATTTAAATTTTTTTTCATCTTAACAATGACATCTCCTATCATTTATTTTTAATTAATTATATTTTATATTCATAACATCCTAGGTATTTCAGTATATATATTTTAAAAATAATAATTTGTGAACTTTAAGAATGATAAATTAATTGGATTGAAATAAATGTTTTCAAAGTGAAAAATCAAGTTAAGTTAGCCTTTTTTAAGTCTTAGTTAATTTTTAATAATTTAAAAATAAAAAAAAGCTAAATAGTTGAATCAAATATAAGTTTGATCCAAATATTTTGAGTTAGCATTAGATTATACTTACTTTCTATTCAGTCTAATTAATAACTAAGTAGGATACAGATTCAAAATCATAATTCAAGTAACAAGCTGCTTTGAGTAGGGCAATCTCTTTAGATCCATTTGCACTTTAATAAGAATAATGCCAAAATAATAAATTTAGAGAACTACATATATAATTTTAGATATATATATATATATATATATAAACATTTTAATTATCATATAAAATATGAAGATGTTTATTTATAGTGGTAGATGAAATTTTGTACTGATCATTCATCAAAGGTCTTAACGCTGCCAGTCAATTGATTTAAAAATTTGTATGAAAAATATTCACCCCAACCAGCCCTCATGGGTTCCTCGCGCATGATAAAAAAAAAAAAAGAAAAAAAAAAAGCCAGCACCTTCCATCTAGGCCGTTAAATAAACAAGGGAAAACTTCCTCCGTCCAACCGGGAAAAAAGTTCGAGTAATAACGAATACGTTACCTCCATGCCAACTCCGCAAGGGGGAAGGCGGCAGGCACGTAACCCCACCCAGCCGTCGAGAAGCTGGCAGGCGGTGTCTGCGACGCCTGGACCACCCACGCGGCCGCTGACAGCGAAACGTGGGCGTATATCCCCCCATCAGCCCGAGCGAGTCGTTAAAATATGAAATCATTGACAAAAGACAGCGCATCGGCGATGCGAGCCTGGCGAGGAGCGCTGTGGCGAAAGTCATCTCCGCTTTTTTTTCTTCTCCATTTTGAATAGAATTCACATTACAGAACAAAAAAAAAAAAAAACAGTGCCTCTCCGGCGAAGGGAAAGGAGAGATCCCGGAAATCGGTTAGGGTTTTCCTTCTCTCCTAGGGTTTGTGCCCGCAGAAACAGGAGGAAGAGGTTCCGGGCGAGCTCTCCGGGATATCGCCGGAGAGATCCCACTTTCTTGGTTGTTTTGCTTTCCCTGTTGGATCGCTTGGGCTGCAGTGATGACGGGTTTCGTTGGCGAATCGGGCGACAAGCACCTTGCTGATCGGTCCGGATTGGGCAATGAACATGGAGATCTGCGACATTTGCAATCGCGACCCTGGGTATCAGATTCCACTGCTGCTAGTTTTTTCTCTCTGTTCCATTTTCTAAGTCATTTTCTGTTTCATTTGTTTCGAATTTGGATCTTTTTGAGGCTTTTATATGGCGGTACTATGGTTGGGCTGGTTAATTTTGATTCATTAATGATTAAAAACATGAGATTTTTCGCTGGAAGGATAATAATTCGGGTATATTGCATCTCTTAGTAATTTGGTAGGATTAAGAATACGTTCATGATTTGAGGCGAGGATGTCTTGGTATGACAGATAAATTGAATCTATAATGTGAAGAAGTTTGGCCAGCAGAATTTTAAGCTTTGTAACAGAAATGCAGGTGCATGGATGTAGGAGATCTTCTGTCTCCGTCACGTAAGCTGAGGTTGGAACCATTAAGGGATACTCGAATGTTGGATGGTATAATACTTTTCTACTTTTCTATTTGTAAATCTGATTGAGATTGTTCCCTGTTTGAGAGGCTGAACTCAGCTAGATCTTTAGAGATTTGGAACAAAATCAAGGCTGAACTTAGCTAGAACCAATTCAATCACCTTGTTAACATGACACGAGAACCCTTGCTGCCTGCCTTTGACATAACTGAGTTTCCTATAGCACTGGTTCCAATTTCAATCTTAATTACCTAGATACTATCATATGGGGGACAATGCAGTGCATGCGGAAATTACCTATGCTGGCTCCAGATCTGCCATCCGCTTGGTTTGTACGCTAACATAACTCCTAAAGGATCACACTTATATTTGGAAATTACCTATGAGCGGCATTTGTACAATCGTCACACTTATATTTGGAAATGACTTAATGCATGATCGGGGATGACTTCCTAAAGGAAGTGAATGCCAGATCTGGTCCCTGCATAGAATTTTCTATGCACGTGTCTGTGAAATAGCATTATCCTAATAAGGAGGAAACTTAAATATCACACTTTTCAATCCAGGGCACCGTTTCTATAATTATTAATAAGTATAATTTAGGAAATTTGAATACAGTGCATTGTTTAGAAAAGTATGGATGTGAGTAAAAAGAGAGCCAGAGAAGTGGGAGAGGTGGGATGGAGATAGAATAATCTTTCTTTGTTAATCATGATGGAAATTATATAAAGATAAGGGGGTTGGGGTGGGGATTTAGAGAAGGGAATGCTAAAACTGGAATAGTGGCTATGATAGAAAGTAAGAGAAAGCTATTTCTATTACATATATATATATATGTATGGTATGTATGCTCCATGGACTAAATGAAGAGATAGGTAGGCAGTTGGAAGTGTGCGAAAGTGTGGCATCTATGATAGAAAAGAGTGTTGGGTGAGGATAAAGAGATATTTGGCATGATCATGCATCAGAGAGAGAGGCGGAAACCATGTATCAAGAGTAAACTTATAATTAATCATGTGAAGGACAGCCTAGATTAATAAGATTTATTCTTCGTTCTCCTTTGAAAAGAAGTTTGTTCACTTAGATAAATATGCTTCCTAATAAAGGCAAAAATAGATGAATGCAAATCATGATAAGATCTTGGTTTATGCAATTAAAAGGACTGTCATATTAACTAAAAATGAGATAGATAAGAGAAAGCCTGCTATGTAACTAAGGTTTCAAATACTGATGGGATGGTGAGAAGGCAGGCCTTCACACCATCCTAGGGTGCTCTCCTAAGTATCAAGATGGAATGATTTAATAAATGGATCAAGGTGGGATGGAATATCTACGACGTTAAGTGTCAAGATGTGCGGCATCTCATTCCATAAAAAAAATTAAGCCAACCCTATCCATAGTATCCAAAATCTTGTATCTAACAGTATAACATGGTCTATATGCCAATGTCAACCTTTCTTAACAAGTATATCTTTGTGTCTAAATTCACCAAAACAATTTGCAAATAAAGTGAATTGAAATTATTATATATATATATATCCTTTTATGGATTTCTGAAGACTTGGACCTAGAACTAGTTATGTAGAATAGATTACTTTTCTTTGTTGAAATAAAGGAAAGAGATCCATCCTCAAATTGTGCTTGGAATTTTCATTGCACACAACTTTCCTTATGCATACTTGTAAAACTTACATCTTGGGCATTTATTTTGACTAAGCAGTTGATTAAACTACTGCACTACTACATGAGGACCCAAAATCAAGATATGTCATATCGACCCATATCAATTCATGCTAATCATGTTGTACCATACCAATAAGATACCAATACAGTACTGAATTTTGATTTAATATGAACTAAACCGATACAAACTGAGCTAAACTGCCCCCTATTATCTGGTGTCAATTTGTGTTGTCCAGTGCTGAGTATTATTATCGTTAAGAGTTAAAAAAGAATGAGCACCCTATCTTGATACGGAATGTGTATTGTATCGTACGGATTTATGCCATATGGAACTAGTAATATCCCGGTATGGGTCTCGATGCCAGTTTTGTGGACCTTGCTTGAAACTAGTAACTTGAATGCATATATAGTGCATTTGTAGCAAAAAAAAGCAAGAAAATTCATGGAGAGAAAGAGGTGAAGAGAGATAAGGTGATATGCAATTCAAATTAATCATTGTGCTGGGTGAATTATAGATTAGATTATCATATCATTAGAAGCAATCGATATTTTCCTAATTTACCCATGCTTTTAATCATGATTTTAATAGTTGATCATGCTGGTTTGTGTCAGCCATCATCTACCATGCAGTGCCGGTACCCTTAGCAGCATGGTTGCTGCAGCACCTAGTATATCCATTTTCAAAATTTTAATTAAAGAAATATTTTTCAAAAGTTTATTATTTACTTATTTGCTTTGGCATATGTTGGCATGCATGCTAACACAACATGACCTATGCTAGTTCATAAGTGACTGACACAAGTACTATCTCCTTTTTATTAAGAAAATATAGTAAAGTTTTTAGAACAAACTTAATGAAATCTCACCAAGGGAAAAGTGTTTAGACTGAAGGGACTTCAACTCTTAATTTTTTATATAGAAGAAATATTGATTCAAATGCACCATGGCAATACTTTGCACCAGTTGGTCTTATTAGGTTTGATGACAGGCCGCACCCTTGCCCGAAGTTCCTCTGGTTAGCAATTAAGCACAAATCCTGGAGAGTTAATATCTGATAAGAGTCCATAGTAGAAACTTCTCAAACCTTGATGAAACATATTTTGATTCGTTAAGGCAATACTATTTATTTGGAACGATAATATTGATCCATGGAAGAAATTGAATTTTGTATTTGGAAAATAGATTCACATCTTAATTGGATGCAAGTTGTTTTAGGTTGGCTGTTTTTGCACACCCACCTGTAGTCTTGTACATTTAATTCTCATTGTGTTCTTGTCCTATTCATAAAAAAATTTATGTTCTAAATGTTAGTTTTGCCTTTTGAAATAGTTCTGTTGTTTTATGCCGTCATATCATGTACGAACTTGGAAACTTCATGCTTTTCTTGTTAAAGCACCTGAAAAAAAATGGTTGCTTCACATTTTGCCATGAGATTTGGTCTAGTGGCTTAATACCAATAAAATCCTTACACTTACTGTCCAAAAAAAAATCTTTGGATGATCTATTTCCTAATTCTTTACTTTAGGAAAGCTGCATATGTCGAAAAGAATTCCCCAGCTACTAGGTTCTCTAATAGTTTGCTTCGCATTTGTTTAAATTCATTTATGTTACAGAAGTACATATACATCTAAAGTCCCAAGTATAGGAAAACACTATCGTACGCCCATAAATGTGCATATGTATGCAAGCATGAATGCATGCATTTTTCACATGAAGGTAAGAAACGGCATTCTTTTTGTATCTTGAGTCCTCATTTCTAGACTTGCATTCTGGTTTCCTATATAATTTACAACACTTTGTTTGGATATGCATATACTATTGCAAGAAAATATCACCAGACTTCTAGAATTTTGTATGGCATCTGTTGATTAACGATCTGTGAAATCAAAAACAGAATATCTGTAATTTCACACGTCTAGTATTTTATTTTTTGTCAATTTTTGCTTTACCAGACAAGCAAAGGATGTTGTAAAAGGACTCAGGAAACGCCTTGGACATAAAAATCCAAAAGTTCAGCTCCTTGCATTGACAGTGAGCACCAAAACTATATCTATTGATTTCTGTTCCAATACTTTATTGGCAAGTGATATTTCAACAATAATCTCATGCGGTTTTTTATAATTACCATGAATACTGTTTTCCTTAGTGGAATGCTTTTTTTCCACAACTTCTCTTTTTCTGACTGCCTGACCTTATTTTGCATCTTCCGTAGCTTGATCTGCTATTTTATGTACTGCAGTTAATCTCTCTTCCACCTGCTTCCTAATGTCTCCTTCCTCCTAAGTATGATTGCCATCATTGGCATCAAATTCAATCTGACTAGAGCAATTTTAGCTTGATATATTCTGTAACATATGCTGTCCTTTAATTTTTTAAGTATATATTCATACGAGTTAAAATGTATGAAGCAACTGCTAAAGATCTTAGGTATAACATAGAACTTAAAATCTTAGGTATAACATAGAACTTAAAAGATTCTGTCATCGATTAGGCACTGATCTGCTATCCTCCAGATATCCTTTCAGATTTATTCGGTATATTTCTTTCTCAATGTGGATAACTTTAAGTTTTTCTATGTCCAACAAAACACTAATTGAAATAAGATTTTGAAGGACATGCAATTTTTGTCATGTATAGAGTCATGGAATCCCAACTTAGAAAGAGTTACCTCTTGGACTTGTCTTCTTAGAGTCCAGCAAAGTTAAAATTGTTTTCTATAAAAAAATGGCCATGGTTTAAGGATTTAAAGAAGAAATCTAATCAGGGCTATTATGGGAACTGAAAAATTGAGAAAGATGGCCACTTTTATGGCGTTGGGATATTCCTTGATACGTTTAATAACTAGAAAGTTCTGTTTCAATTGCACTTCACTTAGGCACCAAATTCTGGTCTCTAAGAATTGATAATTAGGATCTAAAAATGTTACTTCTTCATATGTAGACTTTGCTTCTAGAAGGTATGTTTACGTAACTGTGAAATTCAATACTACGAGAATTGCTAGTGTCCATTATAAATAAATGTGATAAGTATGAAGGTTTGACAAGATTGTGTCTAAAGTAAACTTGCTGCTTGAGGATAGAAGTTTACTTTTCCAACCAAACAGTGACTTAGGGTATCTGTTTCCCACTTCACTTGATTGTAAAGTTTTCCACCTTAATGTGAGGAAGCACCTGGTCATGAACAAGGCTTGTGATACTTTCTTTATGATTTATGTTATTAGCTTTTAATTTACTTAAATCAATAAAAAGTACTCAAAGTTCCTTGACCAAAGAGGCATACATTTTAAGAAATAAGTGGGGATGAGAACAAGGTCCGAACTCCAAGCCCTTTCACCCTGAAACTGTGTATGTTGAGACCTTGGAGGTTGTTCAAGAAACTGGTGAAGCATCATAAAATTGAGGTAAAGTGGGAAAACGAGGGGACACCTTGTTACAGCACAGGATTAAACCTAACTATTTTTATTCTTTGCAAAACAATAGGTCCTGTTAAATCACCATCCTTGTGAGAAAGTCATAGAGCATGATCCTTTATTATATCAGGCTATCTAGCATTATTAGATGCACACTTGTGGGCAGTTATAACCTCGGGGAGAGTCTGTAATATGATAGACATCCGTGCACATTCTTGATGATTGTAACTTTATTCTGTTTAATGCTTATACAAGCTGTACATTCCAAATTCAGACCCAACTAAAATCTTGTTTTCATTTTTTTTTTTGTTATGGTCAGTTTTAAGGCTGATTCAGCTTATGCCAAATGCCTAAATGCATTTTAGAAGTTCATTCCTGAGAATATGGAGAAGAGCCTTAGTGATATGGAGAAAAGCCTTAGTGCTGTTTTGTTCTGTGAGGTTTCTTGGGGGAAGAAAAAAAGTAACCATAAATCCTGATTATTTTTAAAACAGGTTTTTACAAGAAACAAGGGGAGAGTTGTTTTTCATAAAACTCATTTTTCAAGTTTTATGATCTGTTTTTCCATGGTGCTAGCTTCTTTTAATTTGAATCAAGGTTTTAGTTTCAGCCAACTTTTGGGTCATTTGTGGACCTTTGGTCAGTTATATCCATAATAGTGGCCTTAATGTCTAGGATTATGAAGTATATACAGCTATTTGAAGTATTTATACTTGATTTATTTGTTGTGTTCGTTCTTTTGTCGTTTTTCTTTCAATAATGATGGAAAGGTGCTAATAAGAATCTATGATTTTATTAAGTATGTAAAGTCTTCTTGGGTTGGGGGATGGGTGTTAGTTTAGGATACATTACATGGACTTTGGTTCATGTCTAGAAATGAATCCTTTCAATGTCCAACAATTTCTTCTTATCGAACCATGCCCAAGTGAAGTCTGAGTGTCATACTAATTAATTTTCATGCTCAATTGTTGGATATGGTTATTTCACACCTAATCAAAGAGCCTGGTAGCATATATTTAAAGCATATTTGCTATGATGGGTCAAGCAACACAGCAAATTCTCAAGGAAAAAAATTCCTTGGTCATGCATTTGTCATTATAGTTTTTTTAAATCCCTGCAACCCCAGCACCATTATCAGTTCTATTATATTCATACCATTGCTGCTGGCTTGTTTTGGAAATCCTGGGCTAATGGAAGCATGTTCTTGCTTTAACTAATGCCAGCTTCTGGAAACAATGGTAAAGAACTGCAGTGATATAATCCATATGCATATTGCTGAGAAAGATATCCTGCATAAGATGGTGAAGATAGTGAGAAAGCAGGTTTTAGTATTGTCTCAAGAATAAGTTTGATCCTTATCTTCTTTTTTTTGTCCTTGATTCCTTTTGAGAATTTAAAATATCACGTTCTAAATTCATGCAGCAATCTGATATCCATGTCAAGCAGAAGATACTTGTGTTAATAGATATCTGGCAAGAAGTATTGGGTGGTCAACAGGCAAGATATCCACAATATTATGCAGCATATCAGGAGCTGTTGGTATGCTTTCAGATTTCTGATACAACTTTATAAGTTAGGTGGTGATAGTTATGTTTACTTTTAAAATTGTGGCTCTGTCACTGCAAACTATCTTAGATAAAGCTGACTCATGTCCATCCATCTGAGAAATGTTGCTCGGCAGATAAATTTATTTTGACATTTTTTTTGGTAATAAATCATGTTTAATTTATCGTATACATGCATGTATGTTCTTGCATATGTAGGTACATATGTACACATGCACACATATATTCTTCTTCTTTTTTGTGAGGTAACTTTTTGTCCATCAGCGTGCAGGAGCTGTATTTCCCCAAAAACATGAGAGATCTGCACTTATATTTACCCCTCTGCAGACATCCTATCCTCATACTTCACAAAATCCTGATTATCAACAAGAGGCACCTGAGTCTTCTGTTGGTTCTGATCTTCCTATTCTGAGGTGCGTTGTGTGGTTCCCCTTGCCCAATATTTTAATATATTTAATTAGCATGTCATGTGCTTTCAGGATTATAACATCAGCATATACTGTGATATAATTTGTCCATACCATGTCATATTAGTAATTAGTTTGTTAAGTCTGATTATTATTATCTCCTGGATTGTAACCATTTGATAGGTCTGATACTATTTTTGACACCATGTTCTTGAAGAATGTTCTTTCTTGGAGCCTATGAGGATTTCATCCGCTTGCCTTTTTTTTAAGATAACTGCTTACCATCAGTGAGTTATTTTAAATTATTAAGTGATGAAATAAATTGATGTTGATAGATTCTTAAGCATTCAATAGCTAGTGTTTGTTCATGAGAATATTTATTTGAGATGCAAGTATTTTGTGCTGTAACCTTTGACATATTCATAATACATTTCAGATAATTAAATTATCAGAGAAGACTTTACTAGATCCATTGATAGATCACATTTCTTATCAAGAGACCTTTCTCTCTATCAAAAGCTTCCGGCTTACACAAGTAGGGGAGTTGCACAAGTGAAATCTCCCAGTATCTTAGGACTTCCAGATTAAGATTTCTATTATTGCATTCACAGTCAGCGAATTGCAAATGATTAAGATGATACCTGTACATAGAGTATGAAAGCTGTGGTTTGTTAATCGATACAAGAGTCAAGGGAAACTTAAGCTTTGTGGTTTTGAGATGGGTTTGACTTGATGCTCCAAAGACCATAATTTTTATCAAATAAGAAAGCCAAGAGATGAATTTTCATGTTTCACTATTTTTTGAAAATTAACCAACTTAGCCTATGACTAAATGTCTAAACTTCACATGAAAAGTAGACAATTACAGCAAAACATGATGAAATTTGAACATTTGCTTATCTGTCTTTCAGCTACCAGCTTTTCTTTTTGGCATCTATAATTTTATTTGAGGTACATTTGAATGAGATTTTGTTTTCATTTTACTTCTAATTATCATAAATTCATGATGTATGGGATAGTTGTTGGACAATGCCTGTTGCTTATGTGGATGAAATAGAAGTGTAACCAAACCTACCGTGACAGTATTGCAAAGTTATAACATCTTCCTATTATACTCCCTTTTCTGATGTGCTGTCTTCTTATTATTGGACAAACCTCTGTAGTTCTTAACTCTTTATTCTGTGTTCTTTTATTCTGATTGCATTTGTTCTGATAAAGTGTTATTTTTCTGTATATCTTCTTTTGGACATTCCTATGTTGTAAACTGAAACTAGTTTTCTTTGTCCAGCCTTACAGAAATCGAGAATGCCCACGGTGTTATTGATATTCTCTCCCAGATGCTTAATGCTGTAGAACCTGAGAACAAAAAGGTAATCTGCTGATTATATTTTCATACCTAAAGCCAGAGTAATTGTTCAGACTAGAATTTTGCTGATGACCAGTGACTAAATATGTTATGCTAAAAATCTTGAATCCAACTTAGATATCTTGATTGAAACATCCAATAATGGCTAACCATGGGCTGTTAAAAACATCAAGCAGCAAACACTTAACTCAGATGCTAGTGTTGTCAATTATTTATAAACTCATTATTTGAACTTGTCTCTAGCATCTGGATTATATCAAATTAACTAAAGCCTTTTGCATTTGGTAGACATTGATACACACACATATTGATTCCTTTAGTTTTATGAACTCCAAGCAATCAAATGCAAAATTGTACGGTAGGCTCAAATAACTTGTAATTCACTTGGTTTGCTAGGCAATGCTGGCCCCCATTTAAGGTTGAGTTAGGCTCAGCTCTGTAATCTATTGATTGAAAACAATTTTGAACTAATATTTGTTGAGATTGATTGGTTCTGGTTCAGCTCTTCTTGATTTATCCTTGGTTTTGTTAGGGTTCAGTTCTTGGTTTGGGACCCCTCCCTAGCTAATGTATTTGAATTCAGGTATTGTTGAGTTTCATAAGATTCAAGTCCATCTGATCCATGCGCATGACATATTCAACTTGTTATTATCTTAGATCTGCTTATGGCCATTTTTGGTTTACCTTAAGTTAGAAATTTGAACATGTAATTGTTGGAGTCCAAAATGTAGGTTTGATTCCCAAACCTTGTCGCCGGCCTAAAATTCTTAGAAAACTGATTTGCACTCTCCAAGTTTCAAATATAGGATCTCGCATATAACTTTCAGAATCAAACTGAGCTCAAGCCATCAAGTGCATGGTTTAAATCCCCAATACAAAAACAATAGATCATTTCCAAGCAAAATAAACTTTAGACTTGGCTTAACCCAATATTCCTCGTGTTGCAATTTATAAAGGGTAAATCTGATAAAAGTAAGATAGATGGCTTTGTATACACAAAGAGACAGAGAGCCATGGATGCATGCATGCATACATGCATATTACATAGGTGCTTACATATATAGATGCACATGTAAAGCAAACTCCATAGGGAAATATATGTTGAAACATCTCCTCTAAATTTATCCCTTTCTTGAGTGAACACTTCCCTCTTGGTTCCATGAGACAAAAAGAACTGCTTAAACTAGAAGTGGGAGTGCATCTATAGATTTTGTATATAAAATAATTTTGAATCATACGGAACCATATTCATCCATCAAAGAATGCTCCCATTCATGCACACTTGCCTATTACTAGGCTGCCTGTGCTATATATGTTGTTGAAAAACCCTTGTTCAACTTTTCCCTCACCTCAAACCTGCAAGGCAACATGTTCCAAATATGCATTGAGGCATAGGGTTGTCTGTATTAGAGGGTGATACAGAGGCTCATATGAGGCTGCGGTTATCTCTTATACTATGTTTTTAATGAAAAAGCGTGAAGATGGGTTTTAATTTATTCTTGTATAATCTTTTCCTCCCCAGATCTTGCAGTGGTGGAAGCCTCGTGCGCTAGGCTGCCTGTTTTTTTGCATGATCTTTTCTATGGACTAAAATGCCAAACTTAGGGATTGCCAATGCATAATTCATTCGGCTTTCCGCAAATTATTTGTGTATTGAACTAAACTTTATCACTACTTGATATGCCTTCTTCAGGATTTTTCAAAATCAAAGCATTCTCAATGAAACTTAATGAAATTCTTACCAAAAAGGTCCATGCAGTCAGTAAGTTCAAACATGCCACGTATCCTAACTTACATGAGATTCCTTTTCTGTTGTGAAATGAAGCATATATGATTTTTATATGTCTAAATGAATGAATATGTGTACATTATAGCATGTGTATCATGAACAGTGGAATTTCTTTACTGTTCCCAGGGCATTGGGCATAGCTAAATTGGCCATGCCCTGTATTTTGTATACAATACAAGACATTGATGATCCACATTGTTTCTCATGATTTATGACATCCAATTTTTTGGTAAACAAATTTTTGTGGCATAAAATCTCGTAATCACTAAATATGGATAATTTTTTCCATAACAAAAGTTTTATCCTGTCGATATTTAGAAGCTACCAAATCACTTGAAAATAGGTAAAGATGTGTTTTGCATGCAGATGAATGACCTTGCTCATCACATAGATGGTCCATGATATCTTTTGGAACAGCAAACAACCAATTAGTTATTACCTAGGAACGTTAAAGCTGCATATCCATGTGTAAAATGCATATCCATGTGGAAAAATGGACTATGTATGAAGGAAACTAGGAATTGTTATTTCAAGTCTGATACCCCACTTATCGATGAAATTATTAGTCAATATTATATTACTAATCAGACCAACTCAATTTCTAGATTTCTAGCATACAATTTAAATTTACAAGTGCCAAGCCATGATACTGCTGATATGCAGGGACTTACACAAGAGGTGCTTGTCGACCTTGTAGATCAGTGCCGTTCATACAAGCAGCGAGTGGTACACCTTCTGAACAAGACTTCGTAAGACCTCTACAGAGTTATTTACATTTCAGAATGCAATCCTTAAAAAGATAGTATTTGTAAATAACATTTAACCTTTTTCCTAGCTATGTTTTTCTTTTGCCAAGACTGCAGCTATAATCTGATATATTTAATATTATATCCCTCTTGAAAGAAGCCTTCTGTTTTTCATATGTTTTGTTAAAATAATTGAACACTTTATGCTTGTAGAAAAATGGCCTTCTCATTTAGTCTTCTCTTTTCATCTACCTTTTCTTCACTAGCCTTTCTGTTTCATGCATCTCTCTCTCTCTCTCTCTCTCTCTCTCTCTAACACACACACACACACACACAATTTTTAAGGGCTCTTCTGCATGCTGGGCCAAAGGTGTCTCTAAATCAGTGTGTATAAAATCATACATGATTTTAATTTGAATACTTGATTCCTTTTCTTAACATAAAACCAAACAAATCTGTCATATTATGCTTTGACTTACTGTGAAACAAGGCAGAAATATATTTTTTGTGTGCAATATTAACCTAATTGGAAAGCTGAATGAGCTTTTGGTCTGTTTCAGTTTGTTAAATGGATGTTTACTGTTTGCTCTCTAAAATTTACAGGGATGAGGAACTGCTTCGCAAAGGACTTGTGCTAAATGATGAGTTGCAGCGGATTCTAGACAGACACGACACCATTCTTTCGGGCATCGCTGTTCATGCAGAGAAGCCAAAGACTCTTCAAGCACTTGTAGATGTTGATGATTTTTCTGTAACAAACACAGATCATAGTGCACATACCAATCAAAGGTAATCAATATTCTTTCAAAAGTAACTTTATTTATTGCCTACCCAACAGTTTAACTGAAGTTATTTTATAAAAGTGCTTCTAAGGTGTAGTGGGTCATTTATTTTCCATCCAATAAAATTTTAATGCACCAAAAGGCAGGCTCTACTTACATAAAATTTTGCATTTGATTTGACTACATCACCTTTAATTCCATGGTTGGATTTTGGCCTTGTTTGATCGTGTTCATGGCTTTGATTAAATTCATTGCAATTTTTTATATTTGGCTGAAGGCATAATGCATGTGTTCAGCAGGTCTAATATGAGCACAAGTGCAGGCGATCAGTCTCCTTTTCAGCAATTACTGCTACCTGCACCTCCAGCATCTGATGATGCGGCAACCTCATTAGCAATGGTTGATCCTAACATGGACCTTCTTAGTGGCAACGAATTCAGTAAACCTACAGCTGAAAATTCACTGGCACTTGTACCTGTTGCTGACTTAGTTGATAGTTCTGCTAGCTCTGGAACTGAGCAAAACATTTTGGCTCTTTCCAACGTATTTCCTCAAAACAGCAATAACAGCAACAAACCTACCAATGCTATTGATTCTAATACAGTGTATCCAGCATCACACACTTATCCAGCTGCACCTCAGTTTCAACCACAACCTCAGCAGTCTACCTATCATTCCAACGGAAGTATCCCAAACTCCATGGTACCTCAATATGAACAGGCAGCTTATATCCAAGGAAACCAATTGAATCAAATAAATCCTGTGTGGAATGGTCAAAGTGCTCATGGCTTGAGTTCTCAGCAGCCGGCACCTTATAGTAAGTATTCTACCCTTTCCTGGATTATTAAGCATATTACTGCTTCTAAAATACAGTTGAGTAACAAAACATTCTACCATAAGTGGCATGTCTGAAATCTCTCTTCTTTTATGCATCAAATCTTAAAATAGCTGCCCTTGAATATTTCTTTTTCCACTACTGCTATAAGTGTGTGCTATGGACGGTTAATGTTTTTAAGATTGTTGCATGAAAATAATAAACTAATTGATATTGACCAAGATAGGCTTTGTGATTTTCAGTTTCCAAAATCACCAACTTCTCTTAAACCATCCAATCTATGGAAAGCTTTCATTGGTCATAGGAGGACGTGGTACCACTCAAATCTCTTATCTTAAACAGGTACAAATGATCAAGGTGGAGCCCTTCCTCCACCACCATGGGAAGCTCAAACAGTTCAGAATAACCAACTTGTTGAGCCTCAACAAATGCAGAGCGGCCAACTTGGACTAGGAATATATCCCCAGCCAATCCAAAGCACTCATCTTGGAGGAATGAATCCTGTACTAGTACAGAACAACCAGCAGACTAGTACGTTAACCCCACCAATGCAGAAGAACCAGCTAGGAGGTTTATATTCCCTACCTATCCAGGGTGCTCGGTTGATGGGGATGCATCAAGAACTCTTTCAAGGTGTTCAGCCAATTGGATATCGATACGATCAACAGCCAGAAGCTCAGTACTATAATCAGAGACCTCTGTACCCTTATGCGAATCCAAATGAGATTTCTCAGAGGATGTACGGGCTCTCCCTGCAAGACAACAGTAGTTACGTGAATGTGAACTCTTACCCGATGTCTACTTCGTTGATACGTTACCCTCAGCAGTCCAACAGACCATCAAAGCCTGAAGATAAGTTATTTGGCGATCTTGTTAGCTTGGCCAAGTCAAAGCAAAATAAATCCAATGGCAATAAAATGGGAGCTCATAAAATCAGCTTTCTTTTCTGAATTGTTATTTTTATCATACTTTTCTTTGAAAAAATATATATTCTTTTGCTTGCTTATTTGTATGTCTGTATCTGTTGTTCTACATTATGTACATCTTCTAGAGAGAGAGAAATTTGGTGAGAGAGAGAAATTTGGTTGGAGGCAATTGGAAAGATCTTCAGGAATGCTGAATTTATATTAGTATGAATTTTTTTTGTGTTCTCTCATTCTTACATTGCCAATGCAAAGGCCGTTGAAGGAGAATCCACGATTCGTAACACAAACGTTGGCCACGATTTGGAATGTCTCCGCAATGCTGAGGATTTCCTTAATCTTGGGAAGCTTGTCAAGTGTGAGACATTCCACAAATTAACATCCAATCACAGCAGCGAATTAGCCCTAAACCAAATCAAAGGGGAAAGATGAAGCCAAACTTGAGAGCCCACGTTGATCGAGAGACCAATATGATAACGCCAAAGTGAGTGTCCAAAAAGGGACGTGATCGCTACCCAAAAGAAGTGGACCATGACTCGCAAAAATGGATTCCCTTGCTGTTTGACATCGTTTCCGTCTGTTCAAATGACCTACAAAATTGTCTAAAAGATAAAACTGGCACGAACAAATGCGGTAAGAGATGGGATAGGACTCATTACTGGTTCCTCTGGATAATTGTTTCTCCTAGATGATATAATCATGCACACAAAACTTAAGCATTGGCAATATGATTTAAGCCATTCTTATCCTCGCAACAGCAAACAATACATGTATTGGGGATCCAATACATTATCTCACCCAGACGTGCCTCTGCTTGTTATAAAGCAAGTTTATGATATTGGACAAACAAATTTGCACGGATGCACCCCATCTCAACACTCAAGATGGGATATGTCTTAAGACGCATAAACTGGAATGTTAGAATGATGGCGTGACAATGCCGTCTTCATACTTTAGATAGCACTCCATCCCGACATCTTGAAGCATGTTCCATCAAGATTTGAAAATTGGAACCATAGATGCTACCATGAAGATCAAATGTTTGAACATTCATAAAAATAGACATACTATTCCACCTGTTCCTCCAAATTGTGCATGCTAACCCTTCAAATGCTATAGTTGGATATGCAAACTTTAGCAATAACGGTGTAGTCATTCTTATCAATATCTCATGTTTTGGTAAAATGACACCCTTTTGATTTGACATATTGCAAAGAATAAAAAAAAAAACACATTGAGATGCATAAATTTTTTCATTATTGATGAGATAGAAAATGAATACTTGTGAGAATCACTTCGATATGCATGAGGTGTATTTTGCAATATTTGGTAGTGATGTGGCTAATGATATAACTATAAAGTTACAGGGGTAATCATGGCCAAATCAACCATGTGGCGCAAACACATCCCGTCGGCCCCAGCGTCTCCAAGGTAGCCGAGGCGGCCCGACCTCTCCAGGTCGGCCCCATTCGCCCCGACGTCTCCGAACTGTCGAACGGCCCCGACCTCTTCAGGTCGGCCCCGTCCGCCCGACGTCTCAAGGTAGTGAGGGCTCCGACCTCTCCAGATCGACCCCATTCGCCCCGATGTCTCCGAACCAGCCGAGGCGGCCCCGACCTCTTCAGGTCGGCCCGTCCGCCCCGGTCTCCAAGGTAGCCGAGGCGGCCCCAACCTCTTCAGGTCGGCCCCGTCCACCCCGGCATCTCCTGATAAACGCACAAATAATTATTACTAAACCTATTAATTAATAATTCAAAATATCTATTATTATTTAATATTTTAATATTTTATATAATATTTTAGGTAAAACCTTATCAATTTAAAGAGCTCGATTTTAGGAATTTAACGATGTAAACGGCACTCAAATCGATTTAAGATGAGCCGGAATTAATTTTTTCATTGATTTATCCGTTTCAGCACGCATCTCAAAGCAAAGTAGGCAAACCCATTGCCGATTTCATCGTCTTCTCAGCCAAAATTTCTTTTTTTTTTCTCCGATTCTTCTCCTCTTCCAATTCAATCTTTTCTCCACCAATTAAGAAATAAATTAGATTGAAATTATCAAATTGGAAGAATAAAATTTATATGAAAGGAATTTTGATTTCATCCGCAATATCTCCGGATTTTCTCCGCGCCGCGTCGTCTGCATCCCGCGTCGTCTCTGATATGGAAACAGGATCTTCTCCACATCTGGGCCGCATCTGGACTTCTACAAATAGCAGCAAAGAAGGGAGAGGAGGGAGCTCTCGTGCGGTGTCCGTACGTGAATTCGTGCGAGCTCTGTTGTGCCGTGGCTTGGAGGCAGAGGAAGAACAAGGCTCTATTTTAGAGGCGGTTGTTCCCAGGAGACTCTGTTCATAGAGTCTCTGTTCGTCCGTGAAGGTTCTAGTCGTGGCGTGGAGAATTCGGAGTCCCCAGCGTCCGTCCGAGGGTCTACAGGCGTTCGTAGCATGGAGGCTCTGTCCCAGGAGCCGTTGAGGATCCGTGGAGGTTGCTGTTCCCAGGAGTTCCGTTGATCTATCTGTTCCAGAAGCTGTCCATGGGATTGTGAAGGTTGCTTTTCCCAGAAGACGTGGCGTGAAGGCTTGTGTTCGGGAGGCACATGCAGAGGAAGAACAGAGGATTCAGCCCGGTTCAACTTGATTCAACCCAATTCAACCCGGTTCAATCCGTTTTTGGTTTGGTTTAGAAAGAATTTATTCTCCTATTGTCTTCTTAATGTCATAACTTTTTAATTAATATGAAATAAAGTTTTTATTCATGTTAAATTATTATTAAATTCTATTTAAGTGAAATAAATTTAGACTGTTCTATTCTTATGGGTACGAGCCGTGCTCTTATAAGATAGACCATATCTTGATTATTTGCATTACTAATTATCTACTTAGTTATCTATTTAGTTAAATTCATAAATTTATTTCAAGATAATTGCTAAGTCCCTGTGAAATCGATCCCTTACTCTCACTGTTTATTAGTGAAATTAAGGTGTTTTAATCGTTGCGCTACGACACGCATCAATTTTGGCGCCGTTGCCGAGGACTTAAGTGTGTTATTTTGAAAAAAAATTAAAAATAAAAAATAATTAATTAATTAGATTAATTTTTTCTTAATTTTATTCTTAATTTTTGAATAGTTATTGTCTCTTTACTATTTTTTGTTACCTTAATTATTAGAATTACATATTTTCTTTTAACATAAAAAAATTATTACTTCCTTCTTGTTACAAATCCACTTTTAACCTAATCAAAATTTTCTTTTAATTAACTTACCTTAAAGAACCTGAAAGAAAACCCTAAGATACCTTCCATAAATATAATTAATTTAAAAAATATATATAATAAAAATAAAATATATAAAAAATAATTATTTTATTTCTATGCTTAGATTGACTTAGGTAAAGTTATTTTCTAAAAAAACTCAAAATTCTTCCATTGACATCTCATAATTTATTAGGAAATTAGAAACCTAATCACAAAAATATTTTAAAAAATTAATAATATATTAATTTTGTTTGATAATTTCAAGAGCTGGACATCTGCTTGTTGCATAGCATTTTCATAATTAACTTTAAAGGCACAAACCCCTAATCAAGATAAGGTGGGGATTTCATCAGCCTTCCTTGGCCCACAAACCACATCCTTCATTTTGCATTAACCCAAACCTTTAACTCTAAAATTAACTAGACGTCAGCCCCTAAGGAACTCGAGCTCAGTAGGACAAGGCACCCAAAAGAGTTGGACCAGGTCGAGATTGACTGCTTAACTGGTGTCTAGAAAAGGAAAGGAAAGTTATTACTTAATTGGTTCTGTTCGCTTACCTAGTAAGTAATAGGGGGACCCCCACTGACCTTACCTTAACTGGCTAGTTGATCAGCTAATTTTTGACTTGGAGGGCTAAGGCGGTCTTGGAAGTTAGGAGCTGTCTAGATTAGGTAAACCTAAATAGAGAGTCTAATTTTGTTAACTTGATTGCTAAGAATTATTAAACCCTAATTAAATTAGTCATTGCTCTTAGTTCTAGGATCTTTTAGGATATTTTCTTTAGAATCTTCTTCTTTCTCTTCTATTATAATAAATAATAATAATAATAATAAAAATTATTGTTTGCTTTAGAGTCATTGGTAGGGTGTATGCTTGGTCGCCGATCGTTGCAACCCAACCTTATACCTTAGATCCTGAGATAGAAAGAACTATTAGAGCAAACAGACTCAGAATTATGAATCCTAATAACGAAAATAATCAACCATGACAGTTAAAAGAGTATTTCACTCCTTCAAGGTATACCTACTCTCCCTGCATTCAAGTGCCTCCAGTAGAGGCTGTCCAATATGAAATTAAGTCAAGTGTAATCCAAATGTTACCATCTTTCTATGGACTTACAAATGAGGATCCTACAAACACTTAGATGAATTCTTGGAAATTTGCTCAACTGTCAAGATTCAAAATTTCTCTGATGATGCACTTAGGCTTAAGTTATTCCCTTTTTCCCTAAAAGATAAAGCCAAGTATTGGTTAAATTCACTAGACACTGTTATAATTTCAACTTGGGATCATCTTCAGAGAGAGTTTCTTAAGAAATATTTTCCTATAGGAAAAATGAATCAAATTAGAAAAGCCATAACAAGTTTTTTCCAGACAGATGGAGAGATGTTTCATGAGACATGGAGAGATTTAAAGAACTGATTAGAAAATGTCCACATCATGCCATACCCAAATGGCAACTGGTTCAGTGCTTTTATGATGGTTTATCAGAAAAGCATCGGCAAATGGTTGATGCTTCATGTGGTGGGACATTTATGTTAAAAATGAATATGAAACTTGGCAACTCTTTGAGACATTGAGTGAGAATTCTTTACATCACATGTCAGTTACTCGTCGAGACCCTCCCATAGGACCTAAAAGAGGTGAATATATGAAATAGGTCATTCTACAGATATCTATACTAAGGTAGATGAATTATCCCATAAACTTGACGGATTCTACAAGTTGGAAACATCTCTTCCCCATCTACTCAATTACATAAGGTCTACATAATTTGTTCAAGTCCAACCCATTCTATAGGTAATGACCAGTTGCATACCAATTTCCTGAACTTGTTCAAGAGCAAGCCCACCAAGCCCAAACCCGATTGGCTCCTAGAACAGGAAATGATCCATATGCAAATACTTACAATCCTGGCTGGCAAAATCATCCAATTTTTCTTGGAAACCTCAACCTGTAGCCAATTCATCGATCAGACCTAATTATCAAGAAACCAATTTTAGAAGCATGTCATATTCACAATACCCAAACATCCCACAACCTCCACCGAATAATCATCCTACTTTCGAAGACAAAGTGTTACAAGCATTGAAAGGGCTAGAAATGAATACCCAAATCCTTCACTCCCACACACAATCTATTGCAAAACTAGAAACTCAGATAGGTCAATTAGCCATAGCATTCAGTAGAAGGAGGAGGGTAAGTTACCTAGTCAGCCTATCGACAACCCGAAAGGATAATTCATGGCTAAGGGTTCCAATAGTCCTGATAAATTCCAGAACATGCTAAATCAGTCATGACTCTCAGAAGTGGAAAACATTGAACCCACCTGAACCAACCCAGAAATTAGAAGTGGCTAAACCAGAAAAGAGAAGAAATGAAGAAGAAAAGGAATTCAATGATCAAGCAATCACACCTAAAGCCCCATTCCCTAGTGCTTTAGAATCTCCTTTGCCTTCAGATAAGAAGAATATAAAAATGAATGAGATGCTGAGTTATTTAAGCAAGTACAAATAAACTTACCTCTTCTCGATGCTATCAAGCAAGTTCCGGCTTATGCCAAATTTTTGAAGGATCTATGCACACAAAAACGGAAAGCAAAGTCACAAATACCAAAAAAGATCCATTTGACTGAGCAAGTCAGCTCAGTTGTTCAGCAAATAACCCACCCAAATTAAAAGATCCTGGTACCCGATTATATCATGTGTCATAGGAAACTTCACAATCAAAAAAGCATTACTAGATTTGGGTGCGAGTGTAAACCTTCTCCCAAGTTCAGTGTATGAGTTATTTGGATTTGGAGAATTAAAACCCATGACAGTAACACTACAATTGGCAGATAGATCAGTCAAAGAACCTCATGGAATATTGAAGATGTATTAGTGAAGGTAGATGAATTTTATTTTCCGGTCGACTTCTTGTGTTAGATATGGAATCTAGCGGTAATCCTAACCAAATTCCCATCATCCTTGGACGACCTTTTCTAGCTACGCTAATGCATGTATAAATTGTAGAACAGGTGTTATGGATGTATCTTTTGGAAACAAGAAGATGAGATTAAATATTTTTAATCCTTCCCAAGGACCACCTGTGTATGATTTAAATGAAGTAAACATGATAGAGGAAGTTGTAGATAAAAAATTCCAAAGTTTGCTCAATTCGGATCCTTTACAAACATGTCTTACACATTTTGGAATAGATGACTTTGATATTGATGAGTATACCAAAGAGATAAACATGTTATTAGAACCACCTAAGTTTGACACCATCCCTCCTTGGACTATAAAATATGAACCACTTCCAACTAAACCAAACCCTTTAATATCATCCTTGGAAGAACCACCCCAACTAGAGTTGAAACATCTTCCAGATGACTTAAAATATTCATTCCTTGGACCCAATGATACCCTTCCAGTAATCATTGCATCTACCCTAACCTCTGAGCAGGAAGATAAATTGGTAGATATACTTAAAGAAATAAAGAGGCAATTGGATGGACAATAGCTGATCTTAAGGGATTGACCCTTCCGTTTGCATGCACCACATTCATAGTGAAATTAAAGCCAAACCACATAGAGACATGCAAAGGAGGCTAAATCCGAACATGAGGGATGTTGTTAAGAAAGAAGTAGTAAAATGGCTTGATGCTGGTATCATTTATCCAATTTCAGATAGTCAATGGGTCAGTCCAATCCAAGTAGTACCTAAAAAGTCGGGTATTACCATGATTAAAATGAAAAGGGCGAATCAATTCCTACTCGCACATCAACTAGTTGGAGAATGTGTATAGATTATCGAAAGTTGAATGCCGTGACTAGGAAAGACCACTTTTCCTTGCCTTTTATCGATCAAATTCTAGAACGGCTAGTGGGACAAAGTTTCTTTTGTTTCTTAGATGGATATTCAGGATAAATCAAATCCCAGTATTTCTTGCAGATCAAGAAAAGACCACCTTCACTTGTCCCTTTGGAACATTTGCCTTTAGACGCATGTCGTTTGGTCTTTGTAATGCACCAGCCACTTTTCAACGATGTATGTTGGCCATATTTTCTGATATGATTGATCAATTTTTGGAAGTATTTATGGATGATTTTTCAGTTTTTGGTGCGTCATTTGATAGCTGTCTCGAGAACTTGACTAAGGTACTGAAAGATGTATGGAAATGAATTTAGTCCTAAGTTGGGAGAAGAGCATTTTATGGTTCGTGAGGGAATTGTGCTCGGACACATTGTTTCAGAGCAAGGTATTGAGGTTGATAAAGCCAAGGTTGAATTGATCTCAAATCTACCACCCCCAACCTCAGTTAAACAAGTACGATCTTTCCTTGGTCATGCTGGTTTTATATATGTTCATCAAAGATTTCAGTAAAATTTTTCGACCATTGTGTAATTTATTGACCAAAGATAGTTCTTTTAATTTTGATGAAGATTGTCTAAAGCCTATAACATCCTTCGAACTGCTTTGACCACTGCACCAATTATCAAACTCCCAGATTGGACCATACCTTTTAAATCATGTGTGATGCTTTTGATTATGCTGTAGGGGCAGTTTTAGGACAAACTTAATCGAGAACCCCATGTAATTTATTATGCTAGCAAAACTCTTTCAGATGCACAAATGAACTATACTACCACTAAAAAGAATTACTAGCAGTTGTGTTTGCTCTAGAAAAATTTAGATCATATCTGTTAGGCTCTAAGGTTTTAGTTTATTCTGATCATACAGCATTGAGGCATTTGTTATCAAAAAAGGATACAAAACCCAGACTGATTAGATGGATCCTTCTACTACAAGAATTTGATCTAGAAATCTTAGATAAGAAGGGTTCTAAAAATATGGTAGCGGATCATATCTCTAGGATCTCAGTGGAATACAACAATAAAGAAATAATCAAAGATAGGTTTCCTGATGAGCAGCTGTTCTCAATTTCCCATAGCAGTCTTCCTGGTTTGCCCACATTATGAATTATTTGGCAACAGGAAAAGTACCTTCCCACTGGACAAAACAAAAAAAAAGATAGATTTTGCTCACAAATCAAATATTACTTTTGGGAAGATCCTGAATTATTTAAGTACTGTTCAGATCAGGTGATTAGGCGATGTGTCCCTGAGAGTGAATTCAAAAGTATACTTAACTTCTGTCATTCTCTTGCCTGTGGAGGACATTTTAATGGAAGGAAAACGGTAGCAAAGGTACTGCAAAGTGTGTTTTATTGGCCAACTCTTTTTAAAGATGCACATGAATTCGGTCGTAATTGTCTCCAATGTCAACAAATAGGAAATATTTTTCAAAAATATATGATGCCCCTAAACCCTATATTGGTTGTAAAATTTTTGATGTATGGGGTATTGATTTTATGGGCCCATTTCCTTCCTCTTTTGGATTCAAATACATTCTAGTGGCAGTTGATTATGTGTGAAAATGGATTGAAGTCATGGCAACTCGAACCAATGACCATAAAGTTGTAATCAAGTTTATTCAGCATAATATCCTTAGTCATTTTGGATGCCCAAGGGCTATAATTAGTGATGGGGGTACACATTTCACGAATAGACACTTTAAAGGATTAATGAATAAATATGGAATTACTCATAAGGTAGCTACACCTTATCATCCCCAAAATAGTGGCCAAGTTGAAATATCAAATAGAGAAATTAAACATATCCTTGAGAAAATGGTGAGACCCGATAGGAAAGATTGGTCAGAACGTTTGGATGATGCATTATGGGCTTATCGTACTGCATTTAAAACTCCCATAGGAATGTTTCTTACAAGCTCATATTTGGAAAAGCCTGCCATTTACCTGTAGAATTAGAACATCATGCATTTTGGGCCATCAAGAAATTTAATTATGATATGAAAAAGGCATGTGTTAATAGAAAACTCCAATTAAATGAGTTAGAAGACCTACGAAATGATGCATAAGAAAGCTCAAAAATTTATAAAGAACGAACCAAAGCATATCATGACAAATTTATTAATAGAAATACTTTTGAACCAAATCAAAAAGTATGGCTTTACAATTCAAGATTACATCTTTTCACTGGAAAACTTCGTTCACGATGGAATGGACCTTTTATAGTAACTCAAGTATTTCCCCATGGAGCTGTAGAGCTTAAAGACCCCAAGTAGGGAAATACATTTAAAGTAAATGGCCAACATTTGAAACCATATATAGAAGAAATTAATGATGGAGAAGTTATTAAATCAATTGATCTTGTGAACCCAATACTATCATAATAAGTAGCACAGTCTGGCTGAAGACTTTAAACTTAGCGCTTTTGGGAGGCAACCCAGTTTATTAGTTATTTTTAACTTTCTGTTCTTTTAGTATGTTCTTTTAGTATGACTAGAGAAAGCAACAAAAGTAGATTGAAAGAAGAGGGCAACAATGAAACGTCCAACCTTCAAAATGTCCAACCTTCAAATACTCTACCAGTAGTATCTTTCCTTGAAATTAATTTTTCTTCCATTAGGGACAATGGAAATTAAGTTGGGGGAGGAAAAAGAATAAGTAAATCCTCGAGTAAAACTATATAATCAGATGTGTGTACCAAATTCTATCTCGATTTGAAGTTAATCAAGCAGTCTATGAATGATTAATGGTTAGATTATTTTTGAGATACTAAGGAATAAATTATTAAGAAAACCTAATAAAAGATAGGGTTTAGCCCAAAAAAAAATTAGAATAATTTCAGACCCTCCTGACCACTGATCTTAATAGTACAATCTACTTGATAAGGGTATGGGTGAAAATGTCGTTAAAAAAATCTCTCTTAAAGTTAATAAATTAGGTTCTTAGCATTTTTCACTAAGTAACCAGGCCCTGTCACCTAAGAAAGTGATGTTGTTCGCGTAAAAATGTGAGAATGTAAAAGAACCTAAGTAGAGTCAGTCCTACCTAACGCTTTTTGACTCGAGTCAGTAAGTCCGAGGGGTGTTTTACACCTAATGCCCTAAAACCAATTGGTTTGGGAGCCATTGGCCTAAAGCTCGCTACAAGGGTTAATTAGAAAGCAAGGGGTTAGGACATTGCACTGACTTTACATAAATAAATAAATAAGGGAGCCAAATTATAAAAGACATTACACCCAATCCAAATTAAGTTAGATGACTTAATTAGAGAAGTGGAAAGTTGGTGAAGGAAGAATTCTATAAATTCTTATGGACTACACTTTATCACTAAATGGGTAAACTTAATAATCCAATGAAGTACCTCCCTTATGATCTAACCAGAAATTTTTAAGACGAACTATAAGATAACTATCAATTCTTGGACTAGCTTGATACATATTTCTAAATTTTTTATTTGCTCGAGGACGAGTAAGATTCAAGTTGGAGGGAATGATAAACGCACAAATAATTATCACTAAACCTATTAATTAATAATTTAAAATACCATTAATATTTAATTTTAAAATTTTATATAATATTTTAGGTAAAACCTTATCAATTTAAAGAGCTCGATTTTAGGAATTTAACGACGCAAATGGCACTCAAATCGGATTTAAGATGAGCCCGAAATTGATTTTTTCATTGATTTATCCGCAAGCATCTCAAAGCAAAGTAGGCAAACCCATTGCCGATTTCATCATCTTCTCAGCCGAAATTTCCTTCTTTTCTCTCGATTCTTCTTCTTTTCCAATTCAATCTTTTCCTCCACCAATTAAGAAATAAATTAGGTTGGAAATTATCAAATTTGAAGAATAAAATTCATATGAAAGGAATTTTGATTTCATCCGCAATATCTTCGGGATTTTCTCCGAGCCGCATTGTCTGATCCCGCATCGTCTCTGATATGGAAACAGGATCTTCTCCGCGTCTGGGCTGCGTCTGGACTTCTACAAATAGCAGCAAAGAAGGGAGAGGAAGGGAGCTCTCGTGCGGTGTCCGTCCGTGAATTTGTGCAAGCTCTGTTCGTGCCGTGGCTTGGAGGCAGAGGAAGAACAGAGGCTCTATTCGTTAGAGGCGGCTGTTCCCAGGAGAACAGAGACTCTGTTCACAGAGTCTCTGTTCATCCGTGAAGGTTCTAGTCCATGGCGTGGAGAATTCGGGAGTCCCCAGCGTCCGTCCGGAGGGTCTGCAGGCGTTCGTAGCGTGGAGGCTCTGTCCCAGGAGCCATTGAGGATCCGTGGAGGTTGCTGTTCCTAGGAGTTCCGTTGATCTGTTCCAGAAGCTATCCATGGGATTGTGAAGGTTGCTCTATTCCCAGAAGACGTGGCATGAAGTCTGTGTGTCCGTGGGCTCGGGAGGCACATGCAGAGGAAGAACAGAGGATTCAGCCCGGTTCAACTTGATTCAACCCGATTCAACCCGGTTCAGCCCGTTTTTGGTTTGGTTTAGGAAGAATTTATTCTCCTGTTGCCTTCTTAATGTCATAACTTTTAATTAATATGAAATAAAGTTTCTATTCATGTTAAATTGTTATTAAATTCTATTTAAGTAGAAATAATTTAGACTGTTCTATTCTTAAAAGGGACGGGTCGTGATCTATGGGTACGAGCCGTGCTCTTATAAGATAGACCATATCTTGATTATTTTGCACTACTAATTATCTACTTAGTTATCTATTTAGTTAAATTCATAAATTTATTTCAAGATAATCGCTAAGTCCCTGTGGAATCGATCCCTTACTCTCACTATTCTATTAGTGAAATTAAGGTGTTTTAATCATTGCGCTACGACACGCATCATCTCCGAACCAGCTGAGGCGGCCCCAACCTCTTCAAGTCGGCCCCGTCTGCCCCGGCATCTCTAAGATAGTCGAGGCGGCTCCGACCTCTCCAGGTCGGCCATGTTCGCCCCGACGTCTCCGAATCAGCCGAGGCGGCCCCGACCTCTTCAGGTCGGCCCCGTCCGGCCCGGCGTCTCCAAACCAGTCGAGGCAGCCCCGACCTCTTCAGGTTGGCCCCGTCTGCCCCGGCATCTCCAAGGTAGCCGAGGCGGCCCCGACCTCTTCAGGACGGTCCCGACCGCCCCGACATCTCCAAATCAGCCGAGGCGGCCCCGACCTCCTTAGGTCGGCCCCACGTCTGCCAGAACCATCAACTTTCTGACCAGCACAGCCTGACGCAATTAGGCCCGCCTACCGCAGGACCACACTGTTGATGGGACCAGGCCCACCTACCGGCTGACTCCGCCGACTGATGGGACTTGGCCCACCAACCACCGGCTTCCCTCTCCGATGGGACAGGACCCACCAATCAGCCCTAAATTCACGTAACCCCCATATGTTCCGCGGACATCTCCCCCTCACGAAATGTCACGCGGCTAATCCCCATGCAGGTCCTAACTGCCTATAAAAGGGTAAGTCTATGAGAGATTTGAGGAGGCAAGATAAGTATCCTCTCATTCCACTATCTCAGGGGGACTCCATTTTTCGAAGCTTTCTCTGCCCTAAAGAGCTCTTTTGAGCTCTTCCTCAGCTGTAACCTTGATCGCTGACTTGGGCATTGGAGGGTCCCCACCAGAGAATCCCTCCAGTCTTGGGACTTCTTGCAGGTTGTTCGGCTGGGCGATAATCTCATCGGCAACCAGATCAGCCTTCCCGATGCTCAACACAGGTGATCGGGCGTCATCAGATTGGTACGCCAGGAAGGGGCGGAGTGAAAAAAAGGAAGATACTTCATTCTTCCTCTCTCAGCAATGGTGATGACGCAGGCTCAGGATGCTTCTATCAGTTGCCCTGGGGGGCATCCCCCAACTAGACAGCAGGAGGCCAACCTCCCGACTGCCGATCCCCCTGTCGCCTGTCCGCCACCAGACGCAGCTGCCCTAGCTGAGCAGCTGGTGGCCCTTACCCAACAGGTCCAAACTCTCACCGCCATGGTCCACGGACTTCAGCAGCAGCAGTCCGTGGCCACCCAGCATCAGACCGCTCCCCCTGCAAGTCAATAGTCTGCAAGGGGAGGCTCTCCTCAGAGAGAGGCTGGTCGTCGCCGGGCTTCCCCTAGGAAGCCCCGTCGTGAGCCCTTCAAATGGCTACGATCCCCCAACTGTGGCCCGAGCAAGCTTCCACCGGAGCCATGGTGTCAGGAGGAGCCGAAGCGGAAGTCTCATCCTCCTTATCCTTCCCAATCTTCTTCTTCTTCCTCGTCCTTCGAGCCACTCAGAAGGACCCCTACAATCAATCGCCAGGCGGAGGATCGTCTAGATGAATACCGTCAGCGACTAGACGAGCTTACCAAGAGAATCAACAACCAACCGGAGAAGGAGTATGACACTCGTCCTCCCTACACCCACTGGATATTGGAGGAGCTCGTGCCCTCAAGATTTCGTTTCCCCCAGATAGACCCGTACGATGGTACGATGGATCCTCTCAATCATCTCGAGAGCTACAAGGCCATGATGTAGGTCCAAGGCATTACGAATACTCTTTTATGCAAGGCTTTCCCTGCCACTCTACAGAAAGCCGCCCGTGCCTAGCACACGCGCCTGTCCCCTCACAGCATCGATTCCTTTCGAGAGCTGAAAAGGGCCTTTTTGGCGCATTTTGATGCTTACCGACGGATCTCGAAGGTTGCTGATAGTCTCTTCTCTGTGCGACAAAAGGAGGGGGAGTCACTACGGGATTTCGTGGCCCAATTTAAGACCGCCGCCCTTGAAGTTTATCACTTGGACGACGCAGTGGCAATGTTAGCCCTGAAGCAAGGACTCCTCCCATCCCGCTTCACCTTCTCTCTAGATAAGAAGCCCCAGGGCTTCTACTCCGACCTTCTCCTCTGAGCTCAGAAGTATATTTGTGCGGATGGGCCGACCTCACCCGCCGAGAGTCCTCGAGGGGATCCAGCCGCAAGTCTGCCCGTCCGAAGCCGAGCGGACCATCTCGCCCCCGGCAGCTCGAGTCGTCTCCCTGGCTGAACTGTGAACATCGAAGCCTCGCCCCTCAGGAGGGCGAGCTTACGCCTCTTCTTGCCTCTCGCTCTCATATCCTTATGGAGATTAAGGGTGAGCCTTACCTCTAGCGACCTCCTCCCATGAGAAAGGGCACCCCCCGGGACAAAAGCTGCTATTGTCGCTTCCACCGGGACTACGGCCATGACACCGACAATTGCTACAATTTGAAGCGTGCTATCGAGGAGCTCATCCAATGGGGCTACCTTGAAAAGTATATCCAGAAGGCATCTCTGCCACTGCTGGCCCTCATGGGGCCCTCGCTTGCTCAGGCTACTATCGACAATGCCCCCACGAAGCAGACGGTCGAGATGGTATCTTGGGGTTAGCTCCTTCATCCAAGCAGCCGAGAGGGGAAGAGGTGCCAGACAATGTAATTCCTGGGCAGGGGTCAGCGGTTGTTGACATATAAATAATGAAGGCATTGTCGTCTCCATGATGATCGCCAAGCACCCTGTAAAAAGGATATTAGTTGATAGTGGCAGCTCAGCTGACATCCTTACCTACGATGCATTTGTTCGGATGGGATTATCTCTTGACTTTCTTCAGCCTGTGGTGGCCCCTCTAGTTGGGTTTACCGGGGATTCAATAAGGGTCGAGGGAGAAATACCCTTGCCTGTGATGGCCAGAACACCGTCATGCCAGAGTACAGTCATCATGAAGTTTTTGGTCGTACGGGTTCCCCTGGCATACAATGCCATCCTTGGACAACCAGGCCTAAATTTGTTGGATGCAGTCATCTCCACCCGATGTTTGCTCGTGCAGTTCCCCACTAGTGGAGGCATCGGAGAGATGCGGGGTGAAGTCAGCTTAGTCTTGCCTTGCTATCACGCAGCGTCAAGTCCCTAGGAGGCCGAGTCGGCCTCAGAAGTGCCTGACCCCAGAGAGTTCAGCAAAGGAGGAGAGCTGGCCGAGCGGCTCCTAACCTTCCCCCTCGGAGATGACCCGATGAAGACTGTGCGTATCGGCGGGCTCCTACCTTCAGAGGATCGCGACCGTCTCCTAACCTTCCTACGGGTCAACTCGGATATATTCGCCTGATCGGCATCCAACATGCCCGGCATCCCTCCGGAGGTGATCACCCATAAGCTCAATATTGACCAAAGTGTCGTCCTGTCCGTCAAAGGAAGAGAAGCTTCGCTCTTGAACAACAAAAGGCCATTGACGAAGAAGTCAACAAGCTACTTAGTGCCGGTCATATCCGGGAGGCACATTACCCCAGCTAGCTGGCCAATGTGATCATGGTACGAAAGGCGAACAAGAGCTGGAGGATCTGCATCGACTTCACCGACTTGAACAAGGCATGCCCGAAGGATAGTTTTTTCTCTGCCTCGGATCGACTAGCTGGTGGATTCCATCTCCAGCCATGAACTCCTCAGCTTCATGGATTCCTTCTTCGGATATAATCAAATAAAGATAGACCCTGGTGATGAGGAGCACACGTCTTTCGTGACAGAGAAGGCATTTATTGCTATAAGGTGATGCCTTTCGGCCTCAAGAATGCAGGGGTGACCTACCAAAGGTTGATGAACAAAGTCTTCCAAAGTCAATTGGGCCAGAACATGGAGGTCTACGTGGACGATATGTTGACCAAAAGCACCAGTGCTTCCGACCATGTCTCCGACCTAGAGGAAACTTTCAACAACCTCCACCATTTCCAAGTCAAGCTGAATCCCAAAAATGTGCCTTCGGCGTCACAACGGGCAAGTTCTTAGGCTTCATGATAACCCAGTGAGGGATTGAGGCAAACCCTGAGAAGATCAGCGCCATCCTCGATATAAGGCCACCATTCAGCAAAAAGGAGGTGCAGCGGCTCACGGGAAGGGTGGCGGCTCTAAGCCGTTTCCTCTCCAAGTCGGTCGAGCGATGCTTGCCCTTCTTCAAAGCCCTGTGGATGGTGAATAGCTTTGAATGGATGGATAACTGTCAAAAGGCCTTCGACGGCTTGAGGGCATTCCTGTCCTCCCTGCCACTCTTGTCGAAGCCAAAAGATGGAGAGAACCTTTTCCTCTACCTTCCCGCCTCCCTAGAGGCTGTTAGCTCTGTTTTGGTGCATCTTGACGATGATGGGACCCAGAGACCCGTGTACTATGTAAGCAAGGTGCTTCACGATGCAGAAGTCAGATACTCCAAGACAGAAAAAGTCATCTTTGCTTTGATAATCTCTGCTCGGCGTCTCCGCCCATATTTTCAAGCCCATCCTATCGTGGTACTCACAGACCAGCCCCTCCGAGCCATTCTGGCTCGACTAAACACCTCGGGCCGACTAGCCAAGTGGGCCATCAAGCTGGGAGAGTTCAATCTCTCCTTTCAAGCTCAGCCTGCCCTGAAGTCCCAGGTCCTGGCCGACTTTTTGGTCGAGTGCACTTGGGCAAAGGAGCCGACCGAGGAGGCTCGTGGGATAGCCCATTGCCAAGCCAAACAACGATAGGGAATCCTGGATCCTTCATGTGGACGGCGCTTCGAACTCCCAAGGAAGTGGCACCGGCCTCATTCTTGTGGGCCCAGATGGAGAGACGGTGGAGTGTGCCCTTCGGTTCCTGTTCAAAGCCACTAATAATCAGGCCTAGTACGAGGCCCTGCTAGCAGGGCTAAGCTCGCTCAGGAGTTTGGAATACAACACCTCAGAGATTTTACTGACTCGCAACTCGTCTTCGGGCAAATCAACAGAGAGTACGAAGCGCGTGATCCCGCCATGGCCCAGTACTTAGGCAAGGTCCGGCTCTTAGTCTCTCCACTCTCTTATTTCAACATCAGCTACATCCCTCGGAGTGAGAATGCCAAGGCCGACGCCCTCTCCCGATTGGCCACCTCTGCCGACGGCTTCACGAGGGACGCCTATATCGAGCACTTGGAAAGGCCCAGTATAGAAGATAAAGAAGAGGTCCTTCCACTGACCCAGGAGCCAACCTGGATGGACCCCTACATTCGGTACCTCACGGATGGCACTCTTCCCGACAATCGTGATGAAGCTAAGCTACTCAAATGGAGAGCCTCCAAATTCACCCTCCTGGATGGACGCCTGTACCGGAGATCTTTCTCTTACCCCCTCCTCAAGTGTGTAGGACCTGCCAACGCCGATTACATCCTCAGAGAGATTCATGAAGGCGTCTGTGGGAATCACCTGGGGGGCAGGTCCCTGGCCCAAAGGCCATCCGTCAAGGGTATTTCTGGCTTACCATGAGGGACGATGCAGCCAAGTTAGTTCAGAAGTGTGACGGCTGCCAGCGTCATGCAAATATCCAACATCAACCTTCTGTCCCTTTGAATCCACTCTCAGCCTCATGGCCCTTTGCCCAGTGGAAGATGGACATCCTTTGTAAACCCCCAGATCCTCACCATGTGAGGATCCGCCATTGTTGACGGAGGAAGGGAGGCGCCGCCCCTTCCTCCGCCATTGTTGACGGCTGGGCGGAGGGGGCGCCATAGCCAGTCAAGAAAGAGAGCGCCGATGCGCCCCCTTTACACGGGAACAGGGGAGGGGCTAACCCTCCCCTCGCCAGGATATAAGGAGGGGGGGAGCACCCCTCCTTCTCCATGTTCACCTCCCCTCCAGCATCGAGAGAGAGAGAGAGAGAGTGAGAGCCACGGTCGAGCGGTGGCCATGGCAGGCCTTCCTTCTTATGGAACCAAGCCGGTCCACAGATTGGTTCGGGCCCGACGGAGTGTCCACCGGCTCGCTGGGCCCGGGCTACCAGCGGTGACCTCCACCGGCACCGGTTCGGCATCCGGTGGAGGTCCGGCTGGCCATGGTGGCCGACCGTGCCACCGGCACGATTCGTGCCGTGTGGATGAATGAGGAGAGAAAGAGAGAGAAATAGGGAAAAAGAGAGAGAAGGGGAGACGGCTGCGGCGGCGGCCGACTTCGGGCCAGTCGTCAGCAGCCGGGCCCCTTCGGGAAGTGGCCGATGGTGGCCCTAGCCACCGGCATAGTCCTTCCCCTGTTTCGGGTGAAACAGGGGAGGCGGGAGGAAGAAAGAGGACGTGGGCCGGCTGGGCCATCCCACGTTGGGCCCTGTTGGGTCGACTCTGAGCCATTTTTGGGTCGCATTTTGGATCTTGTATTGGGCTGAAAATGAAGAAATAAAATATGGCCCAATTTGGTGTTGATTCTAGTTTCTTAGGGTATTTTTTTTTTCCATTCGGGCTTATATATTGAGAAATATTCAAGCCCCAAGTTGGCCCAAGATTAAACTGGGTAGAGTTTAAAAGCTATTTTGATATGCTAATTTTGGAGACTAAAAATTAGAAAACTGATGCTGTAGGTACCCAGATGTCCAAATAGCTGGTTTACAGTTTGGGATTAGCATACTGAGATAAGTAAGTCATTTATCATAATTTTCATAAATTATTAAAATATAAAAATTATGTATTTAAATGCTATATTGATATATATTGCATTATTTAAAAAATAAGAATATGGATTGGTATTATTATTTGCAAATGAGCATTTACTATGATTAGTTTATTATTTATTATATTTTGTAAATAATTGGGTATCTATGTGGACTACTGATCAATTGGCATGACCTTTGAAATTGCTAAAGGTTTTATAAATACACATATGTATTTGACATGTTTAAATTACTGTAATTATGAAAAGTATATGGATTGCATTTTTGCAATGATACATGCTATTTGGCAAATGTGACATGAAAATGATACTTTGTGTATACGATAATATGTCCCACTATGGTCCGTTATGATATGATATGATGTGATATGTTGCATGACTCACTTGGCACCGGGATCCAACTCCATAGGGGTATATGGAGAGCACACACCCAGGAGGTGTGCTGTGACAGGATATGGCAATATTATGCCACATGGCACCGGGACCCATCTTCATAGGGGGGTATATGGAGAACACACACTTTTAGGATGTGCTGTGGCAGGATATGATATGATGAAAGTTCATGACGCTGGTTTCAGGACCCTGGCTCCTAAGGGATATTTATGGAGGAACACTCGAGGGGGGGTGTTACACCCGAGGGGGGTATTCTGTGTACATAGTGTGTGGCCATGGGACATTGGTATAAAAATGCATTTTTACATGCTATTTACAGTGGTACAATGATTTTATCCTGAAATAGTATATTCTTGAAATGCTATATATATAGCAATTGCTTCCAAAATTATTTGAGCATATGATGCATGTTTTGATAACATGATAAAATGTATTTGAAACATGAAAGTTTGGCAGATGTTTATTATGAAAAATTTGAGTTGATAAAAGCTTGAAGTAATTACATTATATTATAGTTGGCTTACTTATAAGTGTGAGCTCATTTAAATCTCACAATATTTTTCAGAGCCACAGAACTGAAGATGGGAATATGGGGTAGTTGGAGCAGCTATCAGAGTGACTTAAATCCAATACTTAAATCTCATCAACCCGAATTTCAATCCGAAACTCAACCCGAATCTGATTTTTAAAAATAGGGTTAGGGTTGAGGTTTTACAAATAGGGTTAGGGTTAGGGTTAGGGTTGATATTTTACAAATAGGGTTAGGGTTAGGGTTAAGGGAAACCCGAGTTTCATGAGCCCGAGTTGCACCCCTACCCGCGAGTGAAAGCGATGTTCAGCTGTCAAAGAACCCTTTAATACTCGAGCTACGATGCCTCGGTCATATACAAGAGAGTGTGATCCGCTGCTAATGATGGGATATTAGTGATGATGATTTAATAATGGTGCCTCACCTTTTTCATCACTCGAGAGGCACTTTCTCAATCTCCGCATGAGTGGCATTACTTTTGTGCCTATCCTTAAATGAGGAGGGGACTTCGAAGAGACCCTACCTCTTGGGAGGTGTGTGCTTACCTCCGATGATTAAATGATGCACAAGGCCCAATGATGGTGAGAGACTTTATGCTCCTTTCTCTTAGCGGGCACGAATCATGTGACCACTAAAGCTCAGGAGCGAGGAGGCATCTGATGTGGCTGGTAAGCCACGTATAAATTAATAACCAAAATTAACTGATGATGAAAGTTAGAAGGATGCCAGCCCTAGCCTCTAAGGCGGCCTCGTCTTTGGACTTGGCCCCAGCCTCCAAGGTGGACTCGTCTTCGAACTCAGCCTCGACCTCCAAAGCGGCTTCATCTTCGGACTCAGCCCCGACCTTCAAGGTGGCCTTGTCTTCGGACTCGGCCACAGCCTCCAAGGCGGCTTCATCCTTGGACTCAGCCCCGGCCTCCAAGGTGACCTCATCTTCGGACTGGGTCCCAGCCTCCAAAGCGGTCTTGCCCTCGGACTGGGCTCACCAACTACCTATGGCCCATATGCCTGACAATACCAGGCCCACCAACCGTCTATGGCCCGCATGTCTGATGGAACAAACCCGACTAGTTCTGGCATTGAGTCCAAAAAGTCATCATCCATCATTCCAAAGCGGCCTTGCCCCCAGACTAAGCCCACCAACTGCCTATGGCCCATGTGCCTAACAATACCAGGCCCACCAATCGCCTATGGCCCGCATATCTAATGGGACAAACCCCACTAGTTTTGGCATCGAGCCCAAAAAGTCATCATTCATCATGAAGTACCAATCATCCAGATTAGAGGGGACAAATTTCACCAACTCTAACATTCTTCCCAAAAGTTATCATCTATCCATAAAGTCACCGTCCATCATGAGACTCCACGTGATGCTAGATGACAAGGAATATCTATAAAATGGGTAAGAAGGACCCTTGACCAGGTATGAACACACATTAACACTTAAACGCTCTGAGAGCTCAAGAACTTTTTTAACTCTCTTTCGAGCTTCTTCAAGCTCACGGCTATGATTCTGGTCACTGACTTGAGCGTCGAAGGGTCTCCACCGGAATGTTCGGTCCCTGAAACTTCCTGCAGGTCTCGATGTGAAGTAAAGCTTCATCAGCAAGTTCATGATGCACTCACAAACGCTCATGGACATTAGCTCACGGTGATCAGGATCATCATAATCAAAGCCATGAACACGATCAAACAAGGCCAAAATCCAACCATAGAATTAAAGGTGATGTAGTCAAATCAAAAGCAAATTTTTATGTAAGTAGAGCCTGCCTTTTGGTGCATTAAAATTTTATTGGATGGAAAATAAATGACCCGATACACCTTAAAAGCACTTTTATAAAATAACTTCAGTTAAACTGTTGGGTAGGCAATAAATAAAGTTACTTTCGAAAGAATATTGACTACCTTTGATTCGTATGTGCACTATGATCTGTGTTTGTTACAGAAAAATTATCAACATCTACAAGTGCTTGAAGAGTCTTTGGCTTCTCTACATGAACACTAATTTAGAGACACCTTTGGCCCACCATGCAGAATATGACAGATTTGTTTGGTTTTAAGTTAAGAAAAGGAATCAAGTATTCAAATTAAAATCATGTATGATTTTATACACACTGATTTAGAGACACCTTTGGCCCACCATGCAGAAGAGCCTTTAAAAATTGTGTGTGTGTGTGTGAGAGAGAGAGAGAGAGATGCATGAAACAGAAAGGCTAGTGAAGAAAAGGTAGATGAAAAGAGGACTAAATGAGAAGGCCATTTTTTTTACAAGCATAAAGTGTTCAACCATTTTAACAAAACATATGAAAAATAGAAGGCTTCTTTCAAGAGGGATATAATATTAAATATATCAGATTATAGCTGCAGTCTTGGCAAAAGAAAAACATAGATAGGAAAAGATTAAATGTTATTTACTAATACTGTCTCTTTAAGGATTGCATTCTGAAATGTAAATAACTCTGTAGAGGTCTTACGAAGTCTTGTTTAGAAGGTGTACCACTCTCTGCTTGTATGAACGACACTAATCTACAAGGTCGACAAGTACCTCTTGTGCGAGGCCCTGCATATCAGCAGTATCATGGCTTGGCACTTGTAAATTTAAATTGTATGCTAGAAATCTAGAAATTGAGTTGGTCTGATTAGTAATATAATATTGACTAATAATTTCTCCCCACACATCGTACGCAAGTGGGGGCCGGGTGGAGGCTGCAAGGCACCATCATGGGTGAGGGAGGGGCTTCCTCCCTACCTATCACGCGCAGGTGGGTGCTGTGGGGCACCATCGGCAGGGGACGCATGCTGGAGGGGATGCGCACTGTGGGGGGAGCCTTTTGCTGCCCCCTTTTGCCACTTTTCTTTTTGTTTCTTTTTTTCTCTTTCTTATCGTTAATCTGTTAATAAGGTGAAGGATACATATAATGCCATGTAGGAAATTACTTATGATGTTATCTTATTTAATGATAAATAAAAATAAAAAAAAATAAAGTTTATGATCAATTTTGTAACTTTTTAAGTTGACGAATTAAAATGACACACCCCCTAAGTTTAAGGGTTAAAAGTATAGTTTAACCTTTATTTATTAATGACTAAGAATCTATGCATGTATTTATCGATTATTCTTTAATATTAATGAAGAATTATGTAAGCTTCGTACACATGCTGAGATTCTTATTTGTGGAACCTCATGCTGCTTGATTATTTTTTTTTTTATCTTATTTTACAATGAAAGAGCAAAAGATTATTTGATTAAAAAATTTATCATTTTTTATGAGATTTGCCCAAAACTCAAAATATTGAAAAAATATTTCTTTTCAAATCCATCATCTTTAAGGAGATTTAAGATCATACCTTTATTTTTGATGAAAAGTTTAATAAAAACCCTTCACAACATGATACAACTCTCTTGCTATATACTTGTGTCTGTCATCTACTAGCATAATTAAGATATCACATACTCTTATCTTCTTTGTCATCTTTTTTCAGTAGGCTTTCAACTTCTTATACTCGGCAAGGTTTATTGGAACTTGTTAAATTTTTTGATTACATTTACATCCACATTTTCTCTTACTTTGTCAATCACTTTCTCTTATCTTGTAGAGAAAGTTTTGTTCGCAAAATTTCCTCAATCATATATTACTTATTTTTCAACTTTTTGTCATAGGCTCGCAACGAGCCACTCAATTGATCAATAGACATGGACTTCTATGTTCTGTTTGGATTGAGAGAAAAGTAGGAAGGAAAGAAAATAGAGGTAGAGAAAATGAAGAGAAGAGAAAAGTAGAGAGAAAATATTTTCTCTCCTTCTGTTTGGATGAGTGAAAGAAAAATAAAGAGGAAAGAAAAGTTGATAATTTACAATAACAATAATGCCCTTATTACAAATGATTAAAAAATTCATTGGTTTTTTCTTTGAAAGGATCAATATCGGAATGAAAAAAAATAAAAGAGCACCCTTAAGTTTTCTCTCCGAAATCTCTTCAATTTTGGAGAGAAAATGTTTAGGTGGGGCCTACAACTTTTTCTCCCTAGTTTTCTTTCTTTCTCTAGTTTTCTTTCCTTTCTACTTTTTTCTCCATCCAAACAAGTAAATTTCATTTTTCCTTCTATTTTTTCCTCTAGTTTTCTTTCCTTCCTACTTGGGACCAGCCTCCCAAGTCGACACCGACCTTCGAAGTCATCCTCGGCCTCCCGAATTGGCACCAACCTTCGAAGTCACCCTCGGCCTCCCAAGCCAGCGCCAACCTCCGGAGTTGCCCTCGGCCTCCCCAACGGAAGTCCCCAATGGGCACAACCCTCGCCTGATAAGGCCTAGTCTACCAATCATCTACGGTCTGACAAGACCTGACCCACCAACCGTTTGTGGCACCATGACAAGACCTAGCCCACCAACAGCCTGTGGCGCCATGCCTGACATGACCTGATCCACCAATCGTCTATGATGCCAAGTGTAACAAGACTTGTCCTACCAACCGATCGTAGCCACCTGCAGCCGCCCACATCAAATAAGAAGTGGTTTGTCAGCTCTGACATGCCATGAGGAGGGCACGCCCCATTGCTGCAGGCCTCACCACTCGTCCCTTTATCAGGTGGTGGCGCCTTAGACCAACAACTGTTCGAAAAGGGTAAGAGGAACCCCTGGCCATGTATAAGAACACTCGCTCACACTCATGAGGGAGGTTTTTCAAGTTTTACTTAACTTCTTCTAAAGTTCATTGCTGTTCTTCAGATCACTTACTTGAGCATCGAAGGGTTCCTACTGGAACAACTGGCCCTCGGGACTTTTGTAGGATCCCTCTCCTAGGCAGAGGCATTGAAAGATCCCCAGATCCATCACCAACACTAACCGAATACTCCCTGACATTCTCGAAGAGTGATTTGGTGGCAATAGATTGGCACGCCACATAGGAGAATGGACATCCTTGGCCTTTTGCCCAATGAAGAATGGACATCCTTCGACCATTTCTCCTAACCTTCGGCCAGTGGATGTTCTTATACCTGGCACGCCAAATCTATTGCCGCCAAATCACTTGCGAGTCGGAGTGGATTTTGAGAAGAAAGAATCTTAAGTTTATTTCTCCATACTTACCAATATAGAGACAAAGCTAATTAATCCCAAGCTACACTTCACTGTAGGGGAATGTAGAAGAAAATCCTATATTAAAGAATGAAATACGCTAGTTTGAAAGCCAAAACCTCTAATGGCCGATGCACTCGTGAAATTTGACTTTTGCCATTCAGTGACAATGCTTTATTGTGGATAAATAAGTTCCCACATAGATTCCCAGGATAAGCAGTCACAATTTTTGGATTCATAGACCGCATCCATTTTTGAAACTATTTGATGCACGTACAATATAAACCCAAATGTTCTAAATGCATAAAAGTAGAGTCTAACCCAAAATATAGGCATAGAAAATAATAGAATTAGGGATGCTAATTTCATCTTATCCCGATGGGGACCCATCCATCGGGGTAGGCATTTCAAACTTTGAATGAGTTTAGGATAAATTTTTAAAAATCTAAAAAATCTTTTATTCGGGGTCAGAATGAAGTCGGTATATATACTCCTTGCTTTATTTCGATCCATCTCAAACTACATATGTAGTCCTACCTCGAAACCCGACTCAAAATCCAACTTGAAACCCACTATATATGTATGTAAAAGAGCATTGGTTAGGTATTTCCTATATCATAAGAAATAGTTTGGGGCTCCCTATTTTTGGGAGTTTAGTAGTTAATCTAGCTAAATGGTAGAAAAAAAATGAAAGACAAAAAAAGTAGGGTAGGGCAGCAAGGTGGCGTTGGGGTTCCCCGTTGTCCGTAGGGCCAAAGATAGGAGCTATATTTGTTACCTCAATCGAATATGGCTTAGGGACGAGACAAGTTATGAAAAATAAGAATTGAGTTGAGCAAAGTTCAGCTCTGATTCGTTCCATTGCTGTTCCTAATTAGAAAATGACTGCTAATTATATCATATTGGAGATAGATTGAAATTATGAATTGATAGCTGAAATATGGAGTCATATTAAAGTCTACCACATATTCATAGTTAGAAGACTTTCAACCTTACAGTTAGTATTCAGCTAGTTCAGGGTTAAGGAGTAGAAAACAAAAGAGGTAAATTTGTACAGGCGTTTGGTCTGATATGTTTAGTTAGTTAATAAGTTGCTCAAATTGATGATCTGATTTTTTTTATTTGCTTCAAGTGCTTGGCATGTTAATTAAGAGTTTCTAGGAAATGAATTAGCTAAAACTTTTCTTTTATCTTGCATGCAACATGGATAAATGACGAGATGATGAATTAAATTTCATCAATTTAAAACCAAATCAACTAAGATTGAACCAAATTAAATATACACTTTCTATCAAATCAACTAGAACATCAAAGAACTTTGCCAAATAAGTTAAAGATGTTAAAGTACAATAGCACAATCATGTCAAAATGGCTACCATATGTTTTATTGCTACCATCTAAAGTTTTCTTATATAAGAGAGTTGGACTTGGATACATTTGCATATAGCTAAAATAAGGTCCAATCATTCTTTTTATTTTTGAATTCACACATATCATGAATCTCAAAGATGAGGAAGACAGGATGACTTCGAGATATGTATAGATTCTTAACTCAACTCAACTCATCTAAGCCTTTTCCCAACTACAATGGGTCCGCTATATGAATATGCTTCCTTCACTCTACTTTATTTAGAACTAAGTTAACATTCAAATTACAAATAGTTATATCTTTTTTAATTATTTTTGTTCATGTCAATTGATTTACCTCTACCTCTATTCATACCATAAATTGTTAAAAGATTACTCTTTCTAACAGGAACATCTAAAGGTCTCATTGTATATGTTCAAACCGCTATAATCGATTTTTTCTCATTTTATCTTCAATTGTGGCTAATCCTATCATTTTTCTTATATATTTCTAATTCTATTTTTAAAGTTTTATGACATATTCATCTTAACATGCATTTTTTTTACACTTAATTTATTCACATATTATATAAATTCAAAGATAAAAAAAATGATCAGCTTTTAAAAAAAAATGATTAGATTTAAAGCTTGATTCTATGTGAGTGTAACCAAACCTAGCTCCATAGAGAGAAAGAAAGGCGTGCACACATCTTCGGTAAGGATCGAATGATACATAGGGCTCTGTTTCATCTTTAATACAACACTGTATCTTCACTGTACTTTTAGCTTTCATGTTGCAATGAATTTGTATGCGACAGCCGGGACCCTAAATTCGGACAAGCCTAGAGAGTAGAAACCTTGACCTTCCATTGTAGAACAGATTCTACCTGCAAGCACTTCCTCCAGCAGAAGCTGCAGCTAGGGCCAAAGAGTCGGCAAAGGACATTGTTAATATCAAGGAATTAATAGACAAGAAGCAATGGCCTTTCGTCCAAATGGACCTCCGCCTCAAGGCCTCCTACCTCCGCTACGATCTCAATACCGTTATCTCTGCAAAGCCCAAAGAAGAGAAGAAGCGCCTCAAGGAACTTGCTACGAAGCTCTTTGACACAATTGGTGAGGTAAATACACCAGCATATATACAAGTAGAGAAGGAATAACTTGGAACTCCTCCTTCCACATCAACCTCATCTATGCCTAACATTTTTGCCTCATCTTGTTGTCAGCTTGATCATGCAGCGAAGCTCAAGAGCACACCAGAAGCCGAGAAGTATTATGCACTGACCAAATCTGCCCTTAATGATGTCCTTGCCAAGATAGGCTAGAGGAAGGCTTATCCATGTTGTCTATTGTGAACCTTCGCTTTATTCTTTGTTAATATCAAACTAGCTTTTGGACGTAATCTATAGTAATGGAGTAGTATTCCATGTGTTCTGGACGTGATCTATAGCAATAGAGTATTCCATGAGTTGGTTGTCCATCTTTACAATTTTGTGGTTCCAGACCTGAACAAATTTTATAATGGGATGGGATTGAAGATGAGTAGTACTTCATCATTTGGAAGAGGAACGACGGGAAAGGTACGCAAAGTAGGCTCGTTCCTCGTTTACGTACCGCTGCTGCTTTAGGAAAAGCAACCAAGCGGTTGCCGTAATGCACAAATCACAGATGGTAAGCATCTAAATATTCTCCAGTTTGGGCATGTTGCTGCCATTGGCTAACCAAATTAATCTTATTTCTCTGTTTTCGAATGTGAGAGGATGGAAGGCTAAAAACTGGAAGAGAGAAATGTCAGAGTAGAATAGGCGAATCTTTCACCATTTGACAAATAGAACTGGGGATCTCAAGCAGTCATCAGTTTTGACAAGCTGGATTAAGCAATACACCAGAGTCCAACTTAACTACTGATTAACGAGGACCATAATTTCAAGGCAATTTCCCTTGCTATAATCACAACATTAAATTATTTTTTCATCACAGAATCATCAGGCCAAACAAAAACTTCAAAAATTCTCCAATAAATCCATGTCAGATAAAAATAAGTATAAGCATGTTCGATGGACAAACTTGGATGAATCATGAAATATCGCCCACCTAAACAAAAAAAGCTGTACAATTTGTCAATCTTTGATGCAACTAACAATTCCAATAAGGCATTGATTCAAAACATTAAGGGTCAAACCTCATGCCCGGTTACAAGCAAAAGATCAACAACATTGTTCCATGCAGTTAAAAAGACTAGACCAACTTAAGCCATTTGATTAATAAAAGAAAACCTTTCTCCACTGTAGAGGCCTTGGTCAGGTTCTTCTGCTTGTGGAGTCATTTATTGATGCTCTCCTCATGACCTGCTTTCCATCTTCAACTCTGTTCTGCCATAAACTAGAGGGTTCCTAATACATTACCAACCTATTTGAGGATACAGAGAATGAATAGAGCAAGATAAACGAGTTGATTCACCAATCATGACAGGTTTGGAGTCTCTTGATCAGCCTTCTTCACATCATCAGTCATCCCTTCCTCAATCTGCTTTGCTTCTGTTGTCTCATCACTTTTGGCTCTTCCTTCTTCTACCTGCCTTTGCTTTGCCAGAGCTCTTCTTGCATCCCTTCGAGCCTCCCTCTTGGCAATCTGGAGTTCTTCAAAGCCCTTTTCAATCTTGGCTTCCTCTTCAGGAGAGAAGAAACCCACTTCCATATTCCCAAGCTGCTCATACATTTTCTCAACCTTGGCCTTCCAAACCAAGCCCATCTCTGTCTCCATTTTATGGTAAGGTGTTTTCAGAAGGTATTCATCTATGCCACCAGCTTTGTCAATGCACCTGAGAGCATGTGTTGTAACCTTGACCCGGATATGCCGGTCATGGATATAACTGAACAGGCGCTTTGTTTGTACATTAGGCTTCCATGTCCTTCTAGACCTTTATCACAAGAATATTGCAATATCAGATTGGGTTCTTTCATTGATAGCATAATGAGAAGACTCCGTGCAGAAAAAGAAGGATAAATCATACTAATGAGAGATTTATATCAGTTTTTCATGTTGCCATTGAAACTTCAACAAATAACTGCCACTAAAATCAAAAGCATTGTGAAGAAATAATTGCTATCAGATTTTACTTAGAAAATCCCCCCAAAAAAGAAAATAGGCTAGGCTAGCTACACTGTAAATCCCATCAAGAAGTAAGATGTGGGGCATCATCAGGTGTCAGGTACGTTTCCTATTTAGCTTTCAGATTTAGACAATAGCCCCACTGCATTCATGGTTATGGACTTTCAATTTTGTAAAAAGCTATGCTCCATCATGTAAGCAGTTTAGTGACGTATATCAATTCTTAACAATCAAAACTAATCACTAGCATACAAAGCCCATGATGTATTACAAGCATCCTTTTGAAAATTACAGACACTTCAAACATGACACATGCAAAGGTAATAAGAGCTTACTACTCAATCATACATGCAAGCATGTTGCAATCAATGGGTACCAACAGAAAACAACAGACTAATGGTGAATTTTAAGTACAGACTTCACACTAGCAATCTGTCAATTCTAACAACAGGCTTCCCAAGATCCACACAATCAATTTGCAAACTTTTTTTTTTTTTGGCTGTCCTGAAACCTACTTAATTTGTTTAGGTCATAATGAGAGAAAATCCACCGTATAAGGAAAACAGCCTAATATAAACGAAAATCTTCTTTAAGTGTGGGTCACCTCCCTCACTGTAAGTACTTGTTACACTGCATAACTACTCTGGATTGCTCAAAATCAAACAATCACACGCCCAAGTTTCTGCTGCACTACGTGGAACCTTTGCTTGTACATATTTGATGGTGTCAAAAGATCTAATTCTAGGCCTTTCTTTCACACACTCAACAAAGAACCTGTCCGCTTACTTTAGATCAAATTTCATCCAGAAAGATATCTCCCCAAAAACTGTTCCCTCCTACACATTCTGCCTATAAGTGCTAACTACTACAAGTTCCATTAAAAGATCAAACAATGAGAAAAGGCAAATCCGGCTGATACGGCTGATCGTCTCCTCTGGGCGTCATAACATCCTGCGCAATTTCCGGAATCAATGATGTGATAGCTCATTTTCGAGATGTTGAAATTCCTATCTCCGCCTTTGGCTACGGCCTCCAGCGTCCAGCGTCTCCAGCCTCAGCTCCGGCCTTTGGCTCCAGCCTCCAGCGTCGACTCCAGCCTCAGCTCCGGCCTTTGGCTCCGGCCTCCAATGTCGGCTCCCGCCTTAGCTCCGGCCTTTGGCTCCGGCCTCCGGCGTCGGCTCCGGCTTACGACTCTGGTCTCTAGCTCCGGCTTTAACTAACTTGGTGCCTTGTTTTTCAAAGTACACCGAAACCCACTTTAGGTAACGGACCCCGAGATTTAATACATTCGTTACCGTGTATTTCGCTCGCTGAAATCACGGATAGGTGCTAGTGCGCCCCGCGGTTACCGGCATACATGACACCCATTCAGCAACGGCTCACCCACTTGCCGTTCGGGAGACCTCATCCCAGCGAAGGAGATTGGACGGTTCTAAGGAGGAGAGGTAAACGTGACCCCTCCAGAGAGGTATAAGAAGAGGACCCCAGCTCAAGGCAGGGGGACTGGCTTCTCTTTTCAAGCTTTATTCATAAACATTCCTGTTCTACAACCCGCTGACTTGAGCGTCGGAGGGTTCCCACTAGAATCACCGGTCCGGAACTTTTTGCAGGCTCTCGAAGGAAGACAGAAGACGGTGACCCCTCTGCACTCTTGAAGGCCTATGAAGATCTCAGTTCACCCGACGTCCGTCGCAAGTGATTTGGCAGCAACAGATTGGCGCGCCAGGAAGGGGGGCCACACACACGTGGAGGGCAAAAGTTCTTCCTGTGACCCCATTGATTCTGCAAGGAAGACGATGGTGACAACGCGAGCCCAGGAAGCTTCCACCAGCCAGGCCGCGGAACGCCTTCCGCGGGCCGAGCAATCGAAGGCCAACCTCCATGTTCCGCCCCCTGCACAGATAAGCCAACCTGACCGGCTTAAGGTTCTGGCTCATCAAGTACAGAACCTGATGACGGTGGTGCAGGGATTGCAGGAACACTGCTTTGCCGCTACACCTCAGCCCCCTCCGCTTCGTGAAAGGAGGGGTGGAACAATTCAATCTCATCAAGGCGGGACTCCACCTGAGACCTCCCGTCACTCGCCTCCCGAACCTCGTCGCCGGGAGACTTCAAAGCGGCGCGGTCTCTCTCCCATCATTCTGATCGTTCCCGCCGACGGTCGGGCGAGAAGAGCCAAGACGGGTGCACTCCTTGCACCGAAGGTCTTCACCAGCTTCATCCTCTGACTCCTCTAAAGACGACACCAATAGAAAGACCACCTATCGGGCCGAACAACGGCTTGATGAGTATCATCAACGGTTGGAGGAGCTTAGTCGCCGGATCGCCAACCCTCACGGGACGGATTACGATCACCGTCCCCCACTCTCACGACGCATCATGGAGGAACCGGTCCCGCCCTATTTTCGCCTTCCCCAGTTGGACCCATATGACAGCACGACGGACCCTTTGGACCACCTGGAGAGCTACAAGGTTCTCATGAATGACGGACTCCCTCCTATGTGTCGCCTTTCCTGCCACCCTTCGTAAGGCGGCATGAGCATGGTATTCTCGCCTGCCACCGCGCAGCATCAATTCCTTCCGGCAGCTCGAGCGATCGTTCCTGGCCCACTTTGATGCATGCCGAAAGATCCCACGAGTGGCCGATAGCTTATTTGCTGTTCAGCAAAGGAGTGGTTAGACCCTGAAGGACTTCGTTGCTCAGTTCAAGGAGGCGGCGCTGGAGGTGTATAATTTGGATGATTCTATAGCCACTTTGACATTAAAGCGAGGATTTCGCCCTTCTAGGTTCGCCTATTCCATGGATAAGAAGCCTTCAAGCTCTTACGCCGAGCTTCTAAGCCGGGCGCAGAAGTACATTCACACCGACGAAGCGGACTCTTCCAGAAGGGAAGCTGATAAGAGCTCCAGCAAGAAACCAACATCCATAGAGCCTACCGGAGCATGGTCCCGGAAGCCTGAGCTTCCCCACCGCTCAGACCACCGGCCCCAGACGCTCGTTCCCAAGGAGCAGTTCACCCCCCTCTTGGCCCCGATATCTCACATTCTATTGGAAATAGAGGAGCCCTATTTCGACGTCCACCCCATGAAGTCAGGGGCCCTCCGTAGCAAGAAGCTTTACTGTCGGTACCACCGAGACTACGATCATGATACTGAGGACTGCCGCCACTTGAAGAGGGCCATTGAAGAGCTTGTCCAGCAGGGTCACTTGGGCAAGTTCGTTCGAAGGGAAACCTTCCCGCTCCGGGTTCATCGGCACCTTCGGCACCTCCGACAGATGTCGACAATGCCCCTACGAAAAAAACCATAGCTATGATTTCCTGAGCAGGTGGCAGCTCGAAAAGACAGCGAGAGGGGGTAGACTCTGTAATTCCTTTCTTTGGAAAGGATTTAGAAGGGGTAGTTAATAAGCATGACGACAGCGTCGTGTGTCCATGACCATAGCCAAACACCCTGTAAAAAGAATATTAGTTGATAGTAGAAGTTCGGTGGATGTTTTGAGCTACGAGGCCTTTGTTCGAATGAACCTGTCAAATTCTTCCCTTCAACTCGTCACCACGCCTTTAATGGGTTTTACTGGGGACTCAGTAAGTGTTGAAGGAGAGATCGCCCTCCCTGTCATGGCAGGGACTCCTCCGTGTCAAAGTACGGTAGTCATAAATTTCCTGATGGTCCGGGTCCCGTTGGCTTACAACGCTATCTTGGGGAGGTCGAGCTTGAATTTGCTAGATGCCGTCATCTCCACCAAGAGATTGTTGGTAAGGTTCCCCACCGACGAAGGAGTCGAGAAATGAAAGGAGAGCAAAGCCGCCGCCGCTTTGCTGCCACTTATCTCCCAGTCCACTGGAGGCCGGTGGCGAAAACCTTTGAGCCACTTGACCCCCGAGAGTGGGAAGGAGGGAGAGCCAGCCGAGCACCTCCTGACCCTCCCCTTGGGGGAGGACCCGACAAGGACCATTCAGGTTGGAGCGCTGCTTCCGGAGAGGCGCGCGATCGACTCCTCACCTTCCTGTGTGCCAACGCTGACATCTTTGCATGATCGTCATCAGACATGCCAGGCGTCCCTGAGGAGGTGATCACCCATCGACTCAACCTCAGGCCAGAGTGCCGGCCAGTCCGACAGAAGAAAAAGAGCTTTGCTCCGGACCGACAGAGAGCTATCGATGAGGAAGTCCGTAAACTGGTGGCCGCGGGCCACATTCGGGAGGTTCATTACCCCGAATGGTTAGCCAATGTGGTGATGGTCCGTAAGACTAATGGAAGCTGGAGGATGTGCATAGACTTCACTGACCTCAACAAAGCATGCCCCAAGGACAGTTTCCCTTTCCTCGGATTGATCAACTGGTGGACGCCACATCCGACCATGAGACCCTTAGTTTCATGGATGCCTTCTCCGGGTACAACCAAATCAGGATGACCCGATGGATGAAGAAGCTACCTCCTTCATAACGGAGAAGGGGTTGTACTGCTACAAGGTAATGCCATTCGGGCTAAAAACGCGGGGCCACTTACCAAAGGCTAATGAACAAAGTCTTCGAAGACCAGATAGGACGCAACATGGAGGTGTACGTGGACGACATGTTGACGAAAAGTGTCCACGCCGCCAGCCATATTGCCGACCTAATGGAGACCTTCGACAACCTTCGCCGATACCAGATGAGGCTGAACCCACGCAAATGTGCCTTTGGGGTAACAGCCGAAAAGTTCTTGGGTTTCATGGTAACCCGACAAGAAATCGAAGCAAATCCTGATAAAGTTCAAGCCATTTTGGACATGAGGTCTCCCACCAATAAGAAGGAAGTGCAGCGCCTGACGGGGAGGGTAGCGGCCTTGAGCCATTTTTTGTCCAAGTCCGCTAAGAGGTGCCTGCCTTTCTTCAAGGCGCTCCGCAGGGCCAATGGATTTGAATGGACGAAAGAGTGTCAAAAGGCCTTCGAGGGGTTGAAGGAATTCTTATCCACCCCGCCACTGCTGTCCAAGCCGACGGGTGGAGAAAAACTCCTTCTATACCTCGCGGCTTCTCCCGAGGCTGTTAGTTCGTGCTGGTCTGCGTGGACACCAACGGCGCGCAAAAGCCGGTGTACTACACAAGCAAGGTGCTCCATGATGCGGAGACCAGGTACTCAAAGATTGAGAAGATTATCTTCGTTGATTGTATCTGCCCAGCGCCTCCGACCATATTTTCAAGCCCATCCGATCGTAGTGGTCACGGACCAGCCTCTAAAGACGATCCTCGCTCGTCTGAACACTTCGGGCCGATTGGCGAAGTGGGCGCTCAAGCTGGGGAAATTTGATATATCTTTCCGCCCCCGGTCAGCCATGAAGTCCCAGGTCCTGGCAGATTTTTTGGTCGAATGTACCTGGGGTGGGGAGCAACCCGAAGAGGCCTCCGCAAACCCTTCGATTCCCAGAACCGGGGATGATGAATGGGTCCTTCATGTGGACGGGGCATCAAATTCTCAAGGGAGCAGAGCGGGCCTCATCTTGGCCAACTCGGACGGAGTTGTAACGAGTGTGCACTCCGCTTCCTCTTTCCAGCCACCAATAATCAGGCAAAATATGAAGCCTACTATCTGGGATAAGACTAGCCCGAGAGCTCGGGGTGAAGTGTCTTAGAGCGTTCACTGACTCCCAGTTGGTCGCTGGCCAAATCACAGGGGAGTATGAAGCAAGGGATCCCATCATGACCCGCTACTTGAGTATGGTGCAGTCGCAAGCTTCTCTTAACTTATTTCAATGTTGGCTATTCCTCGAGGAGAAAATGCTAGAGCAGACGCCTTGTCCCATTTGCCACCTCAGCAGATGGGATGTTGGGAAGAAGCTTATATAGAGCACCTGGAAACCCCGAGTATCGAAGTAACGAGAGAAGCCCTACCAGTGGAGCAGGAGCCTTCCTGGATGGATGCTTATATCTAGTACCTAACCGACGGTACCCTCCCTGAAGATCCTGCCGAGGCCAGGCAACTTAAAAGACGGACCCCGAAATTTTTTATAATGGAAGGAAAACTCTATCGAAGGTCATTCTCATACCCAGTTCTCAGGTGTGTTGGCCCTACAGAAGCGGATTATATCCTGCAGGAAATACATGAAGGCATATGTGGAAGTCATCTGGGGGGCAGAGCTTTGGCGTACAAAGCCTTGCGGCAGGGATATTACTGGCTGACAATGAAGGAGGATGCATCCGAGCTTGTCAAGAGGTGTGACAGTTGCCAGCGCCATGCTAATATCCAACACCAACCGACATCCCAGCTGACCCCCTTGACTGCACCTTGGCCCTTTGCCCAGTGGGGTATGGACATCCTGGGACCATTCCCTCAGCCTCTGGACAACGCAAATTCTTGTTAGTAGCCGTCGACCATTTCACTAAGTGGATCGAAGCTGAGGCTCTCGCCAACATCACCGAGGGCAAAGTAAGATCCTCCTTCTGGAAGTCTGTTGTATGCCGATTCGGGCTGCCACACACCCTCGTTACTGATAACGGCCGACAGTTTGACAATGCGGCCTTCCGGAATTCTGCTGGGCTGGGCATTCGTCAACGATTCACCTCAATGGGGCATCCCCAGACCAATGGTGCAGCAAGGTGACCAATCGCATTATCCTCCAAGGACTCAGGGCCCGCCTAGATGGCTGTAAAGGACATTGGGTGGAAGAGCTTCCCAGTGTATTGTGGGCCTACCACACGACACCACGAGCCCCACTAGGAAACCCCTTTCAGCCTGGTTTTTGGGACCGAGGCCGTCATTCCGTGGAGATAGGTGTCCCCAGTCCCCGGACAGAGTTATACCACGAAAAGAGCAACCCAAGTCAGCTGCGGGCCGATCTGGACCTAGTGGAAGAATTGCGAGACCAAGCGCGACTCCGCATGGCGGCTTTCCGTCAGCGAGTGGCCAGATACTACAATGCTCGAGTACGGTCCAAGACATTCCGCCTTGGAGACCTCGTCCTGCGACGAGCTGAAATATCAAAGCCAACGGAAGGAGGCAAGCTAGCACCAAAATGGGAAGGACCATATCGTGTCACGGAGTGCTTCATCATGGGGCATACAAAGTTGAGGGGCTAGACGGGAAACCTCTCCCCCGCACTTGGAACGCAGACAACCTGCGACGGTACTATCAGTAATGTGCTAAGCTCCATCAATTCGAACTTGCTTGCTAAAGGTTTATCCAAAGTATTCTCATTGCTTCATTTTCGAGTGATCATACTTCACTTAAAGCCCGGCTCCGCGCCGGCACTTAAAGCCCGGTGCGTAAAGCCCGGCTGCTCGCTGACACTTAGCTCGGCTCCACGTCGGCACTAAAGCCGGCCCACGTCGGCACTTAAAGCCCGGCTCTGCGTCGGCACTAAAGCCCGGCTCCGCGTCGGCATTTAAAGCCCAGCCCCGCGTCGGCACTTAAAGCCCGGCTCCGCTTTGGCACTAAAGCCCGGCTCCGCGACGGCCCTTAAAGCCCGGCTCCGTGTTGGCACTAAAGCCCGGCTCCGCGTCGGCACTAAAGCCCGGTTCCGCGTCGGCACTCAAAACCCAGCTCCGCGTTGGCACTTAAAACCTGGCTCCGCGCCGGCATCTAAGCTCGACTCCGCGTCGGCACCTGAGCGCGGCTCCGTGTCGGCACTTAAAGTTCGGCTCCGTGTCGGAACTCAATGCTCGACTCCGCGTCGGCGTCCTATTCAACCTCGTGTTGGCCTTTAACGACTTTACGTCGGCACAAACGTAGTCCTACACTACGCATTGTTCTGACCGTGTCTGCAACTGAGACTGATCCTGCATCAGTTCTCTAATCGATTTTCTAATGTCCCTCAAAAGGAAATCGTGTCATAATTTTTCGGCCATGTGTTTTGGTTCGCGCCAATTCACACACTAGTAGACCCAATTATGATCCAAGATACAAGCGTTACGGATCAAAAGATTCATTAATAGCCAAAATTTACAAAATCGCCGATTTAAATCGGACTTGAAGCATTACAATCAAAGTGAAAGAGACTAAGGATCACTTGGAGCTAAGTTATCTTCGGGGACTTCATCTGGCTCCAGTCCCTCAATCCCCTCGAGACCGTAGAGTTTTTGGATCTTTTCCTTGCAGTCCTGGAAGCCGCCCTCGTATGCAAACATCATCGATTCGGCCAATTCTCTACTAAAGGCGCTAGACTTCCTGAAGTTCTCTACGGCCTCTGTGGCTCTCTTCTCCGCCTCGGAGGCTCTCTGCTCAGCTTCTGCAACCGTCTCCTCGGCCTTCATAGCCTTTCTCTCGACCTCGGCGGCCTTCTTCTCAACTTCGATCACCGTCATCTTCAAATCGGCGATCTTGGTATCAGACTGACGGACGATCTCCTCTGCGTTCTCGGCCCTCTCTTCAGCCACCCCTATTTCAATGGTGGCGGAGTGTAATTTGTTCTTCACATATACACTTCCGACTCCGCCACCCACAATTTCTCCTCCGCTATCCTTTGTTTTTCTTCGGCCACCTGAGCATTATCTAGCTCATTGGCCGCCTGGCGTTGGGCGATTTCCAACGCCTCTTCTGCTTTCTCGGCTCTTAGCCGGAGAGCTTCGGCTTCGCCCTTAAGCACCCGAGTAATCTCTGCTCGGGTGTCCTCCAAAGCCATTTCGGCCCTCTCTGCCCTAGCCCTGAGTGCTCGCATCTCCTCCAGCGATTGATCGAGAGCAGCATCGCCCAGGGCCCAAATGTCCCTCATAGCAATCATCGAATTCAACGCATGGATAAAGTGTCTAGATTAGACAAAGAAAACGATGATGAAACAGGTTGATAATAGAGCAAAGCTTACCCAAAGGTGCGCCACAGACGCCTCTCGGAAGAAGGTAGCCCTCCCTGGTGTCGGAGAAACTCCTGCACCTTGGACACGGATACCTTGTTCAGTGCTCGCTCGGCCAGCGACTGTAGTTCGCCAAAATCGATTGGAAGGAAGGATCGACGCCCTCCCTTCCGCTGACGTGGGGGCCGCGTGGGAGGTCTCCGCCTCCGACTCTGCCACCTCCGGCACCTTTGCTGGGGGAGGCGCCTCGGCTGCTGCCCCTTTGGAAGGTATGACAGCTGCTGGAGTCGGTCTTGTAGTTGAGTGGGTCGGCTCCGTTTCGACGGCTTCGGATGGGGGCGATGGTGCTTTTGCAACTCGCTCCGGAGAGGGATCGAGTAGAATAACCGAAGGGGGAGCCGGTACTGGTGAAGGCAAATCGTTCCCCCCCCCCCCCGCCTTGCTTCGACCAACTTCATCGCTGGCCTCGGCCCTTATCGCGTTGGTCTCTACGGGCTCGTCGGCTTGGGCTCCCACCGCCTCGTGCCTACGCAAGGGCTCCGTAGCCTCAGCCCCTCCGGCGTCGGCCTTTACAGCATCGGTCCTCCTGGGAATCTTGGCGATGGCCCTCCTCTCGACGGGGGCCCCATTCCCCTTTGCCTTCCTCTTCCTGGTGGCAGCTTGTCTGATCTCACGAAGTGATGACGTCATCCCTATATCACAGAACAGGAAAGGAGTTAAAAAAAAAAAGAATGCAAGAAACAAAAGAAGAGGGAAAGAGGTGAGTAATCAAATGCTCACCACTGGATGGAATAAGGCCGGCGAGGCGGAGGTTTTCGTCGGTCAGAAGCTGATTACACCGAGGAATATCCGCAGTTAGAAGCTACCCAAATGCCATTCGGTCCCTCAGGAGAATGGAAGAATCCCTATTGGCATCAGTATTTGGTGTTCCCCAGCTTCCACTCACCCCCTCGACATTGACAAAGAAGAACTTATCTTTCCACCCTTTGATAGAGATGGAAAGATACAACTTAAGGATCCTAGTGGGTCTAGGGGTGAAGGACCACCAACCCGCTTGCTTGCGGAGGGTATAGAAACTGCGGAATAAGGAGATGCTAGCCTCTGTACCTTGCAGATGACAGAGAATCAGAAAGCCAACGATGGTTCGGATGGAATTAGGGAATAATTGGGAGGGTGTTAAAGAATATCTATCTAGAAGGTTGAGGATGAAAGGGTGAATGAGTAATCGAAGTCCTGCCTTAAAGAAGGCTCAGCACAAGGCAACCCTTTCGGGACGGGAAGAGGTTACTCTGTCATTAGGAGCAGGGTAGGACAGACGTAGGTTTGGTGAAAAGTTATATCTGGCTCCTAGGTTCACTATGTCTTGAGCGGACATAGTAGAGGCAGTCCACTCGGGGGACTCCTTGACAACGCTGGAGGGACCAGCGGCTGTCGGACGGCATCGGGGGGAGGTTCGTCCGATGGCCGGTCGACCCCCAGTTACGGGGTGTCCAGCCGACCGCCGCTGTTCCAACGAAATGTGGTCAGAAGACGGGATGGTCCAATAACTAGGTAAGGAAACAGAAGGTTGCGAAGGAATGGGGGAACGACCCCCGGAATCGAAAATAGAACAGGAAGGCGAAGAAGCCATGGGAACTAACCTGGAAAGCTCGAACCGAGACTGAAGGAGCACGAGAAGGAGAACGGAAACAGGAGGTAGACGGACGCTTGCGGATTCAAGATAGGCAGTTGTAACGTAAGAGAAGGTGGGGACTGGAGGATAAGGATGATCTTCCCTTTTATAACCCCATTTCAAATCGTCTCGCGGTTGTCAGATCTGGCCATGTGCCTGCTTTCCACTGGAAGTCGTTTCGGCAGCCCATCGGCGCGGGAAATGCGAAAAATACCACCAATGAAAAAGGTGGCGATGTCTTTACCGCAATGATGACGCTCATCTTTTTACAACTCCTCGCCCGAGAAAAATCTTCCCCAATCCCAACAGCTTGAGCGGACGAAATGATATCACGGAGATCAGCCGCCTGGTGGATATTAACACCCCTTTCGTTGGTGACTGTGCGCCCACCCATCTTAGGGGCGGGAGGCATCTGATACGGCTAATCGTCTCCTCTGGGCGGCGTCATAACATCCTGCGCAATTTTCGGAATCAATGATGTGATAGCTCGTTTTTGGGATGTTGAAATTCCTATCTTCGCCTTTGGCTACGGCCTCCATCGTCGGCCCCAGCCTCCGGCCCCGGCCCTTGGCTCCGGCCTTTGGCTACGGCCTCCAGCGTTGGCTCCAGCCTCCGGCTCCGGCCTTTGGCTACGGCCTCCAGCGTCAGCTCCGACCTTTGGCTTCGGCCTCCATCGTCGGCCCCAGCCTCCGGCCCCGGCCCTTGGCTCCGGCCTTTGGCTACGGCCTCCCGCGTTGGCTCCAGCCTCCGGCTCCGGCCTTTGGCTACGGCCTCCAGCATCGGCTTCGGCCTTTGGCTCCGGCCTCCAGCGTCGGCTCAAGCCTCAGCTCCAGCCTTTGGCTCCGGCCTCCAGCGTCGACTCCAGCCTCAGCTCCGGCCTTTGGCTCCGGCCTCCAGCGTCGGTTCCGGCTTACGGCTCTGGTCTCTAGCTCCGGCTTTAACTAACTTGGTGCCTTGTTTTCAAAGTACACCGAAACCCACTTTAGGTAACGGACCCCGAGATTTAAGACATCCGTTACCATGTATTTCGTTCGCTGAATCACGGGTAGATGCTAGTGCGCCCCGCGGTTACCGGCATACACGACACCCATTCAGCAACGGCTCACCCACTTGTCGTTCGGGAGACCTCATCCTAGGGAAGGAGATTGGACGGTTTTAAGGAGGAGAGGTAAACGTAACCCCTCCAGAGAGGTATAAGAAGAAGACCCCAGCTCAAGGCAGGAGGACTGGCTTCTCTTTCAAGCTTTATTCATAAACATTCCTGTTATATAACCTGCTGACTTGAGCGTCGGAGGTCCCCACTAGAATCATCGGTCCGGAACTTTTTGCAGGCTCTCGAAGGAAGACAGAAGACGGTGACCCCTCTACACTCTCGAAGGCCTGTGAAGATCTCAGTTCACTCACATCCGTCGCAAGTGATTTGTCAGCAACACCGGCCATTCATTTTCATACACTTATGCTAGCACAGTCATAAATAATTCAAGGAAATGACCAAAGAAAAACCTAAAAATTCCTATAGCAAGCCATATCTTTTAACCAGTCAAACTTATTTCCCCAACAGAACAAATAAATCCTCATATACACCTAATTTGCACCGACGATTCAGTTTCTCAAGTCCAATCTAAACAAAGATGCCATGTTTAAGGACTTGCGACATAATAAATTAAAAAAGATGAAGTTTTGAATAGATACAGGGTGAGATCAAAGCCAAATAGAGCATCAAATAACGAAAATTAGACAAAATCGTAAAAAGGAAACATGGAATCGACGGGATAAGGGGGGAGAGCGGGTAATGGAAGGAGTACTGTTGCCACCGTCCTCGCTGACCTTGTTGCCGAACTGGATGTGGCGGCCGGCGTAGATGCCGCGCTTGGCCCTGCCCATGACGAGCTTGTTGTTGGGGAGGCTCTTCCTCACCGACTCCAGCACCTCCGCCGGCAAAGAATCCGCCCCCATCTTCCGAACGACCTTCTTGTAGATCTCCCGTGCTCGGAAGGCCATGACCGGCGCCCTCGAATGCTTCACCACGTCACGGAGGAGACGGCGGCGGAAGGATAGACGAGGGTTGAAGTGATCCAAGACAATATTTTCGAGAACTACAACCAACCCTTACAGGGGAGAAAATAGTTAGAGCCGATCGCAATTCAAAATAAATAAATAAATATGCTAATTTTTCTCTAACAAACACGATTTTTTTTTAAAAAAAAAGATAGAGCTCATTTAATTCTTGAAAAAAAGAAAAAAAAAAAAAATACGATTAGCGATGCAATCGAAAAAAACATGTTGAAGAATAGGTCTGGATTATTGCTGGGTTGTCGTTGCGATCAGCGTCTTTTCTTTTTTTTTTTCTTTTCCTTTTCCTGAGATTTTTCTTAAAAAAATGCTAGAGATCGCAGCGATCTTTCTCTAAAAAATATTTTAGCGTTATATACAGGGATAAAACGAGAGGAGAGAAAAAGAGAATTAATTGGATGGGTTAACTACGAGAGAGGGAGGTAGAGCGCGATGCAGCGGCCGGCTAAGCGACTACGGCGTCGAAGAGGAGAGGAGGGGATAGGGATCGAGCGAAAACCGGGTGCCTTGTTGCTTCGCTTTATTCCACGCATCTCTTGCAATGCCACATACCCTTCGATTATCATGCGGCGTGGGTCCCGCGCGCGGGACAAATTTTTCTCTGAAGTCCGACCGCCTGATCAACGATACCCGCAAGGCGTTGAACAGAGCGGAGCCAACGGTCGAGAGGCAGGAGCCAAACACGAGTTGCAACGGATCTGAGCGGTCCCGAACGGTACCATTTTGGATTGGTGCTGTGGGCTCCGCAATTGTAGTGGGGAAATGCTAAAGTCAATTGGTAAAGTTTTTTTTTAAAACTTTTTTATATAAAAAAGAAAAAAAAAAAGTCAGACTACAAACTAGGGACCAAGGATCTATTTAGATTAGATGTAATCGTTGATCAATAATTATCATGCATAATTATTAGCTAATAACTATTAACAACCACTTAAAAATATTTAGACTAATTTAATGAAAATATATAAAAAAATATTATATATTTTTAAATGTAAATAGCTAATACCAATGGGCTACAAAGGCTTCTTCATGTATTCGGCTGAAGTAGTATTGCTGACTTTAGTGAGGGGTCAAGTGAAGTGCAATTTCAACATTTCAAACCCTTATAATTTTTCTCAACATCACTGTTCGGCCGAACAGAGGCCTGTAAATCCGATTCATCCCTCCCTCCCTCCTCCTGATCTTCTCATTTTTTACATTTTTAAGAGGTGGTTTTCTTGGCTTCTTAAATCCTAACTATCTCGTGTGTGTTGAGTTATTTCTTTTCGAGTTTCTTTTTTTTTTCAATCCTGGACCGTTGTGGAAGCCGATCCAAGGTTTATGTCACTCAGTTGCCTCTCAAACACTATAATTTTTTGTAATCTTGAGCTCTGATTTGCTGTAGCCGTAGATGTGTGGATTTAGGGCTTAGAGAGAGAAAAAAAGAGGAGGAACGGATCGAAGAAACCGAGAAATTGGGATGGAGGATGTATCGAAGTACGCTCACCTCGCCGTGGCGCGGCGAGACCGCGTGGGTCTCCGGCGGATCGTGGCAGCGCTTCCCCGCCTCCCGAAGGCCGGCGAGGTCACTACCGAGGAGGAGTCAGTCGCCGTGGAGCTCACCGCGGACGCCGTCTCCTCTGTTCGGGAGGAGAATGGGTGGGGGAGGGAGGGGGCTGTGGAAAATAAATTTGGGATGGGGTGTCGAGAGAAATACTGGTTGGATGAGGGTAGTTTAGGTATTTTATGAAATTCAGGGGGGTGTTGAAAGAAAATATGCGGGTGTGGAGAGTAATTTAAAATTTTTTAAAAATTTAGGGAGTGAGGAGAGTAATTTTTCGGTGTATTTAAAAGCTTCCGAGCTGCCGGGTCAAAGAATAAGGCTCGCGGCGGTATATAGCTCAAAGGAAAAGACTTTATATACTATATTCACTGCAGTAAGTTTTACATTAGCTGCATCATCTTTTTTTATTAGTTCATATGCATAAGATACTCATTAAAAAATATTAAGATATCTTTATGATATCCAAAAAAAAAATTTATGATATTCCAGTTTTAAACTTACGACACCGCAGTTTTAAACAAACGACACCCATTCAGAAAGTCAAAAAAAATTACGACACCCTAGTTGTAAACTTACAACACTGTAGCTATAAAATTACGACACCTACTCAGAAGACGTATCTATACACAATTTTTTAAAAAAAAGCTAAACGGGTATTGATGACGCCTGATCGCTAGTCCTGAATGTCGAAAGAAGGAAGCAGATGATTAGCAGATCTTTGCTCCACCAAGTTGCCTGCAAAATGTCCCAGGACCGGAGGGATTCTTCGGTGCGACCCTCCAACGCTCAAGTTAGCAATCGAGGCCACAGCTGAGGAAGAGCTCGAGTGAGCTCCGTTTTAGTTGAAAGGTGTTCCTCGGGGAGGAGGGATTCCTCTCCGAGTGTTAAGATAGCGATTCCTTGAGTTTTTTTGCTCGTACCTGATTATTGAGTGGATTCACTTTTTTATAGGGATTGACACTTGCATGATCACGTAGGATTCCGTGAAAAAGGAATGTCCGTGGAGTTCTTGGGAGTTGCGTGAATTAGGCCGGTGGGTGGGTCCTGTCCCATCAGAGAGGGAGAAAAACGGTGGTTGGTGGGCTACGTCCCATCAGCCAGCGGGGCTATTGGGTAGTTGGGTCCAGTCACATTAGCGGCGTGGCCAGTGGGTAGTTGGATCTGGCGTTGTTAGACGGCATGGGTCAGGAAGGTGGTGTCCTGAACCACCAGGGCTGTGCTGGGGCTGATTTGGAGGAAATGGGGTCGTCTCGACTCTTCCGAGAGAGCCGAGGCTGAGCTGGGTTGACCAGGGATGGCCGGGGCCAACCTCGCCGACCAGGAAGTGCCGGGGCGGAGCCGACCAGGAATGGTCGAGGTCGGCTTGGCGGACTAGAGATGTCGGGGCCGAGCGGGGCCGACCAGGAATGGTCGGGGCTGACTCAGCGGGCTGGAGACACCGGGGCCGAGCGGGGCCAACCAGGGATGGTCGGGGCTGACTCGGCGGGTTTGGAGCTGCCGGGGCCGAGCGGGGCCGATCAGGAATGGTCGGGGCTGACTTGGCGGGCTAGAGACGCTGGGGCCGAGCGGGGCCAACCAGTGATGGTCGGGGCCGACTCGGCGGGCTTGAAGCTGCTGGGGCCGAGCGGGGCTGACCAGAAATGGTCGGGGCCGACTCGGCGGGCCTGGAGACGCCGGCGCCGAGCGGGGCTGACCAGGAATGGTCGGGCCAACTCGGCGGGCTTGGAGACGCCGAGGTCGAGCGGGGCCGACCAGGAATGGTCGGGGCCGACTCGGCGGGCCTGGAGTTGCTGGGGCCGAGCGGGGCCGACCAAGGAATGGTCGGGGCCGACTCGGTGGGCCTGGAGACGCCGGGGCCGAGCGGGGCCGACTAGGAATGGTCGGGGCCGACTCGGTGGGCTTGGAGACACCGGGGCCGAGCGGGGCTGACCAGGAATGGTCGGGGCCGACTTGGTGGACCTGGAGATGTCGGGCCGAGTGGGGCCGACCAGGAATGGTCGGGGCCAACTCAGCGGGCTTTGAGACGTCGGGGCCGAGTGGGGCCGACCAGGAATGGTCGGGGCCGACTCGGAGGACCTGGAGACGTCAGGGCCGAGCGGGGCCGACCAGGAATGGTCGGGGCCGACTCGGTGGGCCTGGAGATGCCGGGGCCGAGCGGGACGACCAGGAATGGCCAGGGCCGACTCGGCGGGCTTGGAGACGCTGGGGCCGAGCGGGGCCGACTAGGAATGGTCAGGACCAACTCGGAGAACCTGGAAATGTCGAGGCCGAGCGGGGCCGACCAGGAATGGTCGGGGCCGACTCGGCGGGCTTGGAGACGTCGGGGTCGAGCGGGGCCGACCAGGAATAGTCAGGGCCAACTCGGTGGGCCTGGAGACGCCGGGGCCGAGCGGGACCAATCAGGAATGGCCAGGGCCGACTCGACGGGCTTGGAGACGCTGGGGCCGAGCGGGGCCGACCAGGAATGGTCGGGGCCGACTCGGCGGGCTTGGAGATGCCGGAGCCGAGCGGGGCCGACCAAGAATGGTCAGGGCCGACTCGAAGGACCTGGAGACGTCGGGGCCGAACGGGGCCGATCAGGAATGGCCGGGGCCGACTCGACGGGCTTGGAGATGCCGGGGCCAAGCGGGGTCGACCAGGAATGGTCGGGGCCGACTCGGAGGACCTGGAGACATCGGGGCCGAGTGGGGCCGACCAGGAATGGTCGGGGCTGACTCGGCGGGCTTGGAGACGCCGGATGCACTAATGTTTTAGTTTTACCGAAATTGCCCTTGTGGCTATACCAGCCATACCAGATGCCCCCCGCCCCTGAGCGCTAAGGACCACGTGCCTGCAATCCTTTGGGCGAAAGGGGCGCGAAAATTCAAAAAATGATTGGCTCCTTAGTGCGCTTTAAATGGCTTGATGAGCTGGCGCTCTGTTCCGAGGCAGTGTCGCTTCGAAGATCTCCCGCAATCATGTGTTAGGTGGGGCTGACGTTGGCGCCGGACGCTCCGGTGAGGGAGCTCATTGGAGAATGGAAAAAGGCAAGGACCATCATTGCTCCTCTGTTTTCTATGCCCCGCGATTGGCCAGGGATCACGCCCCTTGGGGTGAATCGAGGCGGGCTTGGCTCGGGGCAGGCAAGATTTCCGGCTGACAGCTCGTGGCGCCATAGAGGTTTGCCATGTGGCGGGATCTCGAGCGTTGCTGATGGAAGGTGGAGGGTATAAAAGCGCTTCAAAAGCCTGGGGAAAACTTTTATTCTGCTACTGCTTTCTTCCACCTTCTTCTTCCTTGAGCTTCTTCTGCGACCTGAGCCCTTCTAACTCCCAGGTTAGTTTCATCCTTTTCTCATGGACCGTAGTGCCATTAGGGAGGGTAAGAGACTCGTAGAAGAGTCTTCCCAATCCATCAGTGAAAACCAGGGCCTTGTAGTTAGCCAAATGCCTCGACCGGTGGGTGGCGTCACCATCCACAACGGATCGAGGATGATAGGACCTCCGTCTACCTCCGGCTTTCCCATTAGGGCAGTCCCTGTGTCCTCTCGCCGTCCGACGCTTCCTCCGGCGGTGAGTTCTGATCCAGCAGGTCCAGCGGGGGTGGCCTCAACCATGACCTCTAAGGACGTAGAGGTCGTTAGGGTTAGATACATGGTCCCTGACTTCATTGGCCTGTCTGCATCGGGGCCCGAAGATAGGGTGACTTCTGACTACCCAGGTCGGGTCGCTCTATATGAGGAGTTCTTCCGGTGCGGGCTGCGCCTTCCTTTCCATCCTTTTCTTCTAAACCTCTTAGATAGGTATGGGTTAGTGCTGGCGCAATTGACTCCGAATTCGATTTGGATCATCTGTGCCTTTGTCATTCTTTGTCATTTCGAGGGGGCCCGCCCAGGGTTGTCTCTGTTCCGAGCTTTTTATAAGCTCCGCCGTCAAGGCGAGGGGGCTTGGTGGGCCTTTACCGCCAGGCCGGGTAGAGCCTTCCCTTTAGGCCTCCCGTCCAAAATTAGGGGGTGCAAGTCTAGATTTCTTTTTACCCACGTCGAGGGGGTAAGGGCCGCTTGGAGGGAGCCGGACGCTAGTTCCAACGATGATTCCTCCGCAAGGGATAGGGATAAGGAACTATTCACCCAATTGTCTAACTGCCAAATCCCATGCTACAAGAAACTCCTATCCGAGGAGAACCTGGTAGAGGACGAGTTAGCCCTGGCGGCCGGTGAGCTTGATGCCTGACTCCTTCTGTCCTGACCTTCGGTTTGCTGTACACTGTCGCTAATGCATGTTATCTTTTTCTATGCAGCAATGAAGATTTTCGCCAGCGATTTCGAAGCCGTCCTGAAGCAGAAAAGGTAGGCGACCGGAGAGTCGTCCAGGCCAGCAAAGAGAATTCAAAGAAGGGAGCCAGCCAGGCCGACTGAAGCCCTCACGGCCCCAATGCCTACGGAGGAGCCGGCTGAGAAGAAGTCGGTCGTAGGAGTGGCCCTGGAGCCGGCCAGGGCCGAAATTGAAGAGGGGGAGATCCCGGCCCCATCGAACCGATGGTGGTGGTTTTGGATGAGGAGGAAGCCCCTGCCGCCGCCGATGTGCCCAAGGCGGGGCGGGTTACCATCGCCGTCGGCCCCCCGGCTGCTGCAGAGCCAGGGAGGGAGAGTGCTCCCCTAACTGCTAGTGAGGGGGAGCGAGTCGCCAGGAAGGCCCGGGACGGGGCGGAGGTGACCGAGAAGCAGAGGGGTGAGTCGAGGAGCTCATCCCATCAACCGGCCCGCTGCCCGGCCCGCCCCCAAGTCAAAGGTCCGCAGGAAGGACAAACACGGCTGGTCCCCACACTCGGCACGATGGCGGATGCCGCACAAGCCTCCCGCCTCCTGTCGGGAGTTCGGACTGCCGAGTTCGAGGAGGAGATGCGGGGATTGAGTCACTCCGCACTCCTGGATATGGTCATGGTTGCCATTGTCCAGGTAATTTTTGATTACTCCTCATTTTTCTCATGTTTCTCCTTCCTACGGCTAATATGTTTCTTCTGTCACAGATGGCCAATGGCGCAATTGGTCTTCGCGAGGCGCTGGCCCACTCCTCGAACACGATGGCCAAGGCCCTGGCGCGGGCCGATAAGTACAAGAAGGAGAGCATGGCGCAGGCTGAAAGCCTTGCTCGTCTTCACCAAGAGGCCTCGGCCCAGGAGGAGAGTGCGGCCGGTCGCCTAAGGGAGATGGAGAGTCGGGCCGAAGCCAAGAGCGGCCGGGCCTCCGTAGCCGAGGCCAAGATGGAACTGGCCTCGAAAAGGTTGAAGGCGTCGCGGCGCAGAACGAAGAGCTGACCCGGAGGCTCCATCGTGCCGAGGAGGAGGCCCGGGTTGCTGCAGAGAGGGCAGCTGCCGCGGAGAAGGCGGCAGCGGAGGCAAGCTTAGAGAAGGCCGGGGCAGTGGCCTGTGCCGATGAGGCCAGTGCCCATGCCGAAGAGGTCGAGAGCAGGGCCTGGGAGGCCGAGGCGCGAGCCAAGGAGGCTGAGGCCAAAGCACAGCGAGCTGAAGCCGACGCGGGGCAGGCTGTTTCCAACTATAAGGCCTCATCGGAGTTCAAGCAGGAAGTTATCGAGGCTAGCCTCGATGCCTATGTTCAAGGCTTCGAAATGTGCAAGGTCAAGGTGTCTGCGGCCCTCGAGATCGATATCTCTGAACTTGAAGACATTCGGCCTGGGGAGACCAACGAGCCAGCAGAGAAGGAAGATGAGAAGAAACCTAGCCCAGGCAAACCTTGAGGGCCCGCCGCTTGTCTTTCTTTTCTTTGACTTATGTAACTAGCCTCAGGCCCAATTTAGTACTTCCTCTTGACTGTTAATAAAGAAACTTTTGTCAAAACTTCTTCGTGTTTTGTCCCATCCGTTCTTTCTTCTTCTGAGAAAAATGCCTTTCTATGCCTTACTTCCTGTGGCCAAATCGCGTATGTTGGCAATGCCGTACCTGAATCGCAGTCTTGGACTTAGCCAATACTCGAATGCGCCTCTGGGATGTAGGCTGGCCATATGAACGGTTACTTAAGATGCCACATGCTGTTGTAGACTGTTTGAAGGGAGACTCATCTGCACACGAATTCTCCAAAGGCTTGGAATAACCCGCGAGCGACTTAGTGCCAAGATTAATCTTGAAGACGTTGGCAACGACCAGAGATGGTCAGGGCTGACTCGGTCGTCTTGGGGATGCCGAGGCCGAGTGGTGTTGACCTACGGAAGCCCAAACCGACTCGGTCAAAGCTGGAGATGCTTGGGCCGGTCGAGGCCTACCAGGAAAGACCATGACCGGACCGGCCGGCTCGGAATCTGTGAGGGCCACACGGAGCCTTTTGGAGCTATCTCCATGGTCTGGGTTCCATATGAGGGGCGACCCGACCGGGCACGCAGCTATTAGGGACTTAACCGACTTAAGGGCATCGTCGTGCCGGGACCAAGTGGTACCCTGTTAGATGTGGTGCTGGCAATCTTTTTGAACCACCTCAGGGGTTTGTGTGCTGTCTGGGGGGCAACTCGACCGGGTACAGAGCTGTTAGGGTATTAACCAACTTGAAGGCACCGCCGTGCTGGGGCCGAGTGGTGTCCCGTTAGCTGCGATGCCGATGAGCTCCTTTTGAACCGCCTTAGGGGTTTGTTTGCTGCCTAAGGGGCAACTCGACTGGGTACGGAACTGTTAGGGTCTTAACCAACTCGGGGGCACCGTCGTGCCGGGGCCGAGTGGTGTCCCGTTAGCCGCGATGCTGGTAAGCTCCTTTTGAACTGCCTCAGAAGTTTTTGTGCTGCCTAAGGGGTGACTCGACCGGGTACAGAGTTGTTAGGGTCTTAACCGACTCAGGGGCACCGCCGTGCCAGGGCCGAGTGGTGTCCCGTTAGCCATGGACTGCTGCTGTTGGAGTCCATGGACCATAGCGGTGAGAGTTTGAACTTGTTGGGTGAGAGTCGCTAATTGCTCCACAGTTTTGACAGCTGCATCTGGCGGTGGACGGGTGACGGGAGGATCAGCGGCAGGGGGATTGGCCTCCTGCTGCCTAGCTGGCGGGGGAAGCTCCGCTGGACAGCTGATAGAAGCGTCCTGAGCTTGCGTCACCACCATGGCTTGGTGAAGAAGAGAGGGGGGAGTAAAGTTCGTTGATACGTAGCACGGGAAACCCTGAGCTACCTGCTTCTTTGCCCGTGATTCCCCCTACCTGGTGCGCCAATCTGATGATGCCCGATCGCTAGTCCTGAATGTTAGGAGAAGGAAGCGGACTGATTAGCAGATCTTCACTCCACCGAGTTGCCTACAAAAAGTCCCAGGACCGAAGGGATTCTCCGGTGGGATCCTCTGATGCTCAAGTTAGCAATCGAGGCCACAGCTGAGGAAGAGCTCGAGTGAGCTCTGTTTTAGTTGAAAGGTGTTCCACGGGGAGGAGGGATTTCTCTCCGAGTGTTAAGATAGCGATTCCTTGAGTTTTTTTGCTCATACCTGATTATTGAGTGGATTCACCTTTTTATAGGGGTTGACACTTGCATGATCACGTAGGATTCCGTAAAAAAGGAATGTCCGCAGAGTTCTTAGGAGTTGCATGAATCTGGGCCGGTGGGGGGTCCTGTCCCATCGGAGAGGAAGAAAAATGGCAGTTGGTGGGCTACGTCCCATCAGCCAGCGGGGCTATTGGGTAGTTAGGTCCAGTCACATCAGTGGTGTGGCCAGTGGGTAGTTGGATCTGGCATTGTCAGGCGGTGCAGGTGAGGAAGGTGGCATCTGAACCACCAGGGCCGTGCTGGGGCTGATTTGGAGGAAACGAAGGCATCTCGACTCTTCCGAAAGAGCCGAGGCTGAGCTGGGTCGACCAGGGATGGCCGGGGCCAACCTCGCCGACCAAGAAGTACCGAAGCGGGGCTGACCAGGACTGGTCGGGGCCGGCTTGGCGGACTGGAGATGCCGAGGCCGAGCGGGGCTGACCAGGAATGGTCGGGGCTGACTCGGCGGGCTGGAGACGCCGGGGCCGAGCGGGGCCGACCAGGGATGGTCGGGGCCGACTCGGCGGGCATGGAGCTACCAGGGCCGAGTAGGGCCGACCAGGAATGGTCGGGGCCGACTCGACGGGCCTAGAGACGCTGGGGCCGAGCGGGGCTGACCAGAAATGGTCGGGGCCGACTCGGCAGGCTTGGAGATGCCGGGGCCAGCGGGGCCAACTAGGAATGGTCGGGCCGACTCAGCGGGCCTGGAGCTGCCGGGGCCGAGCGGGGATGACCAGGAATGGTTGGGGCCGACTCGACGGGCCTGGAGATGTCGGGGTTGAGCGGGGCCGACTAGGAATGGTCGGGGCCGACTCGGCGGGCTTTGAGACGCCGAAGCCGACCAAGAATGGTCGGGGCCGACTCGGAGGACCTGGAGACGTCGGGGCCGAGCAGGAATGGTCGGGGCCAACTCGGCGGGCTTGGAGACGCCAGGGCCGAGCGGGGCCGACCAGGAATGGTCGGGGCCGACTCGGAGGACTTGGAGACGTCGGGGCCGAGCGGGGCCGACCAGGAATGGTCGGGGCCGACTCGGTGGGCTTGGAGACACTGGGGCCGAGCGGGGCCGACCAGGAATGGCCGGGGCCGACTCAGCGAGCTTGGAGACGCCGGGGCCGACTCGGAGGACCTGGAGATGTCGGAGCCGAGCGGGGCCGACCAGGAATGGTTGTGGCTGACTCGACGGGCTTGGAGACGCCAAGGCCGAGCGGGGCCGGCCAGGAATGGTCGGGGCCGACTCGAAGGACCTGGAGACGTTTGGGCCGAGTGGGGCCGACCAGGAATGGTCGGGGCCGACTTGGCGGGCTTGGAGACGCCGGGGTGCACTAATGTTTCGGTTTTACTGAAATTGCCCTTGTGGCTATACTAGCCACACCAGGTATTAATGCACGTCATGTCAAAATTTAAGATGGCACCCCAATTTTAAACTAACGATACCCTAGTTTTAAACTTACGATACCCGTTCAGAAAGCCAAAAAATTTTTTACGATACCCCAGTTTTAAACTTATGACACCCTAGTTTTAAACTTATGACACTCGTTCAGAAAATATGTCTGTACACAAAATCCAAAAAAAAGCTGAACGGGTATTAATGCATGTAAGACATATTTTTTTTGGAATTTGTGTACAGACATCTTTCTAAATGGGTGTTTAAGTTTAAAACTAGGATGTCGTAAGTTTAAAACTAGGATGTCATAAATTTTTTTTGCTTTTTGAACGGGTGTCTTAATTTTATAACTACGATGTCGTAAGTTTAAAATTGGGGTGTCGTAATTTTTTTTTGCTTTCTTATGGGTATCTTAACTTTATAACTATGGTGTCATAAGTTTAAAACTGGATGCCGTAAGTTTTTCTCTCGGAATGTCATAAAGGTGATTTCGACCAATAAGAAAGAGTGGTCCAGTCCATGACTTGCTGCACAAAGACATTGTACAAAGACTTTTCCATAGCTCAAAACCAAGAGTGGAAAGATGGCTTCTCCTCTATCGCCCTTAGATGGCAGTTTCTACCTGCACCCCCAAAAATTACTCTCGGTATCCATATTTAAAAAATAAAATAAAATTGCTCTCTACACCCTCCTTTTTTTCTCTCTACACTCTCTATTTTTTTTTAATTCCCAAAGTATTCTCACCCCATCCGTGTTACTCTCCACACCGGCATCCTTTTTTTTCAAACCCCTCTTCCTCCCCCAGGCGATCTCCTTCCCATTCCCCTTCCTTTTATCCGACTTCCTTCTTCTTCAGCAGCAACAGTGATGATCCGGCTCCCTTTTTTGGCAGCGAGTGATCCACTCCCTCTCTTTCGCCCCTTTTTTATCATCTCTTTCATCCCACCTAAAGCTCTCAACTCCCTAGACCTAACCCTCCCTGGTTGGTCACTTTTTTTTCTTGTTACCATATATTTCAATATTACACCGAGTACTTTTCGTCTGTTCGATCCGCTCCGAAGCCTTGACGTTTTCGATCGGTTTATTCCGTTGAATATATATATATATATATATATATATATATATATGATTCAAAATTTGGGTTTTCAATTCGTGGGCTTGAGTGCATTTCGTGAGTTTTTAGATCGGCTGGTTTGATTTTGAGTTTTTCCCAGCAGCCTAATCTTCCAAACGAGATAGCTTAAGTTAGAGCATACGAAGAGCACTAATTAATTAGAGGGTGGGAACTCATTAGTTTAGAAATGTTGATGCCAAACCATCGTTCTCGAACGTCGACGGCGAGCATCCTTTCACCTCCTCCAGCGAGCTCGGGATCCTTCGGCGAGCTCCTTGCGCTTGGGGGCCTGCAAACAAGTCTCGGGGACCGAAGATTCCGACGGGAACCCTCCGATGCTCAAGTTAGTGCTCTGAGCAACAGCCATAAACTTGAGGAAGCTCGAAAGAGAGAAGAAGAGAGGCCTAGAGCCGTCCTCTCCGTAAGCAAGAATGAGCATTTAAGAGTGTAATGAGTTCGTTACATGGTCGGGGGTCCCTCTTACCCATTTTATAGATGCTTAGAGTTTATCTGGCTTGAGTGATTGAGGCTCCATAATGATGACTTTGATGGGTGAAGTATCAGAACTGATGTCTGTGAGGCATGGGGTGCTGCCACTTGTCAGAGCATTTATAATGACAGCAACAGTGGAGCTTACCTCCATGTGACATGTCAGGTTGCAGGCCATGTCCCATCAGAGTAGGTGGCTGTAGTTGGTTGGCAGGTGCTATTTTGGTTTGGACAGCTATCGCAGGCTGCTGCAGGGCGTGGTCGACCATTACGGCACTTGCCAGATGTGTCCCCCACGTCACCTTTTTTGCATTCCTACGCGGACAATGATGGGTGATAAAGTTAGGCATGTGGGCCCCAAGATGCAGTTGTTGGGGCAGAAGATGCAGTTTGGAGTTGAAGCCAGCTGTCCCTTGTAGAGCATTGATTATAGAATGCTTGCATGGCACTGTTTATGCCCTTGGATGAGCTTCAGAAAAGGCCAAGGGTGAACACTTGCATGGCACTATTCACTTGCATGGCACTGTTCATAACAAGGCCGAGCACTATTCATGGTGGCCGAGGTTGAGATGGCCGAGGCCGAGGCTGAGAGGCTGTCATGTTGAGGCTGAGGGGGTGTCTTCTTGAGGCCGAGGGGCTGTCTTCCTGAGGCCGAGGGGCTATCATGCCGAGGCCGAGGAGGTGTCTTCCTGAGGCTGAGGGGCTGTCTTCCTTAGGCCGAGGGGCTGTCATGACGAGGCCGATGGGGTGTCTTCCCGAGGCCGAGGGGCTGTCATGCCGAGGCCGAGGGGGCGTCTTCCCGAGGCAGAGGGGCTATCATGCCAAGGTCGAGGGGCTATCATGCCGAGACCGATGGGGCGTCTTCCCGAGGCCGAGGGGCTGTCATGCCGAGGCTGAGGGGGGGTCATACCGAGGCCGAAGGGCAATTGGCTCCAAGCGGAGGAGAGAGAAAAGGTGGCGAACGGGAGAAAGGCCGAGTTGCCAAATCTGGATGCTGTCATTGTGGCCCATGGGGCCCACTGGCCCCATCAGATGCCCCCTACACTCCTTGAGCTTGTGTGCCCTGCATCATCTAAGTGAAAGGAGTGTAAAGCTTTTTACCTTCGCATCTGCTCTTTCATGTCAACTTCAACTGTGATTCCTTTCAGGTGGGGAAACCACTTTCTTTTTGCGGTGCCTTGTGTAGACATCTTCACACTTCCCTTGACTGGCAGCTAGTAGTCCTCTTCCGATGCGGAGCCTGGAAGCGGATGCCCATCAACTGTAAGTTGGAGAGTCGGTTTCTTTGATTGTGAGTTGACTTTGGGTCTTCTTCTTTTGTCATAAAATTTGGAGGTGGATGCCCATCAACTATAAGCTGAGGAGTTGGCCTCTCCCAGCTGTGAGTTGTCTTGAGGCTTCTTGATGGCTAAAAGTAACCAGCAATATGTTGCAAGTGTATAATTTAAACAAAGGTATTACCCGATTGGCCGTTGGCAGTTGATACAGAGTTGAAGCCGCTGAGGCTGAAATGAAGCCGTTAAGGCTGTGACGAAGCCGCTGAGGCAAAGTTGAAGCCATCGAGAGCCTTTTGAACCCCGGAGGGTGACCCGAGAGTCGCTGGGATGGGACCATGCTCGGGAGCCTTTTGAACCCCGGAGGGTGACCTAAGAGTTGAGAGTCGTCAGGTGCCTTTTTAACCCCGAAGGGTGACCTAAGAGTTGAGAGTCGTCAGGTGCCTTTGGTGCCGAGTTGGCCTCGGGCTTGAGTGTCGATGGTACATTAGGTTTTGGTGCTGAGCTGGCATTGAGCTTGAGTGCCAATGGTACATCGGGCTTTGAGTGCCGACCGGAGTCGGGCTTGAGTGCCGATGGTACATCGGGCTTGAGTGCCGATGGTACATCAAGCTTTTCGAATCCGGTGGTACATCGGTCTTCGGTGCCAATGATACATTGGTCTTGAAGTGTCGAGCTGGCCTCGGGCTTTTTGGATTCGGTGGTACATTGGTCTTCGGTGTCAATAGTACATTGGTCTTGAAGTGCCGAGCTGGCCTCGAGCTTTTTGAAGCTGGTGGTACACCGGTCTTCGGTGCCAATGGTACATTGGTCTTGAAGTGCCGAGCTGGCCTCGAGCTTTTTGGAGCCGATGGTATACCGGTCTTCGATGCCGATGGTACATCGGACTTTTGAGACGCTAACGCGAGGTTGGTCTTGAATGCTGATGCAAGGTTAGTCTTCTCTGCATGATATTTTTAAGTATCAATGAAAGAAAACTGTCTTAAGTGCAGCGTACTTAGCTCTTATAGCACCCCTATTTTCCTTCTGTGGATTTGAGCACTTCCGCCCGTTGGTGGTCTGCCCCCTAGGGAATCAAATTGGGACGGAGCCTGGAGTTGGTTGATGACCAGCTCCTCTCCGAAATGAAGCTAGGGACCCATCTTCGGAGTGCAGTGAAGAGAGAGATGGGATCCAGAGCCGAGGACGCTGGAGCGGAGCCATGGATGAGGGTCAAAGTCGGACTCGAGAGCTAGAGGCCACCGAGGAAAGCTCGGGCAGCCAGCGGCCGTTGAAGACAAGCGGCCGGGAGAGTCCGCTGAAGGCGGCCGATTAGGAGAGGATGTTGCTGGGAGTTATCAGGATTCGGGTAGCCTCCACATTGATTCAAGGCAAGGGGCCCTCTAGCTTCCATGGTCTCTCTCTCCTAGGAAGTTTCATTACGTGCATGGGCGCACGTAATGCACGAGGCTGCTCTGGGAGCTCACTCAGACCTGGGATGCGGCAGGGAGGAAGAGAAGCTTGCTTGGCGCTCGGGGATGTGGTGCCAGGAGCATGAAAACGGGAGCCTCTGGGGCTGGATCTAAAGCCGAGGCGCTAGCACTGGGTCTGGAGAAGAGCCGATGCCTCGGGGCAAAGTCGGGAGTCGAAGCCATGGCCGGACCTTCCTCTGCGTCGCCGTCCGTAGGAGAGAGGGCTGCTTGGGCGGCGAGTGGTGGCTCTCTGAGCTTTAAGTCGCTGATGGGCTTGATGATGGTGGACCTCTTGCTAGGCAGATTCCCAGCAGGATGAAGGATGGCTGGCCTGAGCAGTGACCAAAGAGCGAGTGGAAGCCTTTGCTCGCTATTGCGTGGTCATGAGATGTTGTCTCCGAAGCTTTTGCTCAGCTCGTTGAGGGTGATCCCCAGCATTACTGGCGAAGCCTTCCGAATTCTTGTCATCACCATCTTCACAATCCACTATTTTGATAAAAAGGGGATGAGGATCTGCAAACCAGCATCGCTGACCCACCCCTACCTAGCACACCAATCTGTTGACGCCAAACCACCATCCTCGAACGTCGGCGAGCTTTCGGTCGCCTCCTCCAGCGAGCCCAGGATCCTCCGGTGAGATTCTTGCACCTGGAGGCCTGCAAACAAGTCCCGAGGACCGAAGATTCGGCGGGGACCCTCTGATGCTCAAGTCAGTGCTCTAGGCAACAGCCATGAGCTTGAGGAAGCTCAAAAGAGAGAAGAAGAGAAAGGCCTAGAGTCGTCCTCTCCATAAGCAAGAATAAGCGTTTAAGAGTGTAATGAGTTCGTTACATGGTCGGGGTCCCTCTTACCCATTTTATAGATGCTTAGAGTTTGTCTGGCTTGAGTGGTTGAGGCTCCATAATGATGACTTTGATGGATGAAGTGTCAAAACTGATGTTTGTGAGGCATGGGGTGCTGCCACTTGTCAGAGCATTTATGTTGGCAGCAACAGTGGAGCTTACCTTAATGTGACATGTCAGGCTGCAGGCCGTATCCCATCAGAGTAGGTGGATGCAGCTGGTTGGCAGGTGCTATTTTGGTTTGGACAGCTGTTGCAAGCTACTGCAGGGCGTGGCCGACCGTTACGGTGCTTGCCAGACGTGTCCCCCACGTCACCCTTTTTGCAGTCCTACGCGGACAATGATGGGTGATAAAGTTAGGCATGTGGGCCCCAAGGTGCAGCTGTTGGGGCAGAAGATGCAGTTTGGAGTTGAAGCCAGCTGTCCCTTGTAGAGCATTGATTATAGAGTGCTTGCATGGCACTATTTATGCCCTTGGATGAGCTTCAGAAAAGGCCAAGGGTGAACACTTGCATGGCACTGTTCACTTGCATGGCACTGTTCATAATGAGGCCGAACACTATTCATGGTGGCCGAGCACTTTTCATGGTGGCCGAGGCTGAGATGGCCGAGGCTAAGGCTGAGATGGCCAAGGCTGAGATGGCCAAAGCCGAGATGACCGAGGCTGTTCATGGCCGAGGCCGAGGCTGAGATGGCCAAAGCTGAAATGGCCGAGGCTGAGATGGCCAAGGCTGAGGCTGAGATGGCCAAGGCTGAGATGGCCGAGGTTGTTCATGCCGAGGCCGAGGCTGAGATGGCCGAGGCTGAAATGGCCGAGGCCGAGGCTGAGAGGCTGTCATGCTGAGGCCGAGGGGTGTCTTCCTGAGGCCGAGGGGCTGTCTTCCTAAGGCTGAGGGGGTGTCTTCCTGAGGCCGATGGGCTATCATGCCGAGGCCGAGGGGCTGTCAAGCCGAGGCCGATGGGGCGTCTTCCCGAGGCCGAAGGGCTGTCATGCTGAGGCCGAGGGGCTGTCATGCCGAGGCCGATGGGGCATCTTCCCGAGGTCGAGGGGCTATCTTCCTGAGGCCGAGGGGCTATCTTCCTGAGGCCAAGGGGATGTCATGCCGGGGCCGAGGGGGCGTCTTCCCGAGGCCGAGGGGCTGTCATGCCAAGGCCGAGGGGGCGTCTTCCCGAGGCCGCGGGGCTGTCTTCCTGAGGCCGAGGGGCTGTCATGCCGGGGCCGAGGGGGTGTCTTCCCGAGGCCGAGGGCTATCATGCCGAGGCCGAGGGGGCATCTTCCCGAGGCCGTGGGGCTGTCATGCCGAGGCCGAGAGGGGGTCATGCCGAGGCCGAGGGGCAGCTGGCTCCATGCGGAGGAGAGAGAAAAGGTGGCGGATGGGGGAAAGGTCGAGTTGCTAAGTCTGGATGCTGTCATTGTGGCCCATGGGGCCCACTGACCCTATCAAGAAAGTATGGAAACAAGATATTGATCATGATTTTTTTTTCTTTTTTTATGAATTTCTGCTAATGAATTAGATTGCAACGCTGGACATCGGAATAAAGTTGTCGTGAGAGTTTCATCTAGAGGTCAGAAGTCTATGAAACCTAGGCGCAGTTGCTTAAAATTTGCCGTCTGATTTGCATTGATGAATTACTAGATGCACTATCATCCTATTCTTTGTGATTTAGAAATAGGGCTGAAAACGAATCGGATGCAGATCGGATAATATTATATTCATATTTGTATTCATATTTTTTTCAACGAATACGAATATGGATACTAAATGGATATTAAAATTTATTTTCATATTTATTCTAAACAGATACGGATACGAATCGGATATCAAGCATATCCATATTTATTATATACAGATACAAGCTTCCTGAAATCCTCACTGTACATACTTGCATATCATCCGGTCACTTCTCTCTCAATGTACTCGATGGGAACAAAAATATTAAAATCCACTTTGATATGGTTACTAGAATAAAATTGAAAACAAAGGATGAAGATACAATTTTTTGATTAGATATCCGAATCCATATCCGGATCCGATTAATTTTTTGATTAGATATCCGATTAATTTTTTGATTAGATATCTGATTAATTTGAATATATATATATGGATGTGGTCGGAGTTTATCTGATCCGTTTTCAGCCCTATTTAGAAAGCCTAAAATAAGGTAGAATGTTTGAAGATTTAAAAGAGACAACAAGATTGGTGCCTTCCATTAAATCCTTCTAAATATGCCTGGTGATATGCATGCATTTTGTCTAGAAAAATATAGCTGGACAATTATTCGAAGGTGAATAAGTAGCAGTGAACTCATGAGTTACCTCTTGAGAGGTGATAGGAGGGCATTCTCAGTGGCATGTTGAGTCTGAGACAAATTGACAGTGTTCTCTGTTGCAATTTTTGTCAGCTAATTAGAACAAGCAAGTTTGATCAAATGATTGAGACAATTTGTCATAATGATGGAAGACCAAAGACTTATACTATTACTTGCAGTGAGTTAGGAGATTTGAACATATTAAAATGGAAAAAAATTTGAATGGTCTATAGAGCAGATGGGCGATCAAGGATTTGCAACTAGCTACATTGTTTTGATATTAACTAAGATTTTTTGCTTTCTATTTTGAACCTACTTAGTATTTTTTTTTTCTATCTATCTATCTATATTTTTATTATTTGTTCAATTTCTTAATTTGTGGTTTCTTTGAGGCTTCCTCATATACCTCATCTGCTTGATACGTGTAAGGTTTGTAGTTCAGATCTGTTGCTAGACTATAGTTATAGTCACGAACATTTAAATTATATAATCTTAACTTGTCTTTGGAAGCAAATCAAGTTATAAAGAAGAAACAGTTAATACTTGATTTGCATCTTGATACTCAATCTATATGCCGGTACTCAGTTTCAGATATGGATGCTGATTCCTCATGAGTTAGACCCATGGCTTCAGCCAGAAGACGTCGTGCCAGCATGCTGAGCCCAAGGTTTCTGTTGCACCATCACCCCCAGCTGAGACAGTAGACGAGGACATGCTAGCTAGGGATGTTGAAGGTGAAGCTGTTGGGCCATGTCCAGGAGGTCCAGAGGATGAGTTTGTCCTGATTAATTTCAGGATACATGTAGCAGCCTCGATATGAAGGCAACATGTATTTTTGTTTGTTGTTGTATTATACTTTCTTTAATGTATCATTACAATGTTATGATATAAATTATTATTGTCATTTATATTACAAGAACGGGCCCCACTGAAGTGCATGAACCATGCTACCAAGGTAGCTAAATGGCAATGGTGGGCATCAGAGCAATCCAATAGGAGGTTCAAAGCAATAGTAGAGCAGTCGGGCCTGATAGAATTAGTGCACGTAACAAATCTATGCTGATAGGGTGTGCCTAAAATAAGTCACGCACAACATCAATATTACTACAACTCCTATGCCACTCAATATATTTAGCCTCGATTAATTTACCCAAAGATGTTGCATCTGTGATCTTCCAGCTTTCTCTACAACCTTACACCTCTAACGTGCATTGTATATCGTCTTCATTGTTGTAACATTATAGGCATCCCTTTGCTTCAATGTGGACAATATGTCCTTTGGCCAAACCAAACTTTTTGATATATCCACTAACAATGAAGGCTCCTGCTTAGATAATCTTTCAGCATATGAGTGCCCCTCAAAATGCTTCGTAGCCGGATGGTTGTGCACTCCACAAACAACCTCTAACATTCAATCATATGCAGTATCCAATTTCTCCCTCTTAATGCAAAAGGGCATCCACACTTCTTTGTGCCACTGGCCCTGTTCTTTAATCCCTTTTTCTTTATGCTTGTGCTTCTGTAGGTACCGCTCCTCTCGCAACCAAACTTAATTCTTAGTTTCCTAACATTGCTACCTAAATCAGATGTTTTAATTACAACAACAAATCCATTCCTCCTCCTAACTTTCGACACAATTACACAACTCTTCTCTACTTTTGAATATCTACATATTAAAAAGTTTAATATAAATAGATAATTTTACACATAGCTTAGTTAGAAACAATTGCAATAAAAATTATCATACTTCGTAAGTTGTAAATTCATTGTGTAATCCATCACACATTCAGAGCCAATAATACTATATTCGGTTGAAGCATCACCCTACATGGACAAAAATTTATGTTAAATCATTTGACCCATATAGACACACTCTGTTCAGTCGCACCAAGCCGAATAGAGACCCTCTATGTCACTGTTTGGTCACACAGGGCTGAATAGAGCCCTTCTGTTCGGCCACAGTGGGCCAAACAGAAGCCTTCTGTTTGGTTCACTGTGGCCGAAGAGAAGGGCTCCATTCGGCCTACCAAAGCCGAACAGTGGTGTTTTGTTCGGCCTTGATGGGCCGAATGGAACACGATCTGGAAATTTTTTTTTTGAAAGATGTTAAAAATGAACCTTTTCATCTGTAAAGCCTTCCCAAATCGCTAGTTGCTTTTCTATTGTTGAAATAAAGGTTAAAACTCTTCAAACAAAGGGGTTTAGAGCTTGGTAATGGATTAAAGACCAGTTGCAACGTTGATTGAGTGAGAGAGGGAGGGGGAAGGAGGGGTTTTGATTAGGTGGGGTGTAAAGAGAAATTATGGAGGTAGGATAGTCATTACGCCTTGGGGCAAATTGGGTACTTTTTTTTTTTGTAAGTGTGGGTGTGAAGAGTATATTTTGGATGCTTCTATTCTCACAGCAAAAAATACTCTGCATACCTCCAATTTTTTTTAAAAAATTGAGTTGCTATCTGCACCCCCCAAACTTCTCAGTACACCCCCCCCCTAAAAAATGAAATTTCCTAAACTACCCCTTATCCCTTTCTTTTGCTCTACACACCCCTCTCCCCCATCGCGCCCGATCCCCTCCATCCCCTCTTCCCTTCTCTCCCTTCTTCTTTTTCGGCATCGGTAGCTAGCGGCGTGATAGTGCTACCGATGAGTCCTCCTTCCTTGGTGACTCCTCCTTGCCCCAACACCGGTAGGCGGTAGCCCTCCAAAGGTGAGTTGTTCTTTCGCCTCCCTCCCTCCCTAGTCGGAACATCCCCAGCAAGGGCACGACCACCATCTCTCTGTTTGACCCAATAGGGCCGAACAGAAAGACTCTGTTCGGCCACGTTGGGTCAAACAGAAGCCCAAAGGGGCCGAATAGGGCCTTTTTGTTCACCCTGTTGGGCCGAGCAAAAGGCCCCTGTTCAGCCCTGTGTGGCCGAACAGGTGAGATTTTAATTTTTTTAAAAAAATTTTTAGTTGATTTAACATAAAAATTGATATTTAGTTAAATTTTATATATTTAATAAATTTATTACTTAGTTTATAGTGTATAACTTAATATTATAGTTTATAGTTTAATATAATATTTTATAATAGTTTATAGTTATTTTTTAAAATAAATTTTTTAGTAATATAATATTTAAAGTTTAATATTATAGTTTCTAGTTTAATATAATAGTTTATAGTTTTTCTTTATAATTGATTTTAAAATTTTCTTTTAATATAATAGTTTCAGATATGGCTGTTGGTCCGTCACGTGTTAGACCCATGGTGTCAGCTAGAAGACGTCATGCCAGGCATGCTGAGCCTGAGATTCCTGCTGCACCATCACCCCTAGCTGAGATAGTAAACGAGAACATGCCAGCTATGGATGTTGAAGATGAAGCGGATGGGCCATGTCTAGGAGGATAAGTTTGTCCTTAGTAGTTTTAGGACACATATAGCAGCCTTCATCTAAAGGCAATAGGTATTATTTGTTTGTTATTCTATTATATTTTATTTAATGTATTATTACGCTGTTGTTATATAAATTCTTAATGTTATCCATTTATGTTATAGGAATGGGCTCCATTGAACTATGCTGCCAAGGTAGGTGAATGGTAGTGGTGGGCATCAGGGTAATCCAATAGGAGGTTCAAAGCAATAGTTTAGCAGTCGGGCCTGGTTTAACTAGTGCACTACTCTTATCGGTTTACCAATAAGATTCTTGTCTTAGGCTTCGTAGAGAGATGATAGCTCGAGACAAACACCTTTCATCTTTCCTTTGGTGAGATGACAATCACGTTGGATGTCGTAGCCGCCATATTAGGGATTAATGTCATGGGTGCCTCAGTGTCACTATCATGTGATAGGGTGAGTGATCGAGATGCTGAGGACCTACTAGTGGAGTTGTTAGGTGTGTCACAGGTAGATACGCGTTAGGAGGTGCTATCAGTACGTGGTCAGTCTGTGAGGTTAGAGTGGCTGAAGAGTCATTTTCATATTGTATCTGATAGACATAGCCATCATAGGATAGAGTGTGTAGCACGAGGGTATTTACTATTTTTGTTAGGGTACACACTCTTTGTTGATAAAAGCGGGACGAGGGTGCCTATAGCTTATCTTTCGCTACTTCGGGATTTGGATACAGTGAACACATATGCCTGGGATACAGGTGCCTTGGCTCATTTATATCGGCAGTTGGGGATTGCATCTAGGGCATCCGTTAGACAGATTAGTGGATATATGATGTTGCTTTATGCATGGATTTATGAGCATTTTCCATATTTCACTCCTCACCCATCCCTGGATTATACTGATGCTTGGCCCCGCGTTTATCGATGGATTTTTGGTAGTCCATCACGTACCATAATGGATCATTTAGTGGTTCAATGCGAGTCGTTTGACATTTTGAGAGCTAATGAGGTATGTACCATAGGACCATACACTTGTATATTTCTATGATTTTTTATATATTATTAAACTGATTAAGATTTATCTATTGCAGATAGTTTGGGATCCCCATCGAAATATTCGGAAGGATTGTCTAGTCCTAGAGATTGCATTCTTTAGTGGATGCCCAAAGTGTCAGAATGTCGTAGAACCCTATCATCCTGAAAGGGTTCTACGATAGTTCGGCAGGATACAGACGATCCCCCGCGCCACTAACCCCTGTGCGAGCCAGCAGAGGATCAACAACACTATCGTATCGCATCCTGTACATCTTCTATGATCAGATGTGGGAGAGGTGGGAGGATCACCTTCTGAGCTGAGCGAGCAGGAGCCATCCGGTGACCCTACCATCAGATTGCGTACCATGATATATGGATTTGTATTCTCATATCAAGCACCTGGTAGTTCATCCCCAGAGAGCCAATCCAGTATCTATTTTTGATCACGTCCTGATGATGTTGATGCTAACGTGCAAGGGCGACGTATTGCAGATGCCATTAGCATTAGCACCAGCATTTTACATATGAGTCGGGAGGAGGTTGCGTCACAGGGGACCGACCTGTACGACATTATTTCTCAGATGACACAAGTGTTGCAGGGTCAGCTTATCTCAATCGTTGAGTCTGATGTATGTGGCCCTAGTCATGCATCACCACAGTAGTACAGGCATCGATGATGGCGAGATGGGGATTGATGATGTATCTTATTTATTGTTGTAGCTTTAAGCATAACTTTTTGTAAAATACATTGAAATTTGAATAAAAGTTTGTGGTTCCTTTAAATTTTGTTTTTTTTTTGTGCCTGAGTCTATATTAATATCAAAATGTCAAGCATTATACAAATTTGAAAATTGATAACAAATGCAATCTACAACTCAACAGTTTCGCTAATTATAACATCTAACAAAATAGTTTCTTTGAACTGTTGAATCCTAGATTCATATGAAGCAACCCATCCGGAAGCAGCAAGTAAATGATATCTTCGTCAGTTGGTCACTATAGGCAGAACGGTATGACCCAGCAACAGAAATACCTACAAAATTTATAAATTAGTAAACAATATTTCTCGTAAAATTTATGAGTCATTTAAAGATGATTAAGAAATGTTTACGTAATACCTCCATAAAATGATTGCCATTTACAAAAGCCACTGCAATCTCTTTGCGAGATATAGAAGGAAGAGGCACCAATCTAAGAGGTAGAAATGTAAGATATTGTTGCAAGAAGAGGTGGTGTAGGACAATGTTATAGCGGGATACTATAAGGTGCCCTATATTCGGCATAGTCATCCACTAGTCAAATGGTGGACAATACTCAAAATATGATAATGCATGGCGATCTCGTCAACCCTTCCTTCGACAACATATAAAGCGCGGTAGTGCTCTAAATGACATTACAACTCATCTAATAAATCCTTCCTGACATGTATCCAATCATCCTCTCCAAATCCTAGCAAGTCAATAATTGTACTGAATCCACACTTGCCATCAGCTTTTACATCCTTGATATGCTTGATGTACGGCCTCAACCTATTTGAAATTTATTCAATATAGATCGTTGGCTTATATGACCGAGTTCGAGGATGAAAAACCTGCAAACCATATTAAATGCCTCTTATTATATTAAAAAACAATCGTGAGCTATTAAAGCATGGGTCAACACATACCGGCATGCCCCGACATGGGCACAGGAGACATCGACATGGGCTGACACGCACCGGCATGCCCCGGCACGGGCACGGGAGGCACCGGTACAGGCTAGCATGCACTAGCATGCCCTAGCATGGGCACGGGAGGCATTGGCATGGGCCAGCACGCCCCGGCCCGGGCATGGGAGGCACCGGCATGGGCTGGCAGCCCCGTTATGGGCACGGGAGGCACCGGCACAAGTCGGCACACCCCAGCCTGGGCACGAGAGGCACCGGCACGCCCCGGCATGGGCACTCTTTATTAAAAATGAAAGAAATGATTCTTACCTTCTTCCTCGGCTGCTTCTTTTGCATTTGCATCATTGGGATGCCCATACTAAATGGATGCGAACTATGTGAATAACTATCATATTCAGAGAGAACCAACTCAAAGATAGAAGGGTCACGGCGAGTAGACATATCAACCTTTAATAAAGCGCAACCACGTGAACCAATCTTTCTTTTTGCAGGTTCTTCAAGAGAAGTACTATCTAGCCTTGCAATCTCTCTCAATTTCTTTAACATCTGCAATTGAGAGGCCTCATCTAACTGCTTAAATTTCTGAGCAATTATATCCAACTCTGGTTCACAGCTCAACTTCATACTTTGCACATTGTAGCAGCATCATATCAAGTTTTCTCTAATGAGGATCAATGCAGCCGAGGGGAATAGGCCAACCTTCCATCTTGTACTGCACAATCTCATGAGCACATGGTAACCCATGTGTGCATCGAATAGCATGGCCACAAGCTGATTCATCAGTACTAACTGAATTGGCTCGGTTTGATTGGGCAAGGATATGATGTAGTGCACTTATATATTTGAAACCTCATAGTTCTTTGAATTTATCAGGCTTAAAGTTGTTGTGCTGCACGACCATCAAACTCTTCTCAATAGAGACTTTAATGTCACTGAGCTGCAACTCAATCAAACTATGTATTTTTGTCCAAGATGACTCAAAACTCCCTTGGCTTGCTCCAAGCTGTTTTTTAAGCTTTGCATGTGCACTTTCAGCCCTAGTTAAGTAAAAAAAAGTAAATCAAAGTTAGATAACAAAGATGCAATTAAATTACAACATTGTTAAATGAATCAATTTCTTCTGATACCTATTTGTTGGCACATTCTCGTAATGCCTATATGCGTTCGTCCATACTGCAACAAATCTTTTCTTGTATTTGGTCAGCCAAGTATCTAACACATACCGTAAAGCATCTAGATAGGTACTAAACTTTCTCTGGAGTGTACTCCAGTGATCATTATACTCATCGTCTATGGAGGACAACACCAGGATATTCCAACTCATTATAAACTTGTCTCATTTCTCCTTCGTTTCAAATAATCTTTTGCACTGGGCCAAAACATTCCTACTAATATGCCATCTACATAATAAATATGCAGCTATAGAAAATACCCTTTGACTTGCATTCAATAGAGCCAAGGCTCTATCTGTGACTATCAGCTCAGGCAAAATATCAGCATCCATGATACTATGCAATCTCTCTAATGCCCATGCATAGTTATCTTCCTGCTCATAGTCCAAGTATGCAAAAGCAATAGAAAATGCGAGGTCAGTTGATGTCACCCCCAAAATCTCTAAAAGAGAAAGACGATATCTATTCTTGTATGTGCAATCCATTATCAAAACATGAGAAAATGCACATAACAAATCTATGCTGCCAAGGTGTGCCCAAAACAAGTCTTGCACAACATCAATATTAGTACAATTCCTATGCCACTCAAAGTAATTAGCCTCGGCTAGTTTACCCAAAAGATGTTGCATCTGTGATCTTCCAGCTTTTTCTACAACCTTACACCTCTGATGTGCATTGTAGATCATCTTAATTGTCGTAACATTAAGGGCATCTCTTTGCTTCAATGTGGACAATATGTCCTTTGGTCAAACCAAACACTTTGACATATCCACTAACAATGAAGTCTCCTACTTAGATAATCGTCCAGCATATGAGTGCACCTCCAGATGCTTCACAGCTAGATGATTATGCACACCACAAACGACCATTAATATCCAATCATCTACAGTGTCCAATTTTCTTCCTCTTAATATAAAAGAGCATCCACATTTCTTTGTGCCACTTGGCCTGGTCTTCAATCCCTTTTTCTTTGTGCTTTTATTGATGTATGTACCACTCCTCTCACAACAAAATATAATTTTTTGTTTTTTAACATTGCTATCCAAATCAGAAGCCTTTATTACAACAACAAATCTATTCTTCCTCCCAGCTGACACCAATTACACAAGTCTTCTCTGGTCTTGAATATCTACACATTAAATAGTTTAATGTTAGTACACAATTTTACAGATTACTAAGTCAACTAATAAAATAATTGCAATCAAAATTATCAAACCTCGTAAGTTGTAAATTTATTTGTGTAATTCATCATACATTTAGAACCCATTATGCTGCATTTGGTTGAAGGATCACCCTATACATACAAAAACTCGTTTTAAAACCCTAAACCCACCCTAATCCATAAACCAACCCTAAACCACGTTGTTCGGCTGCTGATGCGTGTCGTAGCGCAACGATTAAAATACCTTAATTTTACTATTAGAATAGCGAGAGTAAGGGATCGATTCCAGAGGGACTCCAGCGATTATCTTGAAATAAATTTATAAATTTAACTAATTAGATAATCAGTAGTGCAAAATAATTAAGATATGGTCTATCTTATAAGAGCACGGCCCGTACCCATAGATCACGGCCCATCCCTTTTAAGCATAGATCAGTCTGAAATTATTTTCACTTAAATATAATTTAAGAACAATTAAACATGAATAGAAATTTTATTTCAATAATATCCAAGAGTGCATAAAAGAGTTTATTTGCTAACATTAAGAAGGCAATAGAAAGCAATAAATTCTCTTAAATCAAACCGGGCTGGACCGGTGATGAAGACTTGAACCGGGCCAAAAACGGGCTGAACTGGGCTGAAGACGATTTGAACCAAGGCGCAATCTCTCTGCAGACGTCTCCAAGCCAAGAACAGAGCCTTCACGCCAGGATCTTCTCCAAACAAAGCCTCCAGGATCTTCTCCAAACAAAGCCTCCACAAATGCCTGCAGAACCTCGGACGGTCGCCTCACGAACCATGAACAGAGCCTCTGAGCAGAGCCTCCACGGACGGCTCTTAGGAACTCCAAGCCACGGATGATCCCCGCCCCGAAGCCTCTGCTGCTATTTATAGAAGTCCGGGCATGGAGAAGCAACGGCTTCCTGTTACAAAAATAGAGTTGATGCGGACGCGATGCAAAGAAATCCCGAAGATATTGCGGATAAGATTCTAATTCCTTCCATATGAAGTTTCTATTTCAAATTTGAATATTTCCAATCCAATTTATTTCTGAATTGGTAAAGGATAAGATTGGATTTGATTAGGATAAGAATCGTGCGGAAATAAGGAAGTTGCGGCTGAGAAGATGATGAAGTCGGCAATGTGTTTGCCGTTTTTACTTTGAAATCCATGCTAAATCCTTATGAAATTAATTTTGAGCTCATTTTAAGTCTGATTCGAGTACCGTTTACATCATTAAATTCCTAAAATCAAGCTCTTTAAGTTGATAAGGTCTTTTATAAAATATTATATAAAATATTAAAATATTAAATAATAATAGGTACATTGAATTATTAATTAATAGATTTAGTGATAATTATTTATGCGTTTATCACTCCCCCCAACTTGAATCTTACTCGTCCTCAAGCAAATAAGAAAATTTAGAAATATGTACCAAGTTAGTCTAAGAATTGATAGTTATCTTACAGTTCTTCTTAAAAATTTCTGGTTAAATCATAAGGGAGGTACTTCATTGGATTATTAAGTTTACCCTTTTAGTGATAAAGAGTAGTCCATAAGAATTTATAGAAGTCTTTCTTCACCAACTTTTCACTTCTCTGATTAAGTCTTCTAACTTAATTTGGGTTGGGTGTAGTGTCTTTTGTACTTTAGTTCTTTATTTATTTATTTATTTATATGTAAAGTCAGTGCAATGTCCTAACCCCTTGCTTTCTAATTACCCTTGTAGCGAGCTTTAGGCCAATGGCTCCCAAACCAATTGGTTTTAGGACATTAGGTGTAAAACATCCCTCGGACTTACTTACTCGAGTTAAAAAGGCTTTAGGTAGGACTGACTCTACTTAGGTTCTTTTACATTCCCACCTTTTTATGCGAACAACATCACTTTCTTAGGTGACGGGGCCCGGTTACTCAGTGAAAAATATTAAGAACCTAATTTATTAACTTTAAGAAAGATTTTATTTTCTTTTTTTTTGTGAATGACATTTTCACCCATACCCTTATTAAGTAGATTGTACTATTAAGATCAGTGGTCAGGAGGGTCTAAAATTATTCTAAAAATTTTTTAGGCTAAACCTTACCTTTTATTAGGTTTTCTTAATAATTTATTCCTCAGTATCTCAAAAATAATCTAACCGTTAATTCATTAATAGACTGCTTGATTAACTTCAAATCGAGACAGAATTTGGTACACATATCTGATTATAGTTTTACTCTAGGATTTACTTATTCTTTTTCCTCCCCCCCCCCCCAACTTAATTTCCATTGTCCCTAATGGAAGAAAAATTAATTAATTTTAAGGAAAGATACTACCTGGTAGAGTATTTGAAGGCTGAAAGTTTCATTGTTGTCATCTTCTTTCAATCTGCTTCTGTTGCTCTTCTCTAGTCATACTAAAAGAACATACTAAAAGAATAAAAAATTAAAAATAACTAATAAACTGGGTTGCCTCCCAAGAGCGCTAAGTTTAAAGTCTTTAGCCAGACTGTGCTACTTATTATGATAATGTTGGGTTCACAAGATCAATTGATTCAACAATTTCTCCATCATTAATTTCTTCTATGTATGGTTTCAAACGTTGGCCATTTACTTTGAATGTATTTCCCTGCTTGGGGTCTTTAAGCTCTACAGCTCCATGGGGAAATACTTGAGTTACTATAAAAGGTCCATTCCATCGTGAACGAAGTTTTCTAGGAAAAAGGTGTAATCTTGAATTGTAAAGCCATACTTTTTGATTTGGTTCAAAAGTTTTTCTACTAATAAATTTGTCATGATATGCTTTGGTTCGTTCTTTATAAATTTTTGAGCTTTCATATGCATCATTTCATAGCTCTTCTAACTCATTCAATTGAAGTTTCCTATTGACACCTGCATTTTTCATATCATAATTAAATTGCTTGATGACCCAAAATGCACGGTGTTCTAATTCTACAGGTAAATAATAGGCTTTTCCAAATACGAGCCTGTAAGGAGACATTCTTATGGGAGTTTTAAATGCAGTACGATAAGCCCATAATGCATCATCCAAACGTTACCAATCTTTCCTATCAGGTCTCACCATTTTTTCAAGGATATGTTTAATTTCTCTATTTGATATTTCAACTTGGCCACTAGTTTGGGGATGATAAGGTGTAGCTACCTTATGAGTAATTCCATATTTGTTCATTAATCCTTCGAAGTGTCTATTCGTGAAATGTGTACCCCCATCACTAATTATAGCCCTTGGGCATCCAAAACGGCTAAGGATATTATGCTGAACAAACTTGATTACAACTTTATGATCATTGGTTCGAGTTGCCATGGCTTCAATCTATTTTGACACATAATCAACTGCCACTAGAATGTATTCAAATCCAAAAGAGGAAGGAAATGGGCCCATAAAATCAATACCCCATACATCAAAAATTTCTACAACCAAGATAGGGTTTAGGGGCATCATATCTTTTCGAGATATATTTTCTGTTTGTTGACATTGGAGACAATTATGGCTAAATTTATGTGCATTTTTAGAAAGAGTTGGCCAATAAAACCCACTTTGCAGTACCTTTGCTGCAGTTTTCTTTCCACTAAAATGTCCTCCACAGGCAAGAGAATGACATAAGTTAAGTATACTTTTGAATTCACTCTCGGGAACACATCGCCTAATCACCTGATCTGAACAGTACTTAAATAATTCAGGGTCTTCCCAAAAGTAATATTTGACTTGTGAGAAAAATCTATCTTTTTCTTGTTTTGTCCAGTGGGAAGGTACTTTTCCTGTTGCCAAATAATTCACAATGTGGGCAAACCAGGGAAGACTGCTATGGGAAATTAAAAATAATTGCTCATCATGGAACTTATCTCTGATTATTTCTTTATTGTATTCCACTGAGATCCTAGAGATATGATCTGCTACCATATTTTCAGAACCCTTCTTATCTAAGATTTCTATATCAAATTCTTGTAGTAAAAGGATCCATCTAATCAGTTTGGGTTTTGTATCCTTTTTTGATATAAGATGCCTCAACGCTGCATGATCTAAATAAACTAAAACCTTAGATCCTAGCAGATATGATCTAAACTTTTCTAGGGCAAACACAATTGCTAGTAATTCTTTTTCAGTTGTAGTATAGTTCATTTGTGCATCTGAAAGAGTTTTGCTAACATAATAAATTACATGAGGTTCTCGATTAAGTTTCTATCCTAGAACTGCCCCTACATCATAATCAGAAGCATCATACATGATTTCGAAAGGTATGGTCCAATCTGGGGGATTGATAATTGGTGCAGTGGTCAAAGCAGTTCGAAGGATGTTATAGGCTGTTAGACAATCTTTATCAAAATTAAAAGAACTATCCTTGGTCAACAGATTACACAATGGTCGAGAAATTTTACTAAAATCTTTGATGAAGCATCTATAAAAACCAGTATGACCAAGGAAAGATCGTACTTGTTTAACTGAGGTTGGGGATGGTAGATTTGAGATCAATTCAACCTTGGCTTTATCAACCTCAATACCTCGCTCTGAAACAATGTGTCTGAGCACAATTCCCTCACGAACCATAAAATGGCTCTTCTTCCAACTTAGGACTAAATTCATTTCAATACATCGTTTTAGTACCTTAGTTAAGTTCTCGAGGCAGCTATCAAATGATGCACCAAAAATTGAAAAATCATCCATAAATACTTCTAAAAATTGACCAATCATATCAGAAAATATGGCCAACATACATCGTTGAAAAGTGGCTGGTGCATTACAAAGACCAAACGGCATGCGTCTAAAGGCAAATATTCCAAAGGGACAGGTGAAGGTGGTATTTTCTTGATCTACAGGAAATATTGGGACTTGATTGTATCCTGAATATCCATCTAAGAAACAAAAGAAACTTTGTCCCACTAGCCGTTCTAGAATTTGATCAATAAAAGGCAAAAGAAAGTGGTCTTTCCTAGTCACAGCATTCAATTTTCGATAATCTATACACACTCTCCAACTAGTTGATGTCCGAGTAGGAATTGATTCGCCCTTTTCATTTTTAATCACGGTAATACCCGATTTTTTAGGTACTACTTGGATTGGACTGACCCATTGGCTATCTGAAATTGGATAAATAATACCAGCATCAAGCCATTTTACTACTTCTTTCTTAACAGCATCCCATGTTTGGATTTAGCCTTCGTTGCATGTCTCTATGTGGTTTGGCTTCAATTTCACTATGAATGTGGTGCATGCAAACGAAAGGGTCAACTCCCTTAAGATCAGCTATTGTCCATCCAATTGCCTCTTTATGTTCTTTAAGTACATCTACCAATTTATATTCTTGCTCAGAGGTTAGGATAGATGCAATGATAACTGGAAGGGTATCATTGGGTCCAAGGAATGAATATTTTAAGTCATCTGGAAGAGGTTTCAACTCTAGTTGGGGTGGTTCTTCCAGGGATGGTATTAAAGGGTTTGGTTTAGTTGGACGTGGTTTGTATTTTATAGTCCAAGGAGGGATAGTGTCGAACTTAGGTGGTTCTAATAACATGTTTATCTCTTTGGTGTACTCATCAATATCAAAGTCATCTATTCCAAAATGTGTAAGACATGTTTGTAAAGGATCAGAATCAATCAAACTTTCGAATTTTTTATCTACTACTTCCTCTATCATGTTTACTTCATTTAAATCATACACAGGTGGTCCTTGGGAAGCATTAAAAATATTTAATCTCATCTTCTTGTTTCAAAAGATACAACCATCACACCTATTCTACAATTTATACATGCATTAGCGGTAGCTAGAAAAGGTCTTCCAAGGATGATGGGAATTTGGTTAGGATTACCGCTAGATTCCATATCTAACACAAGGAAGTTGACAGGAAAATAGAATTCATCCACCTTTACTAATACATCTTCAATATTCCATGAGGTTCTTTGATTGATCTATCTGCCAATTGTAGTGTTACTGTAGTGGGTTTCAACTCTCCAAATCCAAATAACTCATACACTGAACTTGGGAGAAGGTTTACACTCGCACCCAAATCTAATAATGCTTTCTTGATTGTGAAGTTTCCTATGACACATGATATAATTGGGGTACCAGGATCTTTTAGTTTGGGTGGGGTTATTTGCTGAACAACTGAGCTGACTTGCTCAGTCAAATGTATCTTTTTTGGTATTTGTGTCTTGGCTTTCCGTTTTTGTGTGCATAGATCCTTCAAAAATTTGGCATAAGCTGAAACTTGCTTGATAGCATCAAGAAGAGGTAAGTTTATTTGGACTTGCTTAAATAACTCCAGCATCTCATTCATTTTTATATTCTTCTTATCTGAAGGCAAAGGAGATTCTAAAGCACTAGGGAATGGGGCTTTAGATGTGATTGCTTGATCATTGAATTCCTTTTCTTCTTCATTTCTTCTCTTTTCTGGTTTAGCCACTTCTAATTTTTGGGTTGGTTCAGATGGGTTCAATGCTTTTCCACTTCTGAAAGTCATGACTGATTTAGCATGTTCTGGGAATTTGTTAGGACTATTGGAACCTTCAGCCATGAATTGTCCTTTTGGGTTATCGATAGGCTGACTAGGTAACTTACCCTCCTCCCTTCTACTGAATGCTATGGCTAATTGACCTAACTGAGTTTCTAGTTTTGCAATAGATTGTGTGTGGGAGTGAAGGATTTGAGTATTCATTTCTAGCCCTTTCAATGCTTGTAACACTTTGTCTTCAAAAGTAGGCTGATTATTTGGTGGAGGTTGTGGGATGTTTGGATATTGTGAATATGGCATGCTTCTAAAATTGGTTTCTTGATAATTAGGTCTGATCGATGATGAATTGGTTACAGGTTGAGGTTTCCAAGAGAAATTTGGATGATTTCGCCAGCCAGGATTGTAAGTATTTGCAAATGGATCATTTCCTGTTCTAGGAGCTAATCGGTTTGGGCTTGGTGGGCTTGCTCTTGAACAAGTTCAGAAAATTGGTATGCAGCTGGACATTCACCTATAGAATGGGTTGGACTCGAACAAATTATACAGACCTCATGTAATTGAGTAGATGGGGAAGAGATGTTTCCAACTTGTAGAATCCGGTCAAGTTTATGGGATAATTCATCTACCTTAGTATAGATATCTGTAGAATGACCTATTTCATATATTCCACCTCTTTTAGGTTCTATGTGAGGGTCTCGAGCAACTGATATGTGATGTAATGAATTCTCACTCAATGTCCCAAATAGTTGCCAAGCTTCATGTTTATTTTTTAACATAAATGTCCCACCACATGAAGCATCAACCATCTGCCGATGCTTTTCTGATAAACCATCATAAAAGCACTGAACCAGTTGCCATTTGGGTATAGCATGATGTGGAAATTTTCTAATCAGTTCTTTGAATCTCTCCCATGTCTCATGAAACATTTCTCCATCTGTCTGGGAAAAACTTGTTATTGCTTTTCTAATTTGATTCATTTTTCCTACAGAAAAATATTTCTTAAGAAACTCTCTCTGAAGATGATCCCAAGTTGAAATTATAACAGTGTCTAATGAATTTAACCAATACTTGGCTTTATCTTTTAGGGAAAAAGGGAATAACTTAAGTCTAAGTGCATCATCAGAGAAATTTTGAATCTTGACAGTTGAGCAAATTTCTAAGAATTTATCTAAGTGTTTGTAGGGATCCTCATTTGTAAGTCCATAGAAAGATGGTAACATTTGGATTACACTTGACTTAATTTCATATTGAGCAGCCTCTACTGGAGGCACTTGAATACAGAGAGAGTAGGTATACCTTGAAGGAGTGAAATACTCTTTTAACTGTCGTAGTTGATTATTTTCGTTATTAGGATCCAAAATTCAGAGTCTATTTGCTCTAATAGTTATTTCTATCTCAGGATCTAAGGGTATAAGGTTAGGTTGCAACGATCGGCGACCAAGCATACACCCTAACAATGACTCTAAAGCAAACAGTAATTTAGTTTTTTTTAATAGAAGAAAAAGAGGGAGATTCTAAAGAAAATACCCTAAAAGATTCCTAGAACTAAGAGGAATGAATAATTTAATTAATTAGGGTTTAATAATTCTTAGCAATTAAGTTAGCAAAGATTAGACTCTCTATTCTAGGTTTACCCTAGATCTAGACAGCTCCTAACTTCCAAGACCGCCTTGTCCTATTGAGCTCGAAGTCCTTAGGGGCTGATGTCTAATTAATTTTAGAGTTAAAGGTTTGGGTTAACGTAGAATGAAGGATATGGTTTGTGGGCTAAGGAAGGGTGATAAAATCCCCACCTTATCTTGATTAGGAGTTTGTGCCCTTAAAGTTAATTATGAAAATGCTATGCAACAAACAGATGTCCAACTCTTAAAATTATCAAATAAAATTAATCTACAACTTTTTTTTAGAAAGATTTTTGTGATTAGGTTTCTAATTTCTTAATAAATTATGAGATGTCAATAGAAGAATTTTGAGTTTTGCAGAAAATAAATCCACCTAAGTCAATCTAAGCATAGAAATAAAATAATTATCTTGTTTATATATTTATTTTTTTTTTATATAATCTTTTTTTATTAATTATGTTTTATGGAAGGTGTCTTATAGGGTTTTTCTTTCAGGTTTTTTTTATGTGTTAAAAAGAAAATATGCAATTCTAACAATTAAGGAAATAAAATAAAGAGACAATATATACTATTCAAAAATTAAGAGAAAATTAATCTACTTTTTTTTCACTTTTTTTTATTTTTATTTTTATTTTTATTTTTATTATTTTTTTTTTTTTTTTTTTAAATTTTTTTTAAAATAACACACTTAAGTCCCCGGCAACTGCGCCAAAAATCTGATGCGTGTCATAGCGCAACGATTAAAACACCTTAATTTCACTATTAGAATAGCGAGAGTAAGTGATCGATTCCACAGGGACTCTAGTGATTATCTTAAAATAAATTTATAAATTTAACTAATTAGATAATCAGTAGTGCAAAATAATTAAGATATGGTCTATCTTATAAGAGCATGGCTCATACCCGTAGATCACGGCCCATCCCTTTTAAGCATAAATCAGTCTAAAATTATTTCCACTTAAATATAATTTAAGAACAATTAAACATGAATAGAAATTTTATTTTAATAACATCCAAGAGTGCATAAAAGAGTTTATTTGCTAACATTAAGAAGGCAACATAAAGCAATAAATTCTCCTAAATCAAACTGGGCTGGACCGGTGATGAAGACTTGAACCGGGCCGAAAACGGGCTGAACTGGGCTGAAGACGATTTGGACCAAGGCGCAATCTCTCTGCAGACGTCTCCAAGCCAAGAACAGAGCCTTCATGCCAGGATCTTCTCCAAACAAAGCCTCTAGGATCTTCTTCAAACAAAGCCTCCATGAATGCCTGCAGAACCTCGGACGGTCGCCTCACGAACCACGAACAGAGCCTCTGAGCAGAGCCTCCACAAACGGCTCTTGGAAACTCCAAGCCACGGATGATCCCCGCCCCGAAGCCTCTGCTGCTATTTATAGGAGTCTGAACGCGGAGAAGCAACGGCTTCCTGTTATAAAAACAGAGTTGACGCGGACGCGGTGCAAAGAAATCATGAAGATATTGCGGATAAGATTCTAATTCCTTCCATATAAAGTTTCTATTTCAAATTTGAAGATTTCTAATCCAATTTATTTCTGAATTGGTAAAGGATAAGATTGGATTTGATTAGGATAAGAATCATGCGGAAATAAGGAAGCTGCGGCTGAGAAGACGATGAAGTCGGCAATGTGTTTGCCATTTTTGCTTTGAAATCCATGCTAAATCCTTATGAAATTAATTTCGAACTCATTTTAAGTCCGATTCGAGTACCGTTTGCATCATTAAATTCCTAAAATCAAGCTCTTTAAGTTAATAAGCTCTTTTATAAAATATTATATAAAATATTAAAATATTAAATAATAATAGGTACGTTGAATTATTAATTAATAGATTTAGTAATAATTATTTATGCATTTATCGGTTGCACTGGGCCAAACAAAGGGTCAATGTTCGGCCCTGGTTGGCCGAAGGGAGGGCCAATGTTCAGCCCTCTGTTCGGCCCTGGTGGGTCAAACAAAGTTGATTTGTTCGGACTTGTGTGATTGAATAAATTATGAATTAAAAAAATTAAAAATAAATATTTGTATTAGAAGAATTTTTTAAAATTGCTAATTGCTTTTTCATTGTTCTAACCGAAGGTTGAAATCTCTTTAAAAGAATAGGTTTACAATCTGGAAATGAATCGGGGGGGGGGGAGGTGCGTGTGTTTGTTCTGGTGGGTAAGGAGAAGCTCCCGTAATTTTTGCGGTGTAGATAGAAATTCCACCCTTAGACCCTCCAAGAAACAAGCTGTCGGTCGCCTATTACGCCCTCCGAAAGGCGAATGACCGTCGTCTCTCGGTAACGATTCTTGCAATCCTTGATCCTTGTTTCAGAGATTAGGATTTTATTTCTATTTTTTTTCTATCTAGAAGAAGATTCTTGTGATTCGCAGGTCACGAAGGGATTCATGTTGTTTGGTTTCAATGCTGCCGCTGCACAGCGCGATTGCTTCTGCTCACATCCGTTCTCTCGCCCGTGTCACAGCACTGGGGATGGGTTCCCCAAGGTAAAAATTCCTTTAATTTCTTGACAGTCAATCAGTTGGATTATTTTCTATATCCTTTTATGTGAAGTGATAGCTCCAAGATTGAATTTTTGGGTGACATAGATAATGCATGATAAAATGTCTGTGAAATCCTGGTCTTTTGATTGTGTTGTTTTTGAGTAAAGCTTTGAAGGAAGTTTCTTCTAGGGCAGCCAATTGAATGGCTGACGTTTGACTTAGAATGTGGCTTGCTCAAATACTAATTGAGCCAACCTCAAGCATGCTTAAACTTAAATAGATTTCGAGCTGCAATTAGTGGCCTGATTATGTTTAACTTTATAAAGTTCAAATAATGATATGCTAATCATTAACAATGACTTCTTTGGAGAATTTATTATTTTTTATTTAATAATAACATATGTAGCTTATCAAGGATCTCAATCATGTGATATGTTCTTACGAAAATTTAGTTTAATTTCCCATTGTCAGCTGACATTTTTTTCTTATGGTTAAAAGACAAGCCAACCTTTAGAATTAAATTACTCTTCAAGATGTTACCCATTTGGTTCTCCCAACCATACATGGGATAACCTTTGGATACCATCGTTGGGCATCCAAACACTGAAACAATTAACCTGTGCTGCTTTTGTTGCTGTAGCGAGTCTTGTTCCTTGATCTAATTCTCTACCTAATGATGCCCGATCACATGTATTGAGCACCGGGAAGGCTGATCTGGTTGCCGATGAGATTATCGCTTAGCCGAACAACATGCAAAAAGTCCCGAGATCGGAGGGATTCTCCGATGGAGACCCTTCGATGCCCAAGTCAGCGATCAAGGTCACAGCTGAGGAAGAACTCGAAAGAGCTCTTTAGGGCATAGAAAGCTCTGAAAAATGGAGTCCCCCTGAGATAGTGGAATGAGAGGATACTTATCTTGCCTCCTGAATCTCTCGCAGACTTACCCTTTATAGGTAGTTGGGACCTGCATAGGGATTAGCCGCCTGATATTCCGTGAGGGGGAGATGTCCGTAGGACACGTGGGGGTTACGTGAATTTAGGGCTGATTGATTGGTTCTGTCCCATCGGAGAGGAAAGCCGACGGTTGGTAGGCCAAGTCCCATCAGTCGGCGAAGTTAGCCGGTAGGTGGGCCTGGTCCCATCGACAGCGTGGTCCTGCGGTAGGCGAGCCTGATTGCGTCAGGCTATGCTGGTCAAAAAGTTGATGGTTCTGGTAGACGTGGGGCCGACATGAGGAGGTCGGGGCCGTCTCGGCTGATTTGGAGACGCCGAGGCAGTCGGGGCCGTCCTGAAGAGGTCGGGGCCGCCTTGGCTACTTTGGAGATGCTGGGGCGGACGGGGCCAACCTGAAGAGGTCAGGGCCGCCTCGGATGGTTTGGAGATGCCGAGGCGGACGGGGCCGACCTGAAGAGGTTGGGGCCGCCTCGGCTGGTTTGGAGATGCCGGGGCGGACGGGGCCGACCTGAAGAGGTCGGGGCCACCTCGGCTACCTTGGAGACGCCGGGACGGACGGGGCCGACCTGAAGAGGTCGGGGCCGCTTCGGCTGGTTCGGAGACGTCAGGGCGAACGGGGCCGACCTGGAGAGGTCGGGGCCGCCTCAGCTATCTTGGAGATGCCGGGGCGGACGGGGCTGACCTGAAGAGGTCGGGGCTGCCTCGGCTGGTTCGAAGACGTCGGGGCGAACGGGGTGACCTGGAGACATCGGGGCCGCCTTGGCTACCTTGGAGATGTTGGGGCCGACGGGATGTGTTTGCGCCACGTGGTTGATTTTGCCATGATTACCCCTGTGACTTTATTAGTTATATCATTAGCTACATTAGATGCCCCCCGCTCCTGAGCACGAAGGGCCACGTGTCAGCTGTCCTTTGGGCGAAAGGGGCACGAAAATTTAAAAATTGATAACCGGCTATGGGCGCCTTTAATGGTGGGTGAACTGGAGCAGCTTTCCAAGGCGATATCGCCTCGCAAATCTTCCGTAATCATGGAGTTGGTGGGAGATGACGTTGGCTCCGGTGTCTCGAGGGGGTGCTCCTCAGAGGATGGGAAAAAGGTAGGCGCCATCATTGCCTCCCCGCTTTTCAAGCATTGCTATTAGCCGAAGATCCCGCTCCTCAGTGGAACCGAGGCAGCGTGCCTTGGGCGTGGGCAAAATGGCCGGCGCTTGAGAACCCGACGCAATGGGTGAAGGCCACATGGCGCATTCTCAGGCGATGCAATTTGAAATTGGGGTATAAAAGGCGCTCCACGGGCTCGGGGGAGAGCTTTACATTGCAATTGCTTCCTGCCTTCTTCCTCTTTAAGCTTCCCTGCAAACCGAGACCTCCAACCTTCATCTTCTTCCCAACTTTCAGGTTAGTCTCCATTTTTCATCCTTCACCCTTGACCCATGGACCGTAGGGCCATTAGGGAGGGTAAGAGACTAGTAGTAGAGTCGTTTCCTTCCTCCGGTGAGGACCACACATTGACCGTTAGCCAAATGCCCCGGCCGTTAGGCGGGGTTACGATCCGCGACCGGCCGGGGGCGAGCGACCAACCCCCAGTGAGAGCAGTTCCCATTTCTTCCCGTCGTCCGACATCTCCTCCGGCAATTAGCCTTGACTCGGCGGGGCCGAGGGGGTTAGCTTCCACCATGACCCCCGGAGAAGTAGAGGCCCTTAGGGTCATGTATAGGGTTTCTAATTTTATTCGTCTATCCGTGCCGAGGCCTGAAGATAGAGTGATCTCCATCCTTCTGGGTCGGATCGCTCTATACAAAGAGTTCTTTCGGTGTGGGCTGCGGCTTCCTTTACATTCCTTTTTCCTAAACCTTCTGAATAGATATAGGTTAGTGCCAGCGCAGTTGACTCCGAACTTGATTCGGATCTTCTGCGCCTTCATCATCCTTTGTCATTTTCAGGGTTCCGCGGCTAGTCTGTCTCTATTCCGAGCTTTCTATAAGCTCCGCCGCCAGGGCGAGGGAGCCTGGTAGGTTTTTACCGCTAGGCCGGGTAAGGCCCTTCCTTTAGGTCTTTCATCCAAAATTAGGGGGTGAAAATCTCGATTTCTTTTCACCCACATGAAGGGAGTGAAGACCAATTAGGGAGAACCGGACATCAGCTCCAACGAGAACTCGGCTGTGACCGATAAGGACGGGAAACTCTATCGCCACCTCTCGTCCTCCCAGATTCCTTCTTACAAGGATCTCCTATCCGAGAAAAACTTGTATGAGGCTGAGCTGGCCCCAGCAGTCGGTGAGCACAGAAACCCATTCCTCCTGCCTTCGTCTGGGCGTTGCCCTTATCCATTTTGTCATTCGTTACCTCGCCCCCCTTCTCTTCTTCTCTCTCTCCTTTTCTTCTTCTTTTTTTTTTTTGCACTGATGTGTGTTTTTGTGCAGCAATGAAAATTCATGCGGAGAAATTCGAGACCCTCGCGCACCAGAAGAGGCTGGCGGAAAGCGGGCAGGCGAGGCCAGCTAAGAGGGCATGGAGAGGAGCCCGTGCCAAACCGGTCGAGACCCCAGAAGCCCCCGCAGCCCAGGAGCCTGCGGAAGAGCCGGTCGGGGAGGCACCGATTAGAGGAGCGGTCCCTGGGCCAGCTAGGGCCAAGACAGAAGAGGGGGAAATCTCGACCACCACCGAGACTGTCGTGGTGGTGTTAGATCCAGAGGAGGAAGTCCCTGCCGCCGCCGATTTAGCCGAGGCGGGGCAGGTTGCAGTTGCTAGAAGCCCTCCGGCTCCCATCGAGCCGGGGATGGAGAAGGCACCCCCCACAGCCGGATAGGAGGTAGTTGCTGTTAGAGATTCCAATGCCGGGGTGAGGAGGCACCGGGAGCATAGGGCTGAGCCGGGGAGCTCGTCCCGATGGCCCGCGCACCACCCGACCCGACGGCCAGCCGACGAGACACTGGGGGGGCCAACGCGGCCGACACCCAGGCTCTCCACCATGGAGGACGTGGCCGGGCTGCTATCCTCCTATCCAGGGCACGGACGTCGGCGACTGACAAAGAAATGGGGCGGCAGTCCCATGCTGTCGTCCTAGATATGATGATGGTGAACATACTCAGGTAATCCTCCGAACGTGGTTCCCTTTTTGACATACCTCAGTCGCCCCGAGGCTGACAAATTCCTTTGGTGCAGATGGCCAACGGGGCATTCACCCTTCGTGCGGCGGTGACACACACAGGGGAAGCGCTCGCACGCACCCTCGGGCGGGCCGACAAGTATAAAGAGCAGAGTCGGGCGCTATCCGAGAAGCTTGCTCGGTAGCAAGAGGAGGCCAAAGCTCGGGAGGAGGACTTGAGCAGCCGGGCGAGGGAAGCGAAGTGCCAGGCAGAAGTTGAAAAAGGCCGAGCCACCGCGGCTGAGATCAGGCTGAAGCTGATATCAGCCAGGCTGGAGGCGGCCGGCAAAAAGATCGAGGAGCTGACCCTCCAGCTCCAGCGGTCGGAAAGCCAAGTTGAGACGGCCATGGACGAAGTCCGGGCCGTGATGGAAAGGGCCGCTGTGGCTGAGAGAGAGGCGGTTGACGCCAGTCATGAGCGGGCCGGGGCGGACGCCCACACTCACGAAGCTAGCGCCCGCGCCGAGGAGGCTGAAGGCAGGGCTTGGGAGGCCAAGGCGCGGGTTAGGGAGGCCGAGGCCGGGGCCCAAGCATGAATCCGTGAGGCCGAGGCCAGGGCAGAGGTGCAGATCCGGGAGGCCAAGGCCAAGGTGACCAACGCCATTGCCGGATTTAAGGCCTTGGCGGAGTTCGAACAAGAGGTCATCGAGGCCAGTTTCGATGCCTATGTGAAGGGCTTCGAACTATGCAAGACGAAGGTGTCTGCGACCCTCAATGTCAGCAGCTCCGACCTTGAAAAGATCCAGCCCGAGGGTCTTGGTGAAGAATCAGCGGAGGAGGAAGAGGACGAAGAGGAGCCGGGGCCAGGCGAGCCTTGAAACAGCCTTGCATTTTTGGTTTTTTGCACTTTGTATTTTTCCCTTTCTTTTTTAACTGACCCCAGGTCAGATTTTGTAATCATTCTAAAGTTCTTAATGAAAAAGGAGTCATTTCGCAAAAGTCTTTTTCTTCTGCTTGTGCGTATCATGTATGTCGGGGGCGCCGCGGTGGGTCTTAGGCTTGAGGGTAATCCGAACAGGCTTGTAGAAACTCGCGCCACTGGATGGGCTTATAATTAGCTGGGGTAACATGGTGCCGGCTACGGCCGTTTAGGAACGCCTTTAGGGTCCTTACTAAGGCAATCTTACTCACAGTTAGAATAATCTTTCCTTTAGGCTGCCTTTCGTGGCTTGTCTACCCTCTTGACAATAACTTGAGTGAGCTGACAAAAATCTGGGCCACCAACTAAACTTTCAAATCACCTGGTCCCTGACCAGCTAAGTAAATCAATCAACCACGGGCCGTAAGGGAGAACCCGGGTAGTTCTGAGCAGCCTTTGAGAGTATTCCAGGAATTTGTGTGTGAACTCAGCAAAACAGCTTGAACAGGCATTGGGCTGTAAGATTTGAGGAGGCGTCCTTGGAGGCTGACTCTGAAGGCTATTCTGGCGGACGAAGTCCGTTGAGGATGACACGGAACTAAGCAGCGTCCTTTTAGTCATAGCGTCGACGAGCTCTGGCCTTGACCCGTCTTGGGGACTCGCGCGCCAAGGCCAAGTCCAAGATGGAGTGGCTGGGCAAGGCCGACCCGAATAGGCCGGGGCGAAAGCCTAGGGCCGGCGTCGGGGTGGAAGCGAATGCTCACCAATCAATTGGCCCTTAGCCGTTGAGGTAGACTTGGAGCTGCTGAGGCTAAGTTGTGGCTGCCGAAAGCCTTTTGAACCCCGGAGGGTGACCTGAGAGCTGAGAGTTGTCAGGTTCCTTTTGAACCGCCTCGGAGGTTTAGGAACCGCTGCGAGAGGCGACTCGTCCGGTTACGGAGCCTTAGGGTCTTGAACCTACCGAGGGGCATCGCCGTACCAGGGCCGAGTGGTGTCCCATGGGCCGCGATGCCGGTGAGGTCCTTTTGAACCGTCTCGGGGTGTTGCGATGGACGACTCGTCTGGTTACGGAGCCTTAGGGTCTTGAACCTACTCGGGGGCACCGCCGTGCCTGGGCCGAGTGGTGTCCCATGGGCCGCGATGCCGGCGAGGTCCTTTTGAACCGTTTTGAGGGTTTAGGAACCACTGCGAGGGGCGACTCATCCGGTTACGGAGCCTTAGGGTCTTGAACCTACTCGGGAGCACCGTCGTGCCGGGACTGAGTGGTGTCCCATGGGCCGCGATGCCGGCGAGGTTCTTTGCCGAGATCTGGACTACGGAAGGAATGGCTATGGTGTTGAAGGAGGTCCTTTATTATTCATAACGTAGAGAGCTACATCATTGATAATATTGACGAAGGTTGTTTGCATTCCAGGTACGCGGGAGGGGCCGACCGTTGAGCTCTTCAACTCGGTACGCTCCTTGGTGGAGCGCCTCGACAATACGGTAAGGACCTTCCCAATTGGCGGACAGTTTGCCCCCTCCGTTGGCTTGGACACTGAGGCCTTTCTCAAAACCAGATCTCCAGGACGAAATACTTTGGGACAGACCCGGGCATTATAATTCTTGGCGGCTCGCTGGCGAAAAGCTGCCATACGTAACCGTGCCCGATCGTGTGCTTCATCGATGAAGTCGAGATTAGCTCTCAGCTGGGCAGAGTTGTCTTCCTCGCTGTAGGACTCCACTCGCGGGCTCGGCAATCCGACCTCCATAGGAATGACCGTCTCAGACCCGAAGGTTAGACTAAAAGGGGTTTTGCTTGTCGGAGCCCTTGGGGTTGTGTGGTAGGCCCATAATACGCTAGGAAGCTCTTCTACCCACCGGCCTTTGGATCCGTCCAGCCGAGTTCTGAGCCCCCTGAGGATGGTACGGTTCATGACCTCAGCCTCCCCATTGGTTTGTGGGTGGCCGACGGAAGTGAATCGATGGTGGATGCCCATTCGTTGCAGAAAGTCTTGAATGTGGCGTTGTCGAACTGGCGGCCATTATCGGTGACGAGAGTGTGAGGTAGGCCGAAACGACATATTACTGACTTCCAGAAGAAGGCTTTGACTTTTGTTCTCAGTGATTTTAGCCAGCGCCTCAACCTCAACCCATTTGGTAAAGTAGTCGATCGCGACAATCAGGAACCTCCGTTATCCCGAAGCCAGGGGAAATGGTCCAAGGATGTCACACCCCAGACCCAATATTGGATCTAGAGGTGGCAACCCGCCGCATGCCTGGCATGCAAGGCGTCCTGAAATATCATATTTAATACGAGGAGGGATAATAACTATATATTATCCAAATTCAAGCATTCTTAATACAAACCATAATTATATGTTTTAGGCTACATGTCAAAATACATAATTTAATGGGGTTACAACGAAGTATTGCATTTAAGTCACTCTGATAGCTACTCCAACTACCCCATATTTCATCTTCAGTTTTGTGGCTCTGAAAAACATTGTGAGATTTAAATGAGCTCACACTCAATAAGTAAGCCAACTATAATATAATGTAATTACTTCAAGCTTTTATCAACTCAAATTTTTCATAATAAATATCTGCCAAACTTCCATGTTTCAAATGCATTTTATCATGTTATCAAAACATGCATCATATGCTCAAAATAATTTTGGAAGCAATTGCTATATATATAGCATTTCAAGAATATACTATTTCAGGATAAAACCATTGTACCACTGTAAATAGTATGTAAAAATGCATTTTTATACCAATGTCCCATGGCCATATACTATATACACAGAACACCTCCCTCGGGTGTAACACCCCCCCTCGGGTGTATCCTCCATAAATATCCCTTAGGAGTCAGGGTCTTGAACTAGCGTCATGAACTCACATCATATCATATCCTACCACAGCACATCCTAAAAGTATGCGTTTTCCATATACCCCCTATGGAGATGGGTCCCGATGCCATGTGGCATAATATTGTCATATCCTGTCACATCAGACCTCCTGGGTGTGTGTTCTCCATATACCCCCCTATGGAGTTGGAAATCTGAATCCACCATGCAAACAGGTTTTATCTTCTTTTTTAATGTTGCAATAGTAATAATTTTTGCAAATTTAAAATTAGAATAATTTATCTCTTATCAGGCACGGACCGTATCAGGAGATCACGGTACGTCCTCTTAGAGTATAAACTATCTAATAATTGCAAGGTAGAGGGTCTAATCTATCATACTACGATCTGTCTCTCTTAGGCACGTATCGTATCCTAAGATCACGGTACGTCGATAGAGGGTACAGGCCGTGTATGCCAGATCAAAACCTCGATCAGAAAAATAACTCAAAAGATATAATAAAGAAGAGCATAACTTTTATTGCATAGAAATTAAGAATAAAAAGAAAGATAAAACCTGATTACATGCTTCATCATCATCCCAAGTTAAAGGAATCTAGCCATGCATTGCTGCTGCCAGCATCCCCTCCATAATTTTTCACTCCCATACCTAAATATAATAATCTAAATAAAAGAAGAATAAAAAGAGCTTTGTAGAAATTCCTTCCCCCAACTACTGCCTGAGGTCCTCCTTTTATAGAGCTCGTCTAGGGTTTTCTCCTAATCAAAGTTGGAGTCCATCGGGCGCTCAAGATCATTCAGATATTATGAGAAAATTTCTTAGCCATCCGTTCAACATCAGCTGCCTTATTTTGCACCAAAAATTATGCGAAATCATCTCTTTCTTCCTTTTTGAGCAAACCGAGTCCTGATTTGACTGCCATCTGCATCGTTGGACTCCAAAATTTGAACTCTTTCCATCTATAGGCTCCTTTTATGCAAATATCCATGAAAAGTATCAATTCTTAATAAATTTAAAGTAATTAATATTTATTTTAATAGTTAAATTGGGATAATAAATAGACTTATCATACCCCCAACTTAATCATTGCTAGTCCCTTAGCAATGTAATTAAAATAAAACCATGCGTCACTAAAATTTTCTTTTGCAAAATTAAATCTAGGCTTAAGGTTGAAAGAAGCTAGCCAGTATCACTAACTAAGTATTGAGTTTTGAAGTAAATTTTACAATCAGAACTATCAGAAACTTTCTTAGAGTTCATCTATAGATCTACAGCACTTATGTTTGTGGTGGCTAACTTAGCATTTCGGTACTAGCTTATAAGAAACAATGGTATCTTCGCTTATTACTTACTTTGATCAATTTTTTTTATACACCCTCAAATTAAGCACATAACCTGAGGTAGCTTTCACACTGTCTGATATATTTATTTATTTATTTATTTTTAATTTTTTTAATTAATTTTTTTTAACGATATCTTCACATTGCCCATTTTTGACGCAAACAACAATGCTTACTTAGGCGAAGGTGCCCAGTTACTTGATAGAAAACCAATATTTAGACTTATTTTTATTTATATATATTATTTTTTTATCAAGCAGGTAGCTCTTTCCTTAAATTCAAGTTTCTCTCATTGGGGTGTATATCAATTACCAATTTTCAGTAATAATTGAATCTCCAATTGACCTTACAATTAATACCTAATTTACCTCATCAGTGTGCATGTGCAATGAAAGTGCTAATAGCCTTTAGATGACCTAAGTAGGTTACTAAAAGTCCGATCAACTAGTCTACTCCTTAGCTCTCTACAGTAATTAGCCAATACTTTCTAACTCTATTACCTTTTCTTAGTCAATTTTGCTCAAGAATTTTTTTCATAGCACATGATTTATAAAATTTTAAAATTTTTTAAAAAAATGCCAAGGTATTTTCAAAATATTTTTCAAAAAGGTTTCTCTTACCACCAGCTTAATTCTCATTGTCCTCAATGAAGTAAGGAAGAATAAAATAATGAGAAATACCATCTGGATGAGATATGCCTTGTGTAATGTTAGGAGTGACCGTGCGGAGTAGTCACTTATTCCTAAAAATAAGAATCGTGAAAATAAAAGTTAGAACATAAAAATTTTGGGTTACCTCCCAAAAAGCGCTAGTTTAACGTCTTCAACCAGACATTATGGCTCACTTTGATAACCATTATCAAGGAGTTTAATGATCTCTTCCCTTACTACTTCCTTCATGATGGTTTAAGTTTTCTTTGGGGGTCTCTTATAAGATTGGTTTTCTCCCTTAAGTGAATCCTATGTTGAACGATCGAGGGGCTAATCCCTTTTATGTTAGCTATGGTCCATCCTAATGCTTCTTTATTCTCATTCAATAGTTTTCCTTCTTGTGAGGAGTCTAGGTCAATTGAAATAATTACAGGCAGGGTTTCTGATGGACCTAGATATGCATAGTTGAAATGCCTAGGAAGTGGTTTCAGCTCGAATTTGGGTGCTTCCTTTATTGATGGTTTGGGTAATGGTTCAGGTACTTTCTCTAGTGGTTCAGTTGAAGTTTCCATCTTGATTTTTTATCAATTATAGCAACCTCATTAATTTGCTCTTCATCTTAGTTTATGCAGGTTTCTAGGTCAAGCTTTTTATCACTAAGGTCAATTGAATCATAACCAGTATCCTGAACATAATTTGAGTCGCTCGTTTGATGTGTATTGGTAAGATTAAAAATATTTAGATCAATTGATATATTTCCAAAGGAGAGTTTATTAATCCATTTCGACAATTAATTAGGGCATTAGATGTGGTCAAAAATGGTCTACCTAAAATCATTGGGATGTGGCTTTTTGGGTTTGTCATCAGTTCAGTTTCTAAAATCACAAAGTCTAATGGATAGATAAAGTTACCAACTTTGATCAATACATCCTCTACTATTCCTTTGGGTACTTTCAAAGAGTGATCAGCTACTTGTAGGATCATTTTCGTAGGCTTTAGTTCTCCTAACCCTAGTTGCTCATATACATAGTATGGCAATATATTAACACTTGCCCCTAAGTCTAATAGAGCCCTATTTATGAGAGTGTTCCCCATAATGCATGAAATAGTGGGTGACCCTGGATCTTTGTATTTTACTGGCATGTGGTTTGATAGATAAGAGCTCACACTGGCTACCAGAAAGGCTTTCTTGGGCACATTGGTGGTCTTCTTTTTGGTACATAGATCCTTAAGAAATTTGGCATAGGCCAGGACTTGTTGGATCATGTCCAGTAAGGGGATGTTCACTTTAACTTGCTTAAAGACCTTCAAAATCTTATCAAATTGAGCTGAATTTTGATTAGACTTAAGTCTATTTGGGAATGGTGCTACAACCCTAATTTTTTGTTTATCTTCTTCTAACATGGGCTTAACTGGAGGGTTGGGCATTACATTAGACTCTGTTGCCTCAGGTGTTTCAGGCTAACCCAGCTCAATAAGTTGTTCAAATGGTGAAACTTCTAATTCTTCTTCTTCATATGTGTCCATCTGATTATCTATTTGTTTCCCAGATCTTAATGTATGAATGACACTTAGTTGATTAATCTGGGCTCCTTGTTTGGATCCTTGGATGTTTAGGTTCCTAGGGTTAGCTTCGGGCTGACTCGGTAGCTTACCACATTCTCTTTCACTGAATGCTGTGGCTAGTTGACCTATCTGGGTTTCTAATTTTGTAATGGATTGTGTGTGTGAGTGAAGAAGTTGAGTATTCATTTCTAGCCCTTTCAATACTTGTAACACCTTCTCTTCGAAAGTAGGATCATGATTATTTGGTGGAGGTTGAGGAGCACTTAGATATTGAGCATACGATATGCTTCTGAATTGGGTCTCCAGGTGGTTAGGCCTAATTGATGTTGGACTGATGATAGGTTGGGGTTTCAATGAAAAATTTGGGTGATTTTGCCAAGTATGATTGTAAGTATTTGAATATGGACCATTTTCTGGTCTAGGAACCATTCGGATTTGGGCTTGGTAGGCTTGCTCTTGAATAAGCTTAGGAAATTGGTATGTGGCTGGACATTCACCTATAGAATAGGTCGGACTCGAACATATTATACAAGCCTCATGTAATTGAGTAGATGGGGAAGAGGTGTTTCCAACTTGTAGAATTCGCTCAAGTTTTTGGGATAGTTCATCAATTTTGATATAGATATCTATAGACTGACCTATGTTGTATATTCCATCTCTCTTAGGTTCTGTGGGAGGATCTCTATAGGCAATAGACTTATGGTACAAGAAATTTTCACTTAGAGTTTCAAAAAGCTGCCATGCCTCATGTTCATTTTTTAGCATAAATGTTCCTCCACATGAGGCATCCATCATTTGCCGATGCCTTTCTGATAATCCATCATAAAAACATTGAACTAACTGTCATTTAGGTATTGCATGATGTGGACATTTTCTAGTTAATTCTTTTAATCTCTCCCAAGTTTCATGAAACATTTCTCCCTCTAACTGAGAAAAATTGGTTATGGCTTTTCTAATTTGATTCGTTTTTCCTATAGGAAAGTATTTCTTAAGAAATTCCCTCTGAAGTTGGTCTCAAGTTGAAATTATAATGTCTAGTGAATTTAACCAATACTTGGCTCTATCTTTTAGGGAGAAAGGGAATAACTTAAGCCTAAGTGCCTCATCAGAGAAATTTTGAATCTTGACAGTTGAGCAAATTTCCCAGAATTCATCTAAGTGTTTATAGGGATTTTCATTTGTAAATCCATGGAAAGCTGGTAACATTTGGATTATACTGGACTTAATTTCATATTGGACAGCTTCTACTGGGGTACTTGTATGCATGGTGAATATGTATATTGTGAAGGGACGAAGTACTCCTTCAATTGACGTGGTGAATTATTTTCTTGATTAAGATCCATAATGCGTACTCTATTTACTTTACAAGTTCTCTCTATTTCAGGGTTTAAGGGTATGAGGTTGGTTGTAATGATCGGTGACAAAGCATATACCCTACCAATACACTCTAAAGCAAACAGTAATTCAGTTTTTTTAAAAAAACTAATATACTAGAAGAGAAATGAGAAGATTCTAAAGAAAATATCCTAAAAGATTCCTAGAACTAAGAGCAATGAAGAATAATTTAGTTATGGTTTAATAATTATTAGCAATCAAGTTAACAAAGATTAGACTCTCTATCCTAGGTTTAACCTAGATCTAAACAGCTCCTAACTTCCAAGACTGCCATGGAGCCCTCCAAGTCAAAAATTAATTGATCAACTAGCCAGTTAAGGGTAAGGTCAGTGGGAGTCCTCCCATCGCTTACTAGGTAAGCGAACGGAACCAATTAAATAACCACTTTCCTTTCCTTTTCTAGACACCAGTTAAGCAATCAATCCCGACCCGGTCCAACTCTTTTTGGTGTCTTGTCCTATTGAGCTCGAGTTCCTTAGAGCTGACGTCTAGTTAATTTTAGATTTAAAGGCTTGGGTTAATGCAAAATGAAGGATGTGATTTGTGGGCCAAGGAAGGGTGATCAACTCCCCATCTTATCTTAATTAAGGGTTTGTGCCCTTAAAGTTAATTATAAAATGTTATGCAACAAGTAGATGTCTAGCTCTTAAAATTATCAAACAAATTAATCTAATTTTTTTTTTAGATTTTTGTGATTAAGTTTCTAATTTTCTAATAATTATGAGATGTCATTGAAAAAATTTTGAGTTTCGCAAAAATAAATTTACCTAAGTCAATCTAAGCATAGAAATAAAATATTTTTATTTTTATTATATTTTATTTTTATTTATGTATTATTATTATTATTATTTTGTTTTCTTAAATTAATTATGTTTTATGGAAAGTGTCTTGGTTTTCTTTTAGGTTCTTTTAAGGTAAGTTAATTAAAAGGAAAAGTTGATTAGGTTAAAAGTGAATTTGTGATAAAAAGGAAAGTAATTTTTTTATGTTAAAAAAAATAAGAAAAACTAATAATTAAGGTAACTAAAAAAGCAATAAGCTAAGGAGAGCAATAACTATTCAACAAAAAAGAATTTTTTTTTACTCTTTTCTTTTATATTGAAGCATGAATAATAATAAAACAATAAAAAAATTTAAAAATAAGAATAAAATTAAGAAAAAATTTGTAATATATTTTTATTTTTTTAATTTTTTTTTGTGAGGTAATCATGCTTGGATCCCTAGCAACGGTGCCAAAATTTGATCGCTGTCGTTGGCGGTCAAAAATAAAACCTACTCACTACTATAGCTAATGGTGAATCGGGATCGTATCCTCGAGGATAAAGGATAATTATTTAAGAATAGCGATTATTAAAAGATAATAACTAATTAATTAAAAAAATTTAAATAGTAGGAGAAGAAACCCATGAATCCGAATCCACCATGCAAATAGGTTTTATCTTCTTTTTAATGTTGCAATAATAATAATTTTTGCAAATTTAAAATTAGAATAATTTATCTCTTATCAGGCACAGACCGTATCAGAAGATCACGGCACGTCCTCTTAGAGTATAAACTATCTAATAATTGCAAGGTAGAGGGTCTAATCTATCATACTACGATATGTATTTCTTAGGCACGCATCATATCCTAAGATCATGGTACGTCGCTAGAGGGTACAGGCCGTGTATGCCAGATCAAAACCTCGATCAAAAAATAACTCAAAAGATATAATAAAGAAGAGCATAACTTTTATTGCATAGAAATTAAGAACAAAAGAAAGATAAAACCTGATTACATGCTTCATCATCATCCCAAGTTGAAGGAATCTAGCCACGCATTGCTGTTGCCAGCATCCCCTCCATAATTTTCTACTCCCAGGCCTAAATACAATAATCTAAATAAAAGAAGAATAAAAAGAGCTTTGTAGAAATTCCTCCCCCCAACTACTGCCTGAGGTCCTCCTTTTATAGAGCTCATCTAAGGTTTTCTCCTAGTCAAAGTTGGAGTCCATCGGGCGCTCAAGATCGTTCAGATATTATAAGAAAATTTTTTAGCCATCCATTCAATATCAGCTGCCTTATTTTGCAACAAAAATTATGAGAAATCATCTCTTTCTTCCTTTTTGAGCAAACCGAGTCCTGATTTGAGTGCCATATGCATCGTTGGACTCCAAAATTTGAGCTCTTTCCATTTATAGGCTCCTTTTCTGCAAATATCCATAAAAAGTATCAATTCTTAATAAATTCAAAGTAATTAATATTTATTTTAATAATTAAATTGGGATAATAAATATACTTATCAGGAAGCTATAGAGCACTACAAGGGCTCCACCGATTTTTCCTTAAAGATGAGTGAGGCGGCCATCGATGCCTTCCTCAAAGGCTTTGAGCACTATAAAGGTAAGATCTCTAGGGTCTTCAAGATTGGTAGACTTGATGACCTTCAGCTTGGAGATCCTGAAGAAGAAGAAGAGCCGAAGAGGGACGACACCGAGGATGGACCGAGGCCCGCCAAGCCATAGACTCATTCACTTTGATACTTTTGTTTTTACTTTGATGTAATCTGTATGACATTTTGACTATCAATAAAAGGAACATTTTTCTTTAAGTATGAGGCACATAGCTTTTTGTAGCTCCCTTGCTTCCTTGCATTCACATCTCAGCTTTGGCTTTTAGGCTTGATAGGGTATGTCCATGCTTGATAGGGCACATCCCCAATCTTCTCGACTTATCTCGAGAGTTAACAGCTTGACTTAAGGCTTGCATAGACTTTCTAGGGATGGTCGAGCTTGCTTCTGCCCCTCAGGCATTTGCCAGAATGATCTTAGGGTGCTGAATCAATGCTTGAAAGCTTTTTAGATCACCTGGGGGTTGACTCGAGAGTCGCTGGATCCATAGGTCTTGAACTGCCACGAGATTTTCTTCAATCGGCCCGAGGGTAACCTAATGACTGCAGAACCATCGAGAGCCTTTTAAAATCACCTCGGAGGTGTCTTTGGCTGGCCCGAGGGTTGACTCGAGAGTCGCCGGAGCCATAGGTCTTAAGCCGCCATGGGGGTTTCTTTGGCCAGCCCGAGGGTAGCTTGATGACCATAGGACCGTCGAGAGCCTTTTTGAACCACCTTGAGGGTATCTTCGATCGGCCCAGGGGTTGACTCGAGAGTCACTGAAGCCATAGGTCTTGAACCATCATGGGATTTCTTCGGTCGGCCTAGGGGTGACCTGATGATCGCAGAACCATCGAGAGCCTTTTGGAACCATCTCGAGGGTGTCTTCGATCGGCTTGGGGGTTAACTCGAGAGTTGCTGGAGCCATAGGTCTTGAACCGATATAAGGGTTTCTTCGGCCGGCCCGAGGGTGACCTGATGACTGCAGGACCATCAAGAACCTTTTGGAACCACCTTGGGGGTGTCTTCGGCCAGCCCAAGGGTTGACTCGAGAGTCGCTAGAGCCATAGGTCTTGAACTACCGTGAGGGTTTCTTTGGTCAGCCCGGGAGTGACCTGATGACCGCAGAACCATCGAGAGCCTTTTGAAATTGCCTCGAGGGTGTCCTCAGTCAGCCCAGGGTTTGACTCGAGAGTCGCCAAAGCCATAGGTCTTGAACCATCTTGGAGGTTTCTTTGGCTAACTTGGGGGTGACCTAATGACTGTAGGACCATTGAGAGCCTTTTGGAACCGTCTCGAGGGTGTCTTTGGTTGGCCCAAGGGTTGACTCAAGAGTCGCTAGAGTCATAGGTCTTGAACTACCATGGAGGTTTCTTTGGTTGGCTCGAGGATGACCTGATGATCATAGGACCGTCAAGAGCTTTTTGGAACCACCTCAGGGGTGTCTTTGGTTGACTCAGGGGTTGACTCGAGAGTTGCCAAAGCCATAGGTCTTGAACCACCGTGGGGGTTTCTTCGATCGGACCGAGGGTAACCTGATGACTGTAAGACCATTGAGAGCCTTTTGGAACCATCTCGGGGGCGTCCTCAACTGGCCCAGGGGTTTGCTGAACTTCTAAGTTGGATGAGAAGGCAGTGCTTAAAACTTCTCTTATTTTCATCAGCTGAATGCATACATTATTGATAATATCGATGAAGATTATTCGCATTCCAAGTGTGGGAAATTGGCCGCCCATCGAGTCCTTCAATCCGGTAAGCTTCTTGGTGAAGGGCTTCAACGACTCGATAGGGCCCCTCTCAGTTTGGAGATAATTTGCCTCCCTTCGCTAGCTTGGATACCTCGGCCCTTCTGAGGATTAGATCGCCAGGGCAAAACGTCTAGAATGGACTCAAGCATTGTAGTACTTAGCTGCTCGTTGGCAAAATGCAGCCATTTTGAGTTGCGCCCCGATCATGTGCCTCATCAATAAAGTCAAGGCTGGCCTTCAATTGAGTGGGATTGTCTTCTTCATCATATGACTCCACTCGGGAGCTCAGAAGGCCGATCTCCACATGAATGACTGCTTCTGACCCGAAGACTTGACTGAAGGGGTTTTCTTCTATGGAAATCTTTGGAGTTGTATGATACACCTATAACATGCTTGGGAGCTCCTTCACCCATCTTCCCTTAAACTCATCCAACCAGATTTGAGTCCCTGAAGGATGATCTGATTCATAACTTCTGCTTCTCTATTAGTCCATGGATGACCAACAGAAGTGAATTGATAGCAGATACTTAGCTCGGCATAGAATGTCTTGAAGATAGCATTATCAAATTGCTGGCCATTATTGGTGATGATGGTGTGGGATAGCCCAAAGCGACAGATAATAGACTTTAAGAAGAAGGACTTCATCTTGCTCTCGATAATTTTAGCTAATGCCTCAACTTCGATCCATTTGATGAAGTAGTTGATGACGACGAACAAAACCTTTGTTGACCCAAAACTGAGGGAAATGGTCCAAAAATGTCCATCCCCTATTGAGTAAAGGATCATGGGGCCGAGAGCGGGCTCAGTTAAGAGACTGGCTGTCACTGGATATTAGCATGTCACTGGCAACTATCGCACTTCTGAACCAGCTCAGCAGCATCTTCTTGCATGGCGAGTCAACAATATCTATGGCGGAGAGCTTTGTACGCTAGCGATCGGCCCCTTAGATGGTTCTCGCATATGCCTTCATGAATCTCTTTGAGGATGTAATTGGTATCTACCAGACCAACACATTTGAGAAGGGGATAAGAGAAGAACCTCTTATACAATTTCTCATTCAGCAGCATGAACTTGGAAGCCCTCTATTTGAGCAGCCTAGCTTCTACACGATCAGTGAAAAGAGTGCCGTCAGTGAGATAGCGGATATAAGTATCCATCCACGTTAGCTCTTAAATGCCTGGTAGGACCTCTTTCACGATGTCAATGCTTGGAATTTCCAAATGCTCGACATAAGTTCTTCCCAAGGTATTGTCCGTCAAAGTGGCAAGCCACGATAGGGCATCAGCTCTGGCATTTTTGCCCCTAGGAATGTAGCTGGTGCTAAAATAGGTTAATGAGGAGGTTTGTGATTTGATCTTATTCAGATATCAAGACATGATAGGGTCTCGAGCCTCATACTCTTTAGTGATTTGTTCGGAGATAAGCTGGGAGTCGATGAAGGCTCTGAGGTGCTTTACTCCGAGCTTGCGCATGAGTTTTATTCTAGCTAATAGTGCTTCATACTCAGCTTGATTATTTGTAGCTTTGAAAAGGAACCAGAGGACATACTCCAGCACTATGCCTTCTGGGCTTGCAAGGATAAGGCTCGCTCCGCTCCCTTGAGAATTGAAGATGCCATCTACATGAAGGATCCATATCTTTGATGCATTCTCGGGCTCAGTGTCCAAGCATATTATTGGGGATTATTTCTGCTGTTCCTTGGTCTAGGTACATTCGATCAGAAAATTCATCAAGACTTCGAACTTTATGGCTGATCTCGACTGGAACGAAAGATCAAACTCTCTCAATTTGATTGTCCATTTAGCCAATCGATCAGAGGTGTTAGGACAAGTTAGGATAGCTTTGAGGGGTTGGTCCATGAGCACCACGATCGGATGAGTTTGAAAATACGGTCAAAGACACTGAGCAGAGATGGTTAGAGCAAAAATATTTTTTTCAGTCTTGAAGTACCTGACCTCTGCATCATGGAGTACTTTGCTAGTATAGTAGACGGGCTTCTACACTCCATTAGAATCAAGGTGTACAAGAACAGAGCTGACCGCTTTCGATGAGGTGGCAAGGTAGAGAAAGAGTCTCTCCCCTCCTTTGGCTTTGACAGTAATGGTGGGATGGACATGAACTCTTTTAGTTTCTTGAAGGCTTTCTGGAAATTCTCTATCCACTCGAAGTCGTGTGCCTTGTGTAGAGCTTTGAATAAGGGCAGACATCTTTCAGTCGATCTTAACAGAAATTGGCTTAGAGCAACCACTCTTCCAGTGAACCATTGTACCTTTTTCTTATTGACTGGTTGTTTCATGTCAAGAATGGCTTGAATCTTCTTTGGATTTACCTCAATCCCTCACTGGGTCACCAAAAAACCTAAAAATTTCTCAGCGGTGACCCCAAGTGCACACTTACGAGGGTTGAGCTTCATTTGGTAATGTTGAAGATTATTGAAGGTTTTCTCTAGGTCAACAACATGTCGACGGTGTGGGTGCTCTTAGTTAGCATATTATCTATATACATCTCCATGTTAAACTCAATTTGATCTTTGAAGACCTTATTCATTAATCTCTGATAAGTGGCCCCGCGTTTTTTAAACCAAAGGTCATTACCTTATAACAGTAGATGCCCTTCTCGGTGATGAAGGAGTTATTCTCTTCATCCTCCGGGTTCATCTTTATTTGGTTATATTCGGAGAAGGCATCTATGAAGTTGAGGAGCTCATGACCCGAAGTGAAATCTACTAGTTGGTCAATCTGAGGCAGCGAAAAGCTATCCTTCGGACATGCTTCATTAAGGTCGGTAAAGTCGATGCAGATTCTTCAACTTTCGCTTTCTTTATGGACCATCACTATATTGGTCAGCCAATCTGGATATTGTGCTTCCTGAATGTGGCCAGCAATAAGTAGCTTATTAACTTCTTCATCAATGGTCCTCTGTCGCTCGAAGGTAAAACTTCTCTTCTTTTGATGGACAGGCCGGTACCTTTGTGATGCCCCTTCCAATAGTCCCACATCAAGAAATTGAGAGTTGGTTGTATGGTTTATAACCAGTTAAGGAAGATGGACAAGTACCAATTGGATCCCTTTTGGGCTGTGTTGGCCCAAGTTGGTGTGGACCTTGTCCGTCTTGTTTTCTTGTAACGAAACGGGCTCGTGGGTGCTACGGGCCTAGGGCTCATGGGTGCTGCTGGCCCAGGACCCGGGTCATTACGATATGGTATCAGAGCCATGCATCAGCTGAAAGTGCAGGAGCTAAGTGCCATATAGGGCAAAGTGCTACATCCATGGGAGATGGGAGCCACCTCTTGAACCTATGGAGGCCACCTCTAGAATCCTGTCTGCTTAGTGGTTATGATCAATTGCTCCTAGCAATGAGGACGTCGCCTCTGTAAGGAGAGTAGATTGTGATGCCCCTCTCAATAGTCTTACATCAAAAAATTAGGAGTTGATTATATGGTTATAACCAGTTAAGAAAGATGGACAAGTACCAATTGGATCCCTTTTGGACTGTATTGGCCCAAGTTGGTGTGGACCTTGTCCGTCTTGCTTTTTTTGTAACGAAACAGGCTCATGGGTGCTACGGGCTCAGGGCCCGGGTTGTTACAACCTTGGATCAATATTGAGCTTGCGGGTAATTACCTTCGAAGGTATGTCAGGCATGTCTGACGTTGATCAGGCAAAGATGTTTGAGTTTGCCCATAAGAAGGTGAGGAGTTGATTCGTCGTTTCCATGGAAAGAAGCTCACCGATTTGCACCGTCTTTGCTGGGTCATCCTCCAGTGGAAAGGTCAGTAGATGCTCCGCTGGCTCTTCCCTTTTTTCTGACTCCCTGGGGTCGAGCAGATCTGAGACCGGTGGAACTACTGCCTCCTGGGGGCTGGGAGCCATATGATAGAATAGCCGACCCCTTCACTGGTGGAAAATATGATGAGAAGGTATTTGGTAGATATCACCGCATCAAGAACATTTAGGCTAGGTCGCCCAAGTATGGCATTGTAGGCCAATGGTACCTAGACCATCAGGAATCTCATTAAGACTGTGTTTTGATACGGCAGCGTCCCTACCGTGACCAGTAGGGTAATCTCGTCTTCCACCTTTACAGATTCTCCTATGAAACAAACCAGAGGTATAGTCACCGGTTGGAGGGAGCTAGAAGACAAATCCATCCGAAGAAATGCATCGTAGGTAAGGATGTCGGCAGAGCTCCCACTATCAACTAAAATTCTTTTTATAAGATGCTTAGCGATTGTCATAGAGACGACAATGCTGTCATCAGTTGGATTATTTACCCCCGCTAACTTTCCTTTAGAAAAGGGGATTACATTTTCAATGCTCTCATCCCTCCTCAGTCTCTTAGAAGAAGAAGCTACTCCCCAGGAGATCATGCCTACCATCTTCTCCGTCGGAGCATTGTTGATGTTTGCTTGGATAGGCGAAGGCCCTATTAGCACCGGAATGGCCGAAAGCCCTCCTTTCTGGACAAACTTTCCGAGGTAGCCCCTCTGAATGAGCTCCTCGATGGCACGCTTCAGGTTGTGATAGTCTTCTATATCATGGCCATAGTCTTGATAGAAACAATGGTATCGGCTTCTGTCACATGCGACCTCCTTCTTCAATGGGGATGGGCGCCGAAGGTAAGGCTCGCCTTTGATCTCCATGAGAATGTGAGACTTGGGAGCGAGGAGATGTGTGAGATTGTCTTCCTTGAGGGTAATGTTTCAGCGCCGATTATCCGATCGATGCAAGGGTTCAGGCTTCTTAGGGGGTGGTCCACTTGGCTCCATGCAGATCGGCTTCTTATTAGACCTTCCTTCAGCTTTCCTTCGCGTGAAGTTAGCTTTGTCGGCACGGATATATTTCTGCGTGCGACTCAGAAGCTCGGCGTAGGAGCTGGGAGGCTTCTTGTCTAGTAAGTGAAGCGAAAGGGACGAAGTTCTCGCTTCAGGGCCAAAATGGCCATAGCATCGTCAAGCTGATACACCCCTAGGACCACCGTCTTGAAACGGGCCACAAAATCTTTTAAGAATGAGGTCCTCGATCACCTTCTTCAGCTAACCGCAGTCCTTTGTATCATGGCCATGATTCCGATGGAGACGGTAGTAGAGATTCTTGTCGCAAGGCGTTCCTGGTTTCATGGGGACGAGATGCTTGAGATAGGACTCGCCGTCGATCTCCATTAGGATGTGGGATATCGGGCGAGCAGAGGAGTGAATTGCTCCTCTTTGGGGGCGAGAGTCCAAGGCCAGTTGTTCGGTCAACGGGGAGGCTTGGGCCTCTCGGGACGAGTTCCACTAGGCTCCTGATGGGTCTGCTTTTTGCTGGGTCCCTCATCAGCCTCTCTTCGAGAAAAGTCCACCTTGTCAGCATAGATTTACTTCTGCGCACGGCTCAACAACTCGGCGTAAGAACTGGGGGGCTTCTTGTTAAGGGAGTAGGTGAAACGAAAGGGACAGAGCACTCGCTTCAAGGCTAGAGTGGCCACGGAGTTATCGAGGTTGTAAACTTCGAGTGCAGCCTCCTTGAACTGGGTAACGAAGTCCCTCAGCGACTCACCGCCTTTCTGCTAGACGACGAACAAGCTATCGGCCACCCGAGGGATCTTCCAGCATGCATCGAAGTGCGTCAGGAAAGCCCTCTCTAGCTGTTGAAAGGAGTTGATACTACGCGGCGATAAACGGGAGTACCAAGCGCACGCAGCCTTCCGAAGGGTGGCAGGAAAAGCGATACAGAGAAAAGAGTCGATCGCCCCCTGAACCTGTCGAGGACCTTATAGCTCTCCAAATGGTTCAAGGGATCGGTGGTGCCATCGTAAGGGTCCAGTTGGGGGAGACGGAACCGATTCGAGATCGGCTCCTCCATAATATGGTGGGATAGCGGGAGGCGGCTGTTATAGTCCACCTCCGGCTGGTTAGTTATCCTGCAACTGAGCTCCTTCAGCTGTTGGTTGTACTCGTCCAGCCGTCACTCGACCCGACGAGCGATTTGACCATCGAAGGACTCCTCCCTTGATGACCCCGAGGATGAAGAGGGGTGGTGCCGATGATATTGTCCCCGCTCGGTCCCCTTCCCATGCCGCCGTTTAGGGGAACCATCAAAATGGCAGGAGAGAGACCAAGGCCTCTTAGAAGCCTTTCGGCAGTGATACCTGGGCGAGGCGCAATGGCGAGGAGCCTCCCTCCATGGGGATCTCCCATGGGTGGATTGCTGACTAGGCTGAGCGGCCCCTACGCCTGGCGAGGGTGGCCTTGGGTGCAGCCACACGGTCACTGGCTGTTGTTGTAACTCATGAACCGACCCCACAAGTGACTCGACTTGTAGGATAAGGGCGGCGATTCGGTCGTCTTGAGGTAGTGGCGAAAGCGGAGCCAAAAGGTTGGCCTGGGGGGCAGGGAGACTAGTCTCCTACTGCTCAGCCCCTTGACGATGCCCCCCAGCATGGCTGGTGAAAATCTTCTGGGTGCATGTCACCACCATTTCTCTGTTTCTAAGGGGAGTGGAGGTCTGTAGCGGGTTGTTTCGAAGCTTTCTATCTCTTTGTTTTCTCGCCTTCCCCCTACTTGGCGCGTCAATCTATTATTGCCAAATCACTTTCCTCGGACGTCGAGCAAGAGTGAGGATCCAAAGGACAGTGAGGATGGGTCCGAGAATCTTCAAACGCCTTCTCCCCAAGCAGGAATCCTGCAAGGAAGTCCCCGAAGACCAGTTGCTCTGATAAGGACCCTCCAATGCTCAAGCGAGTAACTCAAAAAATAGTTAGGAGTAATGGACTAAAAGACTTAGCCAAAAACATGGAGTTCAGATCCCTTCTCTCGTTATGATTTGAAAGTCCCTCTTACCTTCTTTTTTTGAAAGGTGGTTGAATCCGAGACGTCACCGTCTGGCAGAGGATAGACGGCAAGGCTGACAGGGATAGGTCGCAATCGTCCCTGAGTTTGTCAGGGATAGCCTGGCCTGCCATCTTCATGTCAGGTGCGGCGCCACAGATGATGGTAGGTGCGTCTGGTCATGTCAGACATGCAACGTAACTGGTAGTGACCATGCAGGGTCGCAAGAGGTTGGTGGATCATGTGGCGATTGTGGGTATCTACCGGACCACATGAGGGCCAGATGCCGAGGGAGACTCTGGAGTCCCTCGGTGTCAAGGCTGAGGGGGACCCTGGAGTCCCTTGGTGCTAAGGCCGAGGAAGACCCTGGAGTCCCTTGGTGTCAAGAGTGAGGAGGAGTCCCGTAGTGTTAAGGCCAAGGAAGACCCTAGAGTCCCTTGGTATCGAGACTAAGGAGGATACTGGAGTTCCTTGATGCCGACTTGGTCCATCCGACTTTGGCTTCATCAATCATTTGATCCATTAGCCCTAACATAGCTTAATCAACAACATCATATATTAGTATAAATTTTTGTGTTTTCTCTCATTCTTACATTGCCAATGCAAAGGCCGTTGAAGGAGAAATCCACGATACGTAACATAAAAGTTAAGACCACGATTTGGAATGTCTCCATAATGCCAAGGATTCTCCTTAATCTTGGGAAGTTTGTCAAGTGTGAGACATTCCACAAATTAACATCCACTCACAGCAGTGAAGCAGCCCTAAACCAAATAAAAGGGGAAAGATTGAAGCCAAACTTGAGAGCCCCCGTTGATTGAGCGACCAACATGGTAACGCCAAAGTGAGTGTCCAAAAAGGGACGTGATCGCTACCCAAAAGAAGTGGACCATGACTCGCAAAAATGCATTCCCTTGCTGATTGACATCGTTTCCTTCCGTTCCAACGACCTACAACATTGTCTAAAAGATAAAACTGGCACGAATAAATGCGTAAGAGATAGGATGGGACTCATTACTGGTTCCTTTGGATAATTGTTTCTCCTAGATAATATAAACATGCACACAAACACAAAAAAGTTAAGCATTGGCAATATGATTTGAAGCCATTCTTATACTCGCAAACAGCAAACAATACATGTATTGGGGATCCAATACATTATCTCATCCAAACGTGCCTCTGCTTGTTATAAAGCAAGTTTATGATATTGGACAAACAATTTTGCACGGAACCTTAATATTTGGGCTCCCCACCTGGATCAAAGAAGACATCCATCCCCATTTGATTGTTAAAAAAACTGTCCAAAAGGAACAAGGCCCAGGCATTGCACAAATTCAAGATATTAGAAACCAAAAATGCTTCCGTAGATTACCCAGAAAGCCTTCATCAGTTTTTTTTAGTTGTTAGTCTGAGCACAAAAATAAATGAAGTAACAACATGTCCAGGTCCGTGTTTCATGTTCAACAAGTCCGCAGAGCCAAGCAGCCACCAAAATAGTGTTGTCATAAAGGCATCGAGATGCCTGCAGAATGGATTTAAAGTAAGAACAAGAAATTAGTTGAGAGATTGAACATGAATGAACGCAGAAATCAGGCAACAGAAAAAGCAAGCAGAAGTGATCGTTGGAAATTTATCTCGGACCCGCTATAAACTGTTTAACAGCCACACATGCTCGTATGTGGACAGGAATTCAGATATAATGATTAATGGGGCCTATTACAATGCACGCAAACATGCCAACCTTTTGGCCAAGATATTTGTTTCATAGTAGTATCAAGAAGCTAAAAAAATGATAAAAATACCAAACTTAAAGCCTATGATGATTTATATCATAAATTAGATACAAAAGAAAATGAAAAGACTATATATAAATTAGTAAAACTAAGAGAAAAGAAAATAAAAAAGCTCTTAACTATATTAAATGTATTAAGGATGAAGACAAAAGAGTCTTAGTAAAAGAAGAAGAGATAAAAGAATGATGAAAAAGTTATTTTAAAAAATTATTAAATAAAAATAATTTAGTAAATTTAAGGGTAGAAGGATGCGATAACCTAAAAGTAACAAATGAGCATAATTTTTTTCGTAAATTTAGCATACTTGAGATTAAAAAGGCTTTGAGTAAAATGAAAAATGCAAAGGCTAGGACCAGATGGTATACCTGTTGAGGTTTAGAAAGGCTTAGGAAAAATTGGAGTCATGTGGTTAACCAATTTATTTAACAGGATTGTAGCAACTAAAAGAATGCCGGATAATTAAAGAAAAAGCATATTAATACTCATATACAATAATAAAGAAGATATTCAAAACTGTACAACTTATAGAGAGATTAAGCTAATGGGTTATACAATGAAATTATGGGAGTAATAAAAAATCGAATAAGAGCTGAAACTTTGGTGTCTAATAATCAATTTGGATTTATGTGAAAGATCGACCATGGAAGCTATTTATTTATTAAGAAGATTGATGAAGAGATATAGAGAAAAGAAAAAAAAAACCATATGGTCTTTATTGATTTAAAAAGCATATGATAGAATAATTAGAGAAATAATATGTTGCGTTTTAGAAAAAAAAAAAAAAAGGAGTTACCAAAAGGTACATATAATTGATAAAAGATATGTATGATAGAGTAATAACTATTGTTAAAACAACAATAGGAGAAACTAGTGAGTTTCCAATTACTGTAGGTTTACATCAAGGATCTGCCTGAATTCCATATCTTTTTGTATTAGTTATGGATGAATTAACAAAACATATTCAAAATGATATCCCATGGTGTATGTTATTTGTAGATGATATAGTGTTGATTAATGAAATTAAATCTGAAGTAAATGTTAAGTTAGAGATTTAGAGAGAGGCTTTAGAATCTAAAGGTTTTAAGATTAGTAGAACTAAAACTGAATACATAAAATATAATTTTAGTGGAAGTAGAAATACAAATGAAGAAACAGTGAAGATAGCAAACTAAGAGATATTGAAAATTTAGGTATTTGGGATCAATTATCCAATAGGAAGATAAAATAGGTGAAGATGTGAATCATAGAGTTAAAGCAGGATAGATTAAGTGGAGTACTTTGGGAGTATTGTATGATCGGCGCATCCTATTAAAATTGAAAGAAAAATTCTATAAAACTACTATTAGGCCGGCTATGCTATATGAAACATAGTGTTGGGCAATATTGAAACATGTGAATAAATTAAATGTAACATAAATGCATAGGTTAAGATGGATATGTGGTAAAACTTTAAAAGATAGAATTAGAAATAAACATATAAGAGAAATGATAGGAGTAACCCTAATTGAAAGATAAAATGAAAGAAAATCGATTATGATGATTTGGACATATACAACGTAAACCTTTAGAAGGAGTGATCTTTTAACAATTCATGGTAAGGATAGAGGTAGAGGTAGACCTAAACTAACATGGACAGAAATAATTACAAAAAATATAACTATTTGTAATTTGAATAAAGCAGAGTAGAAGAAGCAGATTCATGTAGCCAACCCCATGTAGTTGGGAATAGGCTTAGATGAGTTGAGATTTTTAGATGATTTCAAATTTTCAATTAAATGATTTTGAATTTTAGATTTTTTAGATGATTTTGGATATTAGATATTTGAGTTTTACATTTTAGTTTTTAAAATGATTTTGAATTTTAGTTTCAAATTGATTCTCCATTTTACTTCTTTTTTTGGTTTTGCAATGTGATTTTTTATTTTTGATTTTGATATTTAAATTTTAGTTTTTAAGTTGATTTTGGATTTTGGATTTTTGGATTTTAGATTTTAGAATTTAAAATGATTTTGAATTTTGAATTTGAATTTAAGATCTTGATTTTAGATGATTTGAATTTTGGATGATCTTTTGAATTTTACAATTTACATTTTACATTTTTAGATGATTTTGAATTTTGAATTTTGAGTTTTAGATTTTATGATTTTGAATTTTGAATTTTAGACTTTAAATTGATTTCAATTTTGAATTTTAGATTTTTGGATCATTTCAAATTTTCAATTTTATGATTTTGAATTTTAGATTTTGAGATAATTCTAAATTTTAGGTTTCAAATTTATTCTCAATATTAAATTTAAGATTTTAGATGATTTTGAATATTTGAATTTTGCATTTTAGATTTTAAGATAATTTTAAATTTAGTTTTAAATTGATTCTCCATTTTATTTCTTTCTTTTTTTGGTTTTGTGATGTGTTTTTTTTTTGATTTTTGATTTTTGAATTTAAGATTTTAAGATGATTTTGAATTTTGAATTTTGGATGACTTTTTGAATTTTAAATTTTACATTTTATATTTCACATTTTTAGATGATTTTAAATTTTAGATTTGAAATTGACTCTCAATTTTTAATTTTAGATTTTTGAAAATTTTGGATTTTAGATATTTGAATTTTGCAACTCCGCCAAAGCCGGTCACAAGCCCAGGTAAAGAAGGAGGGTTGTGTTAGGTAGCTGACAGCCAGCGTAAAACTTCATCAGATCCCTTAAATATGAATCTACTAAATCAAACTGTGCGAAGAGCTAGGATGTCCCCGTTAAAAGACGTATTGCATCTGCCTCCAGATGTTTCAAAAAATGGGCAAAGGACACCGCATCGGCCATGTAGCCGACCCTATGTAGTTGGAAAAAGGCTTTGATAAGTTGAGTTGAGCTGAGCTGAGCAGTATCAAGTACTCATCGGTAAATGGCTATACAGATCTCTCTCTCTCTCTCTCTCTCACGCCCACACAGGTGTGCTTCTATAGTCATTATCTCAGCCAGTGCAAAGCTAACATATTCTATGATATCAGTAATGCATGATATCATAGATCAGCAAAGATTTTTCAGTCTCTTTTCTATTATCTTACTATCAAAGATAGCATAATGGTTAATCCAGTTTCATACTGGCTGCTATTTTAATATCTTAATTGTTCTAGATCAGCCATCTCTTCGGCCTTCATCCCGAATGCTAAGAAACCAATTTCCTAGGACCCATGAAGATAGGAAATTTTGGCCTTCAAAAACCTAGCACAAAACTCATTTGAATGACAGAGTATCAAAGAGCAACATGGATGTGGAGCCTCTCATAGGGTATTGCAGGTTTGTGTGGTGGAATTATAATATACTGTGCATGTCAGCTATTGTGGAAGGAAATAATGGGACCCATGCTCCGGGTGACTAAAATAAGTACACCTAAGAAAACAAAGGAGCTACAGTTTAGCAGGTTTGAGTAGTGGCATTATCATAAGTCGCATGACTGTTGCTGTAAATGGAAATAGCTGAGCACGCCCAACAACCAACCCCAGTCCCCACCCCAGCCTTTTTTTCTCTTCATCCAAAAACCTGTCATCCAACATGCAGCTGAGTGCTAAATGGGTGCACAGTGCATAAACATAAATTTAGAGAGGGTTGATACAGTTGGATTTTCTCCCGCTAGGATGACTAAAAACAACATTGAAGAACCTACAAAATTATGTTTTTTGAAATGCCTCTTAGATCTCCATCCTTGAGTTCCAACTTAGCCATGCAAACATGGATCCACTGTCTCTGCCTAGTTTGGATGGTAGCTGGTAAATCCAATAAAGTACTAATATTAAAAATAATATACTTATCATCATAAATGTGCATTCGATTTCTTATTTCAATGAAAAAATCTTCGTTATCTTAACAAAACAACCGTATTTACATGTTGCAGCTACAACCATCAACCTTTTTAAGCTCTATTATTGAACTCACCATTGTATCTAGATACTACAAAGGTTTTAAATTTTATGGACAGAGCCCTCTGGCTTTTCATAGAATAGGATGCACCCCATCTCAACACTCAAGATGGGATATGTCTCAAGACACAAATCGGAATGTTAGAATGATGGTGCAACAATGCCGTCTTCATACTTTAGATAGCACTCCATCCCGACATCTTGGAGGATGTTCCATCAAGATTTGAAAATTGGAACCAGAGATGCTACCATGAAGATCAAATGTTTGAATATTCATAAAAATAGACATATTATTCCACCTGTTCCTCCAAATTGTGCATGCTATACCCTTCAAATGCTATAGTTGGATATCCAAACTTTAGCAATAACTGTGTAGTCATTCTTATCAATATCTCATGTTTTACCCTTTTGATCTGACATATTGCAAAGAATAAAAAAAAACACACACACATTGAGATGCATGAATTTTTTCATTCATTGATGAGATAGAAAATGAATACTTGTGAGAATCACTTCGATATGCATGAGGTCTATTTTGCAATATTTGGTAGAGAATTAGATCAAGGAACAAGACTCGCTACAGCAACAAAAGCAGCACAGGTTAATTGTTTCAGTGTTTGGATGCCCAACGATGGTATCCAAAGGTTATCCCATGTATGGTTGGGAGAACCAAATGGAGTAACATCTTGAAGAGTAATTTAATTCTAAAGGTTGACTTGTCTTTTAACCATAAGAAAAAAAATGTCAGCTGACAATGGAAAATTAAACTAAATTTTCCTAAGAACATATCACATGATTGAGATCCTTGATAAGCTACATATGTTGTTATTAAATAAATAAATAATAAATTCTCCAAAGAAGTCATTGTTAATAATTAGCATATCATTATTTGAACTTTATAAAGTTAAACATAATCAGGCCACTAATTGCAGCTCGAAATCTATTTAAGTTTAAGCATGCTTGAGGTTGGCTCAATTAGTATTTGAGCAAGCCCTTAGCAAGCCAGATTCTAAGTCAAACATCAGCCGTTCAATTGGCTGACTTAGAAGGACCTTGAAAAAACTCAAAAGGAAAAAGGTTCGTAAGTAAATTGTTGGATTGTTAATCCAATATTAGACTTATGTGTGAAATAATTACGTATTGCGGACTGTCAAATAAGGTTAAACCCAATTAAAAGTGATCTCGTAGGATTCAATGATTTGGGCTTTAATGTATCTGATAGAGTATGGGCCTTTAATATATAGAACCTAAGGGACTATTTCTATTTTTATAATAGGCTAAAATAGAAATACCAAAAGATAATGATGAAGTTATCTATATAAAGTGATTATGGTCCCTAGATCGCACGTATGACCTTCCTCTCTGAATCCTATCATTAGAAAGAAAACTCTAAAAAAAATTTTAAATGACTCTCTAGGACTACGTGTTGATCTAGAAGGCCAACCACATGGCACTGGAGAGTGATTAAGCAATATGGATTCAAGTATGCTTCCATTTATCATTTATTAATTCTTAATGATCGAATATAAATGATTTTTGGGCTTCATGGTGATGATTTTCATCAAAGGTTTAGATTTAATTTCCAACAATAATACCTTCACCACTAAAGAACCTATAAATTATCAAATGTGTCTGTCAAGAGGCAAACTTCCTTCAAAGCTTTACTCAAAAACAACACAATCAAAAGACCAGGACTTCACAGACATTTTATCATGCACCATCTATGTCACCCAAAAATTCGATCTTGGAGTTATCACTTCACTCTTCACATAAAAGGATACAGAAAATAATCCAACTGATTGACTGTCAACAAATTAAAGGAATTTTTACCTTGGGGAACCCATCCCCAGTGCTGTGACACAGGCGAGAGAACCGATGTCAGGCGAGCAGAAGCAATCGCGCTGTGCAGCGGCAGCATTGAAACCAAACAACACGAATCCCTTCGTAACCTACGAATCACAAGAATCTTCTTCTAGATAGAAAAAAAAATAGAAATAAAATCCTAATCTCTGAAACAAGGAACAAGGATTGCAAGAATCGTTACCGAGTGACGACGGTCATTCGCCTTTCGGGGGGCGTAATAGGCGACCGAGAGCTTGGCACCAACGAAGAGACCTCGGATTGGATGGATTTCTTGGAGGATCTAAGGGCGAGAGAGATGGTCCGAGCAAAAACCCTAGCTCGGAATAAGAGAGGAGAAGCCGCCATCTTGCCTCACTTGGTTTCGAGCCATGCCGCCGTGCGCCTTATTCCTTGGCCCCGGCAACTCGGGAATTTTAAATAGACCACAAAAATTACTCTCCACACCTCCCTATTTTAAAAAAATAATAATTAATTAAATTTTTAAATTACTCTTAAAATTCTCTTCCCATTTTCTCTCTCTACAGCCCTCTCCTTCACCCCACCTTCTCTCTCTCTCTACAGCCCTCTCCTTCACCCCACCTTCTCTCTCCTTGGGCACCGGCTCCCCGCTCCCTCCGTTGGCACTATCTCCTCCCCTCCTTCACAGCTCCGGCACCGCCCTTCAACCAGCACCGGCTTCTCTTATCCCTCTGGCCCTTGGCCAGCTTCCCTTCCTTGCCCTTTCCATCCATCGCTTTTCGACACATCTTCTTCCTTCTGCACTGGCTCTCCTTCCTTTCTTAACCCCATCTCTTTTTACCCTTCTGTTCCATCTTGTTGGACCGAACGAAGGGCCTATGTTCGGTCATGTTTAGATAAACAGAAGATATCTGTTCAGCTTGAATAGGTCAAGCAAAAAAAAAAAAAAAAAGGCCTCTGTTTGACCCATCAAAGCTGAATAAATAGTTTTTGTTCAATCCTGATAGACCAACAAAAAAGGTAAGGAAGGGAGAGTTATATGGGCCAGAGCAGTTGGACTTGATAAGGGAAGTTGGTGCGAAGGGACCAGGGAGGAGAGTTAGTGTGAGGGGAGGCTAAAGCATTCGAGAAGGAGAGCGACTAGATGAGGTGTGAAGAGGGAAAAAAAAAATAAAATGAAAGAAGGGATTTAAGAATAGTTTAGAAATATAGTTTTTTTAAAAAAATTAAAAGGTGCGAAGAGTAATTTTTGTGGTGTATTTATAAGTCGGAGGCAGCTCGCATACTTCAGTGGTTCACAATGTTAAAATTGCCCTTGCACTTGAATTGGGCAACCCCTCGTCTAAAGTCGGCAATACTACTTCAACCGGATACATGAAGCCTTTGTAGCCCATTGGTATTAGCTATTTACATTTAAAAAATATATAATATTTTTCTATATTTTCATTAAATTAATTTAAATAGTTTTAAGTGGTTGTTAATAGTTATTAGCTAATAATTATGCATGATAATTATTGATCAACGATTAGTTCTAATCTAAATAGATCCTTGGTCCCTAGTTTGTAGTCTGACTCTTTTTTTCTTTTTTATATAAAAAAGCTTCAAAATGACTTTACCAATTGGCATTAGCGTTTCCCCACTACAATTGCGGAGCCCACAGCACATACCCAAATTTGGGTCGTTCGGGACCGCTCAGATCCGTTGCAACTCGTGTTTGGCTCCTGCATCTCGCCCGTTGGCTCCGCTCTGTTCAACGCCTTGCGGTCTTCGTTAATCCGGCGGTTGGACTTCAGAGAAGAAGCTGTCCCGCGCGCGGGACCCACGCCGCATGGTAATCGAAGGGCATGTGGCATTGCAAGACTGCGTGGAATAAAGCGAAGCAACAAGGCACCCGGTTTTCGGTCGATCCCTTTCCCCTCCTCTCTCTTCGACGCCCTAGTCGCTTCGCCGGCCGCTGCATCGCCCTCTCTCGTAAGTAACCCATCGAATTAATTCTCTTTTTCTCTCCTCTCGTTTTATCCCTGTATATAACGCTAAAAATATTTTTTAGAGAAAGGTCACTGTGATCTCTAGCATTTTTTTAAGAAAAATGAACAGAAAAAAAAAAAAGACGCTGATCGCAACGACAACCGAGCAACAATCCAGGACTATTCTTCAACATGTTTTTTCGATTACGTCGCTAATCGTATTTTTACTTTTTTTTTTCTTTTTTCAAGAATTAAATGAGCTCTATCTTTTTTTTAAAAAAAAATCGTGTTTGTTAGAGAAAAATTAGCATATTTATTTATTTATTTTGAATTGCGATCGGCTCTAACTATTTTCTCCCCTGTAAGGGTTGGTTATAGTTCTCGAAAAATATTATCTTGGATCACTTCAACCCTTCTCTCCCCCTATTTTTGTCACCTGAATCTCTGATTAGCTTCTTGAAGCTCACTTTCATGTAGTTTGGTATGGAAACCACCAGCAATTTGGAATCTGAAATCGGATTGAAAGTGGATGATACCGAAATGGATGCTGAAACCAGCTTGGGTGATGACGACAAGGGAGTGGAATTAGAGGAAGCTTCCGTGAAAGGAGATTCGGTTGCCACAGCAGAACTGAATTCCCCATTAGTGACTCCTAATAGATCAGAAGGAATCAATTTAGAGCCTTTCGTCGGAATGATCTTGGAGTCGGAAGTAGAAGCTTATCAGCTCTATAATGAGTACTCTAAGCAGATGGGATTTGGGATCAGAAAGAAACAATGTCGGCGTTCCAGGGCGAACAACGATATCATTGCTGGATGGTACGTTTGTTCGAGACAAGGCGCAGATGCCCGCCGTGGAAAGACTGCGAACCCCCGGCTCGTCACCAGGATCGGCTGTCCCGCCGAGCTCAAGGTGAAGAGAATGGCTGTCAAGAAGTGGCAGGTGATTGATTTCATCAAGGAACACAACCACGAGCTCGATCCCGAGAATGCGCGCTTGTTTCGTTCACATAGGAGGATTCAAGCACCCGAGCAGAATCTCATTGAAATTGTGAGTAGAAATCTTGGAGTTAGAGAACAAGTCAATGTTGTCGAAAAAGAACAGCAAAGATTTCTTTCTGCTGTTGATTCTCATGCACTGCATATGCATTTCATGCGCATGCATTCAAGGAATCCAGCATTTTCATATGCTATGGACTTCAATAAGAAAGAGCACGTGAGGAATGCCTTCTGGGTTGATGCATCATCTAAGGTGGCTTATACTCACTTTGGTGATGTTGTGATGTTGGATACAATGTTTCTGACAAACAGGTTTAAGATGCCGCTGGTGTCGTTTGTAGGAGTTAATCATCATGGACAGTCTATTTTGCTGGGATGCGCGCTGCTCGGAGACGAGACTCCGGCATCGTATGTATGGTTGTTCAAAGCATGGCTTGAAGCAATGTCGGGTCAACCTCCAAAGGCGCTAATCACCGACCGTAGTAATTCGATAGCCACGGCGGTTGCGGAGGTGTTTCCTGAGACTTGCCACAGGTTCTGCCTATGGCTTATCTGTAAAAGGGTATCTGAGAAACTAGGTTATGTATGGAGAGCTCAAACAAATTTTATGAAGAAGTTCTACAAATGCATCTTTGACTCTTTGACAGAAGATGAATTTGAAAAGCGATGGTGGAAATTTATCCAGCATTTTGGTCTTATGGAGGATGAATGGCTTCAAGGATTGTATGATGATCGACAAAAGTGGGTTCTAGTGTATTTGAAAGACACTTTTTTCGGGGGAATGTCTGTTTCACAACGTGGTGAAAGCCTGAACTTGTTTTTTCGATAAACATGTCAATCGCCACAATAGTATAAAAGAATTTTTGGAGAAGTATGATCTAATTTTGGAGAGTAAATGTGAAGATGAAGCTCAAGAAGACAACAGATCAATTCACATAATGCCTGAGGAGAGGATGCATCCATCACCTTTTGAGCTACAACTGGCAAATGTCTATACGAGAAGCATTTTTGAGAAATTTCAAGCTGAGGTTTTAGGAATTTCTTCAGTATTTGCCTCAAAGATTGAGGAGGATGAGGAAAGTATTATTTTTGCAGTGAAAGCTTATGAGGTGCAAGAAGATAGTAAAGATAAAAAGGTGAAAGAAAGGGAGTACAGAGTTGTTTGGAATGCTGAGGCAGGAAGGATATATGTATTTGCCGCTTATTTGAGTTCAAAGGTTATCTTTGCAGGCATGCATTGGTTGTCTTTCTAGCATCAAGTGTTCTAGAAATTCCATCTCATTATATACTGAAACGATGGACAAAGGATGCAAAAACTGTCTCTGTGCTGAATGTTGGTTTGAATGTAACTGATGACTGCTCATCATCTATAACACAGCGCTTTAATGATATATGTGTGCGATGTATCAAATTAGCACAGGAAGCATCCTTGTCGAAAAAGGGTTATGATGTTGCACTGCATGCATTACAAGAAGCTTTGGAAAAAGTTGTATATGAGAACAACCACCCCAGAAGAATTATTCAAAATTACAGCCCACGCGGTTCTGCTTATTATAAGATTAATGAGGGAAGCCAAGCAAATAATATAGTGACCCCCATGTTGTATGTGCCAAATCAACTGGGGACCATGTTAGTTGTATGCAATCCTCAAGCTTTTCAGACAGCAACTACTTCCAATAAAAGGATCAAATATGGAGCAGAGAAGAGAGCAAGCAAACAAAAGGAACAAAAGAGTGGTGATTGCATGCAATTCAGTCACAATGTTGCTACTTCCACAGAGGTTTGCCAGATTCCAGTTGACTTGAATTTGATACTTCTTTTACCCACATAACATTGCATTAGTTCTTGTGATCGACATATTATTTCTCTGAATAAAGTATCATAATCAATTTCTAGGTTCTTCATATTCCTTCTGGTGTAAATAACATGTCCACTGGATGCAGCACAAAATGGCAGTGGAACCTATGGTTTGGCATGCCTTTCCTAGTTATCAATTTAATTGTAACTCTGGTTCCTTATATTTTTATAGATTAAGTTTTCTTATCTGTGAAACATATTTCTCATACAGGACCAACTTAACCAAGAACAATCAGTCAATGCAGCAAATAAAAATCAAGACATCAGGTTTTTTACATCCTTGCTGTGAAAATTTACAGTTTTCTTGAATAATATGGAATGAGCAATGTTTTTTCCTCCATGTATTTTAGGAATGACATGCTTTCAAATTTATCACATGAGGGCCCTATTGATATTGGTGACTGAGGAATTTGGGCATGGAGTTCCAGGATTTGCCAAGCAAGGCAATGGTAAGTATAAAAATTTAAAAAGAAAGAGAAAGAAAGAAACCAGAAAGAAAGATACCATATCAATCTGTAAATGGAAAATTTAGACCCGGAAATGCATCCATCTTGTCAGCAATTGGTCCTTACCATTATGTCATATCCGATGATCACTGCCACTTTTTTTGCATGGTTGTGATCATGCATTTTTATAGTGAGGTTGCTTGAGTTAACTAAAATAAATAATACACATTAAACATTTCAGCTTGGATATGGGAGACAATGCTATTTACTAAAGCTGCAAGTTCTGCTCTTCTCGGAGTACAGCATCATGTTTTGAACTTAAAGGCACTGGTTCCCATAGAACGAATGAATGGATTCAAAGAAAGCATTAACATCTTAAAAGCTTGCCCAACTGTTCATTTGGAATTACTGGTAAGATTCCTCATTGTGGTAAGGTGTCACGCTTTCATAGATAAATGAGATCACCTAAAGCTGCTGGGAATGACAAATTTTAGTTTCAGGCTAGCTAATCTATTATTTTTTATTCACTTTTTCTTGACAGTTTGGTGTTTCTGGGATTGTGTTTAGGTAATATTCCACAAGTTTGATCAAAAATTGGGTTAAGGATTTGGGAATGTGTTGTCAAAGTGAACCAAATGCAGTTTTGGGAAACTTGATGGTATCACAAGAAGCCATTCATGCAGACACTCTTAATGAGTACATTTGTAGCAGCCAGCAGAAATGCCCCCCTCCCTCTTTGAAGTCTTACTTAATTTTTTACCACTCATTTTTATAGATTATGTTTGCGCAAAGGCAATATGAATCTCCACCAGCAAATTTTGGCTGATAGATGCAACTTCAAATGAAGATCTAGAATTAATTATTCTCTCATTTGGTTGAGGAAATGCAAAACTGATGCAGATTACTTGTTAAAGTTGCTCTGCGTGGAGGCTATTCCCATTTAATTGATGGTTGATATTTTCATGTCTTATTTTCTTTGGTAAAATGTATTCAATCATGTAAACATTTAGGCACCGTTTCATCTACAAGCACAAATCGCATACCAGTGGAATCAAACAATTCAAGCTTCCTCCTGGTTTAAGGTCAGCTGTTTGGGTGATTTTCATTGCAGCTGGTGGTATCTGGTTTTCTTATGGTTGGAATGTAGGAACAGGGTGGGTTGCGATGATCTAATGTCCCGCTTTTATCAAATATGGGAGCATAAATCTGCATGTAATTTGCATGGTTTCAATCTGTCCTCTTGACATATGTTTTGCTAGATATGAAGAGCATCACAGCTCGGTAGCTACCGTTGCATGCCAAGCATTTAAAAATAATTTTTGTAATTGTGTATTTTTGTTTTCATATTTAGATTTCCAATATTGTGGAACTTCAAAGAAATTGATATTTGTATTATCGACATGTCAGTATGAAAAAAAAAAAAAAAGGGCTGTCTGGATAAAGCAAGCTGGTTATGAATGACACTATTGGAGAAAGGAATGTGATATGTAAGTGGTTTTACAGATTGGTTAATACTTGAGCCCTGTTCTGTTCAAAATGTGTCAGAATTGATGCATCTATATGTTGTGTTCTAATAAATTTCGTGGATCAGGAGCACTTGAAGCACTCTAGTATATTGTTATTCTTGATATATATCCATTCTAAGTACTTCATCATTAGGTTTCTGACAAATTTAGTGCCTAAACAATAAGAGGGGGAAGTTAAGTTCATAAGCTTAAAATGATTTGGTTGAACTGTTTGACGCAATTCAGGTGTTTTGGTTCGCTTCAAGAGCCTACCAAATGTTTGCTTCACTTCAAATGACAGCTCGAATATTATATCCCAATCCATGTTCAAACTGACTCTGCCCAGCTGCATCAGTTCAAGGATTTAGGCTACGCTAAACTGCAATTAGAGCTGTGGCAAATCGGTTTGCTGAAGTTTCTCTCCATAACATCAACCTGCTGAAAATCGAACTTTTTGTTTGTCTAAATTGGGTACTCTTTAGTATCTGGCTTGCATTGTGTCTAAAATAATATTAAGTCCAGTTTTAAGCCCGCAGAACATTGGATAACCGGTTATACGCCTGTGTGATGCCACAGGCACTGCGTTGCTGCGAGAGTTTATAGCCAAAAATATATATCAGAGTGATAAAATTTAAAAGCTATTGAACGTGGCCTGGCTTTACATGTGACATCTATGCAAGTTAATAACCAAAACCTTATACATATTTGAAAGCTATTAGAGTTAATAAAATTTGTGACTCCACACATTACAGGCATAGACTTGATAGATGATAGACTTGATAGATGCAAGCCTGTTGGCTTATTCGATTGTCATAAATTCAAGTGATACCAAAAATCTTAAATTTTTAGAAATTTTTGCAATCAAATCAGTAATCTTTCTGTTTTATTCACTAAAGATCTTTAGACAGAGGTAAAGAATTGAGCTTCTTTGTAACCAAAAAAAAAAAAAGAATTGAGCTTCTTAAATAGCCTTCCCAGCATTACAATTAACTATGACCTTTCAGTTTTGATCTTTTTGATTGCTAGTTATATAAGAATAGATATATGAGAATTAAATAGCATACGCTGAAGTTTGAAACTCAACAGTCATAAATAGAACAGGTTCAACTTACTGTATTAAGAATTAAACAAATAGAGTCTGGCATGTGGCAGCCACGTCAAGAATAGAAGGAACTTATTTTACTATGATGAGAATTAAATAAATAGAGTTTGACACATGGCAGTGGGAAATGGAAGGACTCATTCTACTGCACTGAGAATCATTCAATAGGGATGAAGAGCACACCGAATTGGTATTCGATTACAATCTTCTGAATCTTAATTGACCAAAACTATTGTTGCACAAGATTTTCACCCTTAATATACTGTTTCTTGTGTGAGGTTTCTTTTGGGTCAGGTACCATGGTTTCTTAGGTAGCATCCTCATGGATAATGGACCGCTCTCATTCTGATGCCACATCTGCTAGATTAGTAAGATCTTCAATAATCGCACGTAATGAAAGACAATGTAATGTTAACCAATGGTGAAGCAAGTTATACCATCAATTGACTGTCAGTGCTGCAAAAACAGAGGCACGATGGATTTACAGTGTGTTACCCAATTATTGATTTTGATGATTAATAAAAGACATGAGTATATTCATTTTGTTTCTAATTGATTTAACAAGTATTTTAGGGATTTAAAATGTTTGATCAATCAAAAGGATAAAGAAACATGTTTTGAATCAATGTTTTAAAAGAAATTTTAAAGTTCAGAGCCTGGAGTCGACACCCAAATGGTAAGAAGCCGACCCCAAGGCATATCAGAAAGTTTCTGGGATTTTGGCACGGTCCGGAGTCGACCCAAGGTTTCGGAGCCGACTCCAATCTGAGATACAGAGAAGTGCATTCTGTTTCAGTTTCTAAGCCAACACCTAGAATTCGGGAGCCAACACCCAAGATTTCGGAAGCCGACACCTGAGTTTCTGGAGCCGACTCTAACTGAGAACAGAGAGCGTATTTTATGGATCATTCTGGAGCCGACACTTACAGTTTTTCGGAGCCAACTCCAAAAGCGACGAGCCGACACTTACCTTTTTCGGAGCCGACTCCCCAACAACTTTTTCTTTACTATTTTTGAACACCCGACTTGGAGCCGACACCTGAAAAGTTGGAGCCGACTCCAACCTGTCAGGAACGGATTTTTTATATGTCAGAATGTACTTCAACGGTAAGATTTCTTTTCACCTAACCTCTAACGGCTATTTTCTTTGTGTGCAGAAGAATCCAAACATCTCCAACGGCTATATTTCCCACCTAAAACCTAGATTGAGAGTTCTATAAAAAGGGGAAAACCGTTTGGTTAAAAAAATAGAAAAAGATAGAAAAAAAAAAGAAAAACAAAAAAAAAGAGAAATTTTCAAAGAGAAATCTTCGAATCTACGTCTATCTTCTGAAGAGATATTCAAGAGAAATCCAAGTGATTCAAGTTCAAAATCGAAGGATTTTCCAAGTGAAAAAAAAGAGAGCAAAAGCCCTGATTTTCCCAACTTCTCAACTGCAATCTTTGTGAAGAATCTGAGCTGAGGCTGATTCAACATTTCAAAGGAGAAGAGGAAAAGAAGAAAAGCTCACATCAAATTCGCTTCAAATAGGCTTTTCTAAATCTTTGTTTACTTATATTGCTTATTTGCTCATTTAAGGAGCTTTGCGTTGTTGTAAACCTTAAATTAATTTGGTGTTTACTAATTCAAAGGGGATTGAATTAGTTGAGGTAGTTTACCTCGGGAACAAGCTAGATTAGCTTGGGTTTGGGTTTTGTGCTGGTGAGCCCGGAAAACCAGCTGGGTTCGTTGTGATCCCGGGGGAAACAACAAGTTTGAGTTGTGAGCTTGTAAAACAACTCGGCTGTAATCAAGTAGATTATAGTGTGGACCCAAGAGATACTTGGGAGTGGACGTAGGTGTTGGATACACCGAACCACTATAAAATCCTTGTGTTTGCCGTGTTTTGACTCTCTCTCTATCTCTTTATTTGTGCTTAATATTTATCCTGCACTTAATCTTATATATTCCAAAGCACATTTTTTAAAAGGTTAAATTTTTAAGAACCCAATTCACCCCCCTCTTGGGTTGCCATCTGGGCCAACAATTGGTATCAGAGCTTGTGCTCATTGTTTATTTGATCACACGATCAAGAGCTAAAGATCCAAATGGCAGCTCAAGTGGATCTTCATTTGCTGAAAGACCTTTGTTTAATGGTTCAAATTATTCTTATTGGAAAGCTAGAATGAAAATTTTCATTCAAGCTTTGATTATGAACTTTGGAGTGTAATCACTAATGGACCAAGCACACCCACACACTTGGTAGATGGTTCAATAGTTCCTAAACCCGAAAGGGATTGGAATGAGAATGATAGGAAAATGGCTCAGCTCAATGCAAAAGCCATGAATGTTTATATTGTCTTAGATGCTAATGAGTTCAATAGAATTTCTACATGTATTTCCGCAAAAGAAATTTGGGATAGATTAGAAGTTACCCATGAGGGTACTAATCAAGTTAAAGAATCCAAAATCAATATTCTAGTTCACAAATATGAATTATTTAGCATGGAACAAAATGAAACCATCACATGCATGTACACTAGATTTACTGATATTGTAAATGGTTTAAAAAGTCTTGGCAAGACCTACACTAACTCTGAATTGTTCGTAAAATTCTTAGGTCACTTCCAAGGACATGGGAAGCAAAAGTGACTGCAATCCAAGAAGCAAGGACCTCAACACCTTACCCTTGGAGGAGCTTCTTGGATCATTGATGACCCATGAACTGACCATGAAGCAACATCAAGAGGAAGTCAAAAAGAAGAAAACAATTGCTCTTAAAGCTGCAGAAAAGGAGATAAGCAGCAGTGAGGAAGAAGATGAAGATGATGAGACAGCTCTCCTTGCTAGAAAATTTAAGAAATTTATGCAAAGAAGGAGACCCTTCCATAAGAAGAGATTGGAACAAAAATGGAAGGAGAAAAAAAAAAAGGACAAGGACAAAGAAAAAGAGAAAGACCCCTCATATGTTATGAATGTAAGAAACCGGGGCACTTTAGATATGATTGTCCTCAACTGAAAAAGACACAAGAAGAAGAAAAAGGCATATGTTGCAACATGGAGTGACAGTGATGAATCCTCATCCGAGGAAGAACAAAAGGAAGTTGCCAACATTTGCTTTATGGCAAACGACGACAATGAGGTAAGTTCTGAAACACCTTGTGATGATTTTACTTTTGATGAATTATTGATGCTTTAATGAACTTAGTTGTGATTTTAAAGTTTTGAAAAAGAAAACAAATCTTTAAAAAATGATAATTTAAATCTTGAAAGAAAGGATAAACTAACTCATGAAATTAAAAACTAAAATCTGAAAATGAAAATTGCTAAAAGAAAAGAATCAATTTCTAATGAAAATGTTAATTTAAAGAAAAGTTGAAAATATAAAACATAGTTGATAAATTTACATATAGCTCAGAAAAACTTAATTTGTTATTGAGTAATCAAAGAGCTATATTTGATAAGGCTGGATTAGGTTATAGACCTAATAAGAAACAAAAATATGTTAAAAACTTTTTTAGAAAAAACAATGAATAATTTTTCATGTTATTGCTGTAACAAGAAGGACATAAAGTTATGAATGCAATTTAGAAAATTAAAAGAATTTAAATATTAAAGGAAAGAAAATATGGGTTCCGAAAGGAACAATCTTTTTGCTACTAACCATGAAGGACCCAAGAAAGCTTGGGTACCTAAACATAAAGTTTGATTATTTGCAGGAGTGTCTTGCGGCCAAAAGATCAAAAGAAAGTGGTATCTTGATAGCGGCTGCTCAAGGCACATGACGGGTGACAAGGATCAATTCATCACCCTTGAAGAAAAAGAGGAGTTGTTACATTTGGAGACAATGGTAAAGGCCAAATTATGGGATTTGGTAAAATTCAATAACTCCCTCCACTTTTATTGAAAATGTTTTATATGTAGATGGTTAAACATAATTTAATTAGTATTAGCCAATTGTGTGATAAAGGTTTCAAAGTTCATTTGAAGCTTCTATCTGCACTGTTTCTAATCCCATTGATAATAGCATTGTATTTGTTGGAATAGAAATGGCAATGTATACTTAATTGATTTAGACAATTTGTCTACTAGTAATCATTGCTTAGTTGCTAATAATGCTAATGAAAATGAGATTGGATGGTTATGGCATCGTAGATTAGGTCATGCAAGCACACACCTAATTTCAAAATTAATTAAAATGGATTTAGTTAAAGGATTCCAAAGCTAGATTTTGAAAATAACAAATTTGTGATGCATGTCAATTTGGAAAACAAACTAGAAATTCTTTCAAATCTAAAAATATTGTTTCCACTTCTAGGCCATTGAGCTACTTCACATGGACCTTTTTGGACCTACTAGAACCACAAGTCTAGGAGGAAAGAAATATGGTCTTGTGATAGTAGATGATTATTCTAGATACACTTGGGTATTGTTTTTAGCTCATAAGGATGAGACTTTCTCAATATTTCTGAAATTTTTCAAGAAAGTCACAAATGAGAAAAACAACACCATAGTGTCTCTTAGAAGTGATCATGGCACTGAATTTGAAAATCACTTATTTGAAAATTTTGCACAGAAAATGGCATTCATCATAATTTTTCTGCACCTAGGACACCACAACAAAATGGAGTTGTAGAAAGAAAAATAGGACTTTAGAAGACATGGCCCGTACCATGCTATGTGAAAGCAACCTACCAAAGTACTTTTGGGCGGAAGCTATAAACACGGCATGTTACATCTTAATAGAGCCCTAATTAGGCCAATCCTTAAGAAAACACCTTATGAATTATGGAATAATAGAAAACCAAACATAGGTTATTTTCATGCATTTGGTTGTAAATGTTTTATTCATAATAATGGAAAAGATAATCTTGGAAATTTGATGCAAAATCTGATGAAGGCATTTTCTTAGGATATTCAACAACTAGTAAAGCCTATAGAGTATTTAACAAGAAAACCTTAATTGTAGAAGAATCTATTCATGTAGTTTTGATGAATCTTTAGCATCAAGTTCAAAAAGATTGATGATGAGGAAGATACAAACATACTAGAAAGAGATATTGAAAAATTAATATAGATGTATCTTCAGATCATGAACAAGAAGCTAAAGATGATGATTCACCTAGGTTGATGTATTGATACTAATCATAATGATATAGATCTTCCTAGAGATTGGAGATATGCCTATGGTCATCCAAAGGAATTGATTATAGGTGATCCATCTCAAGGAGTAAGAACTAGATCATCATGAGAAATATCAATAATCATCTTGCATTTGTATCTCAAATTGAACCTAAAACTATTGAAGAAGCTGAAAAAGATAATAATTGGATGTTAGCTATGCAAGAAGAATTAAATCAATTCACTAGGAATAATGTATGGACCTTAGTTGATAGACCTAAAGATCATTCAGTTATAGGATCAAAATGGGTATTTAGAAATAAATTAGATGAAAATGGCATAGTAATTAGAAACAAAGCTAGATTAGTTGCAAAAGGATATAATCAAGAAGAAGGAATTGATTTTGATGAAACTTTTGCACCTGTAGCTAGATTAGAAGCAATTAGATTACTACTTGCATTTGCATGTCATATGAACATAAATTTATTTCAAATGGATGTTAAAAGTGCATTTTTAAATGGTTTTATAAATGAGAAGTTTTGTTGAACAACCACCTGGTTTTGAAGATCATGAATTTCCAAATCATGTTTTTAAATTGCACAAAGCACTATATGGTTTAAAACAAGCACCTAGAGCTTGGTATGATAGATTAAGTAAATTTCTGATTGAAAATGATTTTACTAGAGGAAATGTTGATAAAACCTTATTTTTGAAAAGAAAAGACAAAGATTTATTAGTAGTACAAATATATGTTGATGATATTGTATTCGGTGCTACTAACAATCTCTTGTGTCAAGAATTTGCTAAGTTAATGCAGGGTGAATTCGAAATGAGCATGATGGGAGAACTCAACTTCTTCCTAGGACTTCAAATCAAACAAAGCAAAGAGGGATTTTCATCAACCAAGCAAAGTACACAAAGGAACTTCTCAAGAAGTTTGGAATGGAGTCAATCAAACCCCTTGGAACACCTATGAGTCCTTCATGCAAATTGGACAAAGATGAAGATGGTAAGAAAGTAGATCAAAAATATATAGAGGTATGATCGGATCTCTACTTTACTTAACAGCTAGTAGACCAGATATCATGTTTGCTGTTTGTCTATGTGCTAGATTTCAATCTGAACCTAAAGAATCTCACTTAATTGCTGTGAAAAGAATTTTAAGATATCTAAGTGGAACTAAAAATGTAGGATTATGGTATTCTAGAGACTCAACACTTAAACTTAATTGCATATTCTGATTCTGACTATGCTGGATGTAAATAGATAGAAAAAGTACAAGTGGTGCATGTCAATTCTTAGGAAGTAACTTAATCTCTTGGTTTAGCAAAAAGCAAAATTCGGTTGCATTATCTACTGCTGAAGCAGAATATGTTGCAGCTGGAAGTTGCTGTGCTCAAATCCTTTGGATTAAGCGACAACTTGAAGATTATGGCATAACACTTGATAAAACTCCTATTAGATGTGATAATACAAGTGCAATAAATTTAACTAAAAATCCAATTCAACATTCAAGAACTAAACACATTGAAATTAGATATCATTTTATAAGAGAACATGTAGCTAATAATGAAATTTGTCTTGATTATGTTAATACTGAAGAACAATTAGCTGACATATTTACAAAACCTTTGAGTGAAGAGAGATTTTGTTATCTTAGAGGTGAATTAGGGATTTGTGATCCTTTGGAATGATTTTGAAACCCTTAAGGAATGACTATCTAGATTTCTATCAATTTCTTGAGATTCCTTTCATAATTTTAAGGACAATTTATCTAGTCATTTGAGCAATTTGATTCTCCAATTCCAAAGATTTTTTAAAATTTATTGATTTTATTTTGACAAGTTTCGGTTTGAAACTCATTTATTTTTCTCTGAAACTGTCAGTGGAGTCGACACCTCAATTTGAGGAGTCGACACCTCTTCTGTGTCGCTCTCGGTCCTTGACCTTGGAGCCGACACCCGTTAAGTGGAGCCGACTCCAGTTCGAGCGCTAACTGTGTTAGCGACTTGGAGTCGACACCCGACTTTGCGGGAGTCGACACCTGGGTCCCAAATTGACTTTATTAGGGCAGAGTCGACACCTTCGCATTTCTATCCTCAAACCCTTTCCAAATCTTCTCCAAACCCTCTCAAAACCTCCCAAGCCAAATTCCCCAAATCAACATTCCCTAAGATTTCTATGGCACCTAAGCAAGGGGATCGGTCTTTGGAGCTCCCGTTGCTACGGGAAGCGTACGGCGACGTCCCGTCCGTGAACCCACTCCAGTGATGATTCTTCTTCACACCATCAGATAATCCTGGCCCCTCATCTCCACAGGTAGATACTTAGCTGGGCGAGTTATTACCATGGGTAGAAAAGTTGATTTTGATTTCTTTGATCCGAAGGTTTTCATTGGAAGACAAATTAAAGAACTGGTTGGGATAAAGTCTGCTCTTTGGATGTTCCTACTTATCCAGCCTTGTTAAAGAATTTTATTGAATTTAGCTAGAGGAGATGGTGGGATTGTTAGTTCTGTTAGAGGAAAGAGAATTCATCTTACTTTCCAAATTTTAGGAAATCTTTAAGCATTCCTGTCACTGGATTTGTTGCAAATATTCATAGTGAGAGATCAGCTGCTTTGTCAAGGATGTTAGGAAGAGAAGTAACTGAATTTGAAGAGGTTAGGGCAAATCAATTGCCCTTGAGCTTAGATGTTACATAATATCTGCAGTAGGATTCTATTTCCCAAGACTGGCCGTTTTGAGTATGTCTCGAGCGAGACATTGTTGTTATGGACAGTATCTTGATGGGTCAGCCTATAAATCTTGCTGGGATGATGATATGGTATATGGCTGAGGCTGGGGGCAAGAAGAGATCTTCACTACCTTATGGAATGATCCTAACTTGGTTTTTAGGAGTCAAGGAGTAGCTATTTCTGAAAATGAGCCTTCGAAGAACCTAAGGCACACTGACTACTACAGCTTAGCCACTGTGCACAGGATGGGATTTGTAAAAGTAGATGGTAATGGGAGAGAAAAGGTCATACTGGCGAAGGGTTGCTGAGACTAATGTGCCTGGCCCTTCTGAGGCAGGACCATCTGTGAGACCTCACCAGAGCCCAGTCAGGATGTACCTCCAGCTCCACCAGTTCCTTCTGCTTTTGATCAGTCATCTGTTGGTTTTTCAGATACTCAGTTAGAACAACTTAGAGGTATTTTTGCTATTCACAAGGAAGAGATGAAATCTGAGTTAGATAGCCAGTTCATGAACTTGAGAGAGACTCTCTATTCTTTGGATGAAAGAGTTAGAATAATTGAATCTACACTTGGAGCCTCCGCTGAATCCTTAAAGAATGATCTCAAGAACATTTTTGAAGAACTTAAAGACATTGGTGGAGACTCAGAGACTTATTCCAAATGTAATGCTGAGCTTCAGGATAAGATTACATCTGCATGTACATTTGTTGATGAAAGACTGAAGGCTTTTGTCAAGACTCAGAGTGAAGGAATGGCAAGAATAGTAGAAGAACTGCAAAGACGCATTAGAACTAATTTTTGATTATCTTGTAATGAAGTTTCTTTGATGTTATTAAAAGCTAATGTTTAGTCCAGTTTGATGTTGATTTACTGTTCTGATGTAATGAAGTTTAGTTTGAAGTTTTAATGCAATGAAGTTTCTTTTTGCAAAATAATGTAATGTTGACTTTTTGATGTAATGAACTTATTTGATACTTAATGAATGTCATTTGATCTTTGAAGTAACTATCAATTTTTCATTTCACTTGAAACTTTTTGACCTTTTTGTTGATTACAAAAAAGGGGGAGAAGTAAAAATATTTGATAATAGTATATGCATTGAAAGTAAAAAAAAAAGGGGAGAAGTATAAATGAGAAGTATTTAGCTTTTGTATATGCATTGGATCAAATAAGCTTAATTTATTGGTATCTAATTAATTGCACATAAGGAGAAGCAATTGTATTTTCGAGTCTATATATGCATTGAAAGATGAATAGATGTTACAATAGATATAATTGTTTAATTGGTATCAAACATTAAAAGTTTACTGTTAAAAGGAAGAACATATTAAATTGAGTATCATAGGGGGAGCTACCTCATTCAGGGGAGCTTACCTGTGAGGAATAAATATTTGAAAATTTGAAGTGAAAATCTTATTTTACTGCATATACTCAATGTTTTTATAATCATCAAAAAGGGGGAGATTGTTGACCCAATTATTGATTTTGATGATTAATAAAGACATGAGTATATTCATTTTGTTTCTAATTGATTTAACAAGTGTTTCAGGGATTTAAAATTTTGATCAATCAAAAGGATAAAGAAACATATTTTGAATCAATGTTTTAAAAGAAATTTTTAAAGTTCAGAGCCTGGAGTCGACACCCAAATGGTAAGGAGCCGACCCCAAGGCATATCAGAAAGTTTCTGGGATTTTGGCACGGTCCAGAGTCGACACCCAAGGTTTCGAGCCGACTCCAACCTGAGATACAGAGAAGTGCATTCTGTTTCAGTTTCTGGAGCCGACACCTAGAATTCGGGAGCCGACACCCAAGATTTCGGGAGCCGACACCTGAGTTTCTGAATCGACTCTAACCTGAGAAAAGAGCGTATTTTATGGACAATTCTGGAGCCGACACTTACAGTTTTCTGGAGCCAACTCCCGAAAGCGACGAGCCAACACTTACCTTTTTCAAGACTCCCCAACAACTTTTTCTTTACTATTTTTGAACATCCGACTTGGAGCCGACACCTGAAAAGTTGGAGCCGACTCCAACCTGTCATGAACGGATTTTTTATCTGTCAGAACGTACTTCAACTGTAAGATTTCTTTTCACCTAACCTCTAACGCTATTTTCTTTGTGTGCAGAAGAATCCAAACATCTCCAACGGCTATATTTCCCACCTAAAACCTGGATTGAGAGTTCTATAAAAAGGGGAAACCGTTCGGTTAAAAAAACAGAAAAATAGATAGAAAAAAAAAAAAAAAAAACAAAAAAAAGAGAGAAATTTTCAGAGAGAAATCTCCGAATCCACGTCTATCTTCTGAAGAGAGATTCAAGAGAAATCCAAGTGATTCAAGTTCAAAATCGAAGGATTTTCCAAGTGAAGAAAAAGAGAGCAAAAGCCCTGATTTTTCCAACTTCTAAACTGCAATCTTTGTGAAGAATCTGAGCTGAGGCCTGATTAAACATTTCAAAGAGAAGAGGAAAAGAAGAAAAGCTCACATCAAATTCGCTTCAAACAGGCTTTTCTAAATCTTTGTTTACTTATATTGCTTATTTGCTCATTTAAGGAGCTTTGCATTGTTGTAAACCTTAAATTAATTTGATGTTTACTAATTCAATCAGGGGAATTGAATTAGTTGAGATAGTTTACCTCGGAAACAAGCTAGATTAGCTTGGGTTTGGGTTTTGTGCTGGTGAGCCCGGAAAACCAGCTGGGTTCATTGTGATCCCGGGAGAAACAACAAGTTTGAGTTGTGAGCTTGTAAAACAACTCGGTTGTAATCAAGTAGATTATAGTGTGGACCCAAAGATACTTGGGAGTGACGTAGGTGTTGGATACACCGAACCACTATAAAATCCTTATGTTTGCCGTATTTTGACTCTCTCACTCTATCTCTTTATTTGTACTTAATATTTATCCTGCACTTAATCTTATATATTCCAAAGCACATAGTTTTAAAAGGTTAAATTTTTAAGAATCCAATTCACCCCCCCTCTTGGGTTGCCATCTGGGCCAACACAGTGCAAATTGTTGAATGATAACTTCATACTAGGGGAACATCCAACCATCCAAGGAAGCCAGATTTTACTGGCTTTAGGCATTATAAACATACCTTCCATTTAATCATGCATGATTCTTTGCCCTCGGTCGAACATAAATAACATCAACCTGTACTCTTTCCCTCTTAGTTTAAGATTAAATACCTGCATGTATTGTGCATACATTTGCTAAAATGCACACTCTTCTTTGGTAGATGGAGACTAAGCTTTTTGACCCATTCTGTTATTTTTCGAACCTATGATATTTAAATTTATTGAAAGATTATGAAGTCTAGCAGGCTTTTGTTTACATAGAAGCAGTAATATTGAGAAAAGGAAAAAAAGAAAGGACAAGGAACAAAAGACAGATCAATGAATGCTCTCAAGCACAAGTTTCGCATAAGACTATAATCACTTGAGGAATTTGTCGAACCAATCGCTCGCTTCCTTCACCATAAATGCCGTCATTTTATGCCCAATCCCAGGTTCTGCTATTAGCTGTACAGAGAAAGCATTGCCAATAAGCATTTAACAACAGAACCAGATAACAACACTACTTCATCTGACCAGATTGTGAAAACCATATTTATATTTGCGTGCCTGTACCTTGAGCATACAAGTTGGAAGTGTAGGAGAAAGGAGGCAGAATTACCTAAAGATGGATAGAGGTTTTGCTGAAATTGGATAAGGTACTCTATTTCAGGGGAGTTGACCTCAATAGGAACTCATGACAAAGCAAAGATCCATATAGCAACCCCTAGTTAATGGGATAAGGTTCGGTCATAATCGATAGTTAATGATATAAGGTTCGGTCATAATCGATATTATGCATCAGTGCTTGCTCTTGAACCACCCAAGTGTGATGCTTATGGTGTGCAGGTGGCAAAGTATTTGAAATTCAAATTATTGTTGAATGTTGATGAAAATCCTGTTACTACATAGTTTAGCTCTTTTTTGGAGATGAATGTAGGTCCCTTACACCTTCCCTTGTTTCAACTTTGTCAGATGAAACAAGTTTACAAATTTCTTACATATGATAAGCAGCCCATACCTTAAAGTTCTCTGGACAGTAAGCCTGTTTATAGGCCTCAATTGCTGTAGCACAAGGAATTTCTATACCAGCAAGAGGACAGCGAGGATCTTCGGCCCCTGTTTTTCAGTGGAGGCACAACATTAGTGGATAGGTTACATATATAGGTCTCAAGATAAGCCAAATATACATCTTTGAACCTTAATCACTAGACTACATGATTTAATTATTTGTGTTAGGTTAAAACAAAAAATCATATCAAATATGCTTTCCTACTCCATGTCATGCATCCATAATGATTGTATACCAAAACTGCAGCACAAAGTGCAGTGATATTTATAACAAAATTAAGATAACTAATCTAAACAAGACGGACAATTTTGACCAGCAAGCCAAGCCCAAAGATAGTATTCAGCGAAGGACTGACCTTCATCCTTAGTTTGACAATCAAATGTCCTCCAGTATCATGAGATAAGCATAATATATTAAAAAAAGGGAATTTCAATACTTTGAGCAGAGTTATCATTTGAAAAACAGCTGTAGTGAATATACCATTTAAAATAAGCTGAGGGCGTGGTGCAATAACCGGAATTGTGTAAGGTGAATCAAACTGCGAGGCTAGACCAGGAGCAATTTTATCCCAAACCTGGATTGGACAAGCAGTAGCATGAAACATAAATAACAGTCCTTGTCATGAAGATTTTTTCTGTGCCTTTCCATTAGCCAATATCTCTTTAAACCAGTATCAAAGTTGCCAAGAAAATATTGTGTTAACCTTTTCCACAACTTCTTTATCAATTGTGCTCTTGCCTAAATCAATACATGCTTCTGCAACCAGTAAAAGAAGTTGAGACAAGTTTAGCCAGGAAGACCAAGCATTTCTAAGTTAAATCCAGTAATTGTAGCTCAAAAGAGTAACGTCCAGAAACATGGTTATGATGAATTTCCCTGGTATGCAGCTTCACTTTCTGAGTTGAAGGTAATAGAACATCGCTTCAACTATCATATTTAGAAGTTTTGGAAAAGCAACTGGAGCAATTCAAGGATTGCACAGCATACCTTTGTACAGGAAATACACATATCAATACTTTTTTGGTTATTATTATGTCACAGAATCCAACCTTCCATTTAAAATGTACAGGATACAACTGCTTTGCCAAAGAATAAAATTCCCTTGTGATCATAAAAAGGGCAAACAGTGAAAATCCCCAGAGGTCCAATTCACACTTGCTGGTCCATGTCCTCATTTGAATAAGATATGAAAAATGACATCTAATCTCACACTAATAAGCTAACCTTCAAAGACAGATTTTATACTGTCAACTCGAGCCTGCCACTGGTCATTATCTATGGCCCATCGAAAGCCCTGGAACAAACACAGTTAAGATCAGCTAGATGTAAATTTTATTTACAGCATAGTATCTTGAGCACAAGGAAACAAATTTTATTATCTTACCTGAACACCAATTATAGGAACAACCACAGCATAGTGGGTGTCAGCTGCTGCAGCAAACCAAGCATGCATTCCTAAAACAAAGTTCCATATGAACTCAAACTGTTTCAACTTTTTTCATTTTTCAGGTTAGGTTTAATCTGTTATCAATTTTGTTTAGCCCAACCTCCAAGCGATTCACCAGTTATCCCGATCTTGGCAGCATCAATGTCTTCCCTCTGCATGAGATAATCTCCCAATTTTATCAAGTCCCACACCTGCCAATATGGTAAGATACAAGTGCATTAGTTCTTTCTGTGGTTGTTTTGGTCATTAAAGCTTCATCAATTAAGTCCTAGAGCCGCCAATATCTATAGATACACTAATTTGTACTGAATATGCACATATCTATACACTTAAAGGAGAAAAAAAAATACCGTATCAAAAATGAAAGGCATTGTATCACCATTCTTCCAAGCTGAAATGAGAGCCTATTTCAAGCCAAACCATGTTAAGCCAATTATGAAACCATTACAAAAAGAACTGGGGCAATAGATTGCTGAAATTTCAAGAGAAAACATGTATTTAATTCTACTGACAGAAAGCACAATATCCAACGGTGGAGATAAGGATGGTTAAATTACATCTTGGTATGTCGTTGTGCTGCTGGCTCTTTCACCATGGTAGCGAGAATCAATGGCAACAGCTATGTATCCCCTCGAAGCATATGCCTTCGTAACAATATTACATTAAAATGAGGAAGCCATACTTCTATAAATTTTCCTACACTACTGAATAAGGTCACGTTCACTTGTTATATACCTCCAGTAATGGTCGCAACCATTCCTTGCATTTGTAAGAGCTATGTAAAAATACAATAGCTGGCCTTCTTTGTGGAGTACTTTCCTTGATGCTTAAAATCAGCACAGGCAAACCACCTTGCTCACCTTCCTGTCAAAGTAAAAGAGGAAATGAATTAAATGGAATTAAGGTAATATCCTTTCTTGTGACCATGCATTTGGTGTGTTCTCAAGTACCCTTTTCTATGAGTCCATACAGGAACTGTATAAAACCCTAATGATAGCAAATATCTTGTGGGATTTTTATAAATATTGTAAAATAAAAATTACATGCCAATGCAAACCAAAATTTGCAATTAGCTAAAGTGGATCGAACTCTATAGATTTAAAACATACAACGAAAATAAAGCCCCAAACCATGTGCACAATCAACTGTAAACATGATAAGCTCTGCATATTCATCACGCAACCGAGCTAATATTGGTCAGACACAGCAAATTATGATTTTAACATGATCCATAAAATCTATATAGTCCAGTAGTCAGAGAAGACCACCAAACAAAATCACTGTCACAGAACCAAGGTTTTCAGTCTATAGTCTGTAGTGATCGTTGAGAATGAAAAAGAAGATCAACAGGCCTTCGTCTGGTTTTTTTCAAAGTATCAGGAAGCATTTCATCAAAAGAAAGGCTTCAAGAACCATTCACTCCTTCCAATTTGATTATTACGTTGTCATAATTTCCTATTTCTCTTAAATTAACAAAGCAAGTTACCAATAAATTAGTTTGCAGACTTGCGTACTCAATTCAACAAACAAGGGAAGGGTTGATAAATATATATATACCTCAGTAATCAAGTAAAGATTTTCTTCAACCAATTTATCTTTGAAGTCCTGGATATTCTCCTTTGGACACGATTCCATTGCCTGCAAAGATGCAGCAAAAGCAATTCAATGCCCAGACAACAGGCAGCAGAAAGAGCATTATATCAAAGTCCTGTTGAGAGGTTATCACCTCTCTTGAACACAACACAGTGTTCCCTTGATACATTGGATTTGTCACTGGCTTTCCAAGCTCCACTGAAAGAGGAACTGAAGAGAAAAGACGAAAACTTAAAAGAGGAACAGAAGAGAAAAGACGAAAAATTAAAAGAAGAATCAAGCCAACTTACAACAACTAACAAATAAGAGAAACTTCTAACATGCGAATATGCACAACAAAAGGGGGAAAAACAAGAATCTTCATGAATAATCACTGCACAATTTCCAAAGAAATCAAATGACCACAACAAGTGGTATCCAACGCAAGCAAAAATCCAAATAATTCATAGCGAGTTTTTTTGGGAGCAACATCAAGATTCATTTTTCAAAGAAATCAAATGGAGTGGAGGAAGTGGAAACCGTCGGGATTCCGCCGCCGGCTGCGGAGGAGTTGAAGGAAGTCCGATCGGAACTTGGCGGCGGCGTCCTCTTCCATTTTCCGGCGAAGGAGGTTGGGATCGTTGAATCCAATTGGGTTCTTATAGATTCCGCGACGACGGCCAGGGCCCGGGGGGAAGAGGCTGCCGACGCACGTGGTCCCCCGGCCGGAGCACGTGATAGGCGAGGCCCCCATGTGCCGTAGCGCCGTGCCGGTCGGTGGTTGTGTAGGCCAATGGAGTCCGGTCTCCGGTCAGGTCGGCGAGCCGGGACGCCTCGTTATCGTTTACGTGAGGGGTAAGGAATAAGGATTGCTGCCATCGATCTCGAGGGTTAATTTTTTTTTCTAAAATTTATCAAAGATTAATATTTTTTCTAAAAATTATCTAAAATAAAAAAAACAATTTTATTTCTTCATCTTTATAATTTTTTTCATTTTTTTAAATAAAAAATATTTTTAAATAAACCTCAAAGAGGGAAGGAGCACATAGCGGTGATACTGTTTCAAGTTTCAACGGTCGATATACCAAACAAACTACTTAAGCTTTCAAAAAAATGGATTAATACTCCAGCAATCCAGGTAGGGACAGCATTATATTTCTTAAGATTATGATTAACTTTAAACATTCCTAGCATAGTGATATGACTGATCCAGTACCATCAGGATTAACGGTAAAGAAGACCCGCTTCGGCCTTCGAGGCATATTTAATCTCCGAGACCAACCTCCAAGGCCCACCTCCAAGGCCAACCTTCAAGGCCCACCTCTGAAGCCAACCTTCGAGGCCCAACTTCAAAGCCAACCTTCAAGACCTGCTTCGTAGCCTTCAACCTCCGATGCCCGCTTTGGCCTCCGAAGCAGGCACCTTCAACCTTCGAGGCCCGCTTCGGCCTCCGGGGCATCCGTCATGGTCTGGCCCTTGGGACCCAGTAGCTTATAGCAATAAGCCACCTGGCATGCCCACACGCCCCACTACTCGCCTGCTACGATGCGTTGCCATACCTCATTACGGCGTATGATCCACCATGCATCCATAATAGTACGTGGCCATACCCCATTACGGCGTGCAACCCACTACTCGCCTGCGACTACGTATGGCCATATCCCGTTACGGCGTACGACTCACCACTCGCCTGCAGCTGCATGCGGCCATACCTCTTAACGGCGCGTACCTGATGCAGTCGCGGCCGCCCGACACTTGTAAGACCGTATTGGTGGGTGGCAAATCAAGCAGGACACCTCTGACGCACAGTAACGATACAGCCTATCATTGTCAGCCCCTCCTTTTTGTTCGTTATCGGTAGCCTTCTGGAAGCATGGAGAGAGGAAGTTCTTTGAACAGGTATAAAAGCTCACATTTACAACGAGGAAAGGACCCCGAACCCTAACTCTCTAGCTTTCTTCTGCTAGCTAACTCTTGTCTGTTCCCGAGTGACTGACTTGAGCATCGGAGGGTCCCCACCGGAACATCCGGTCTCCGAGGACTTTTCTTGCAGGAGTCCAGCGAGGAGGACCTCTATTTCCCTGGCGTTCAAGGAAGGTGACTCGGCGTCAATAGATTGGCGCACCAGGAAGGGGGAAAGAAGAGAAAAGCTTCGAACCTGTCAGCGACGACCTCTCTTTCCCTGAGCTCTCAAGCGATGGTGACAACCCGTGCACGAGAGGTCTCCACCAGTCATCCTGGGGGGCAGCGTCAAGGGGCTGATCCGCTAGTGGTTGGCCCCTCAGCTCCCCTAGCTGACGTTCCTGCACCTCCACCGCAACAGCTTCAAGAAGACTGGCTTGCCGCCCTCGCCGCGCAAGTCCAATCTTTGGCAATGGTGGTCCAAGGCCTGCAACACCAAGCGGTGGCTGCGCAGCAACCGGGGCTCCTCCCGTTAGTGCCAGAAGTCATCCAACCCAGCCAGCACTCTTTCCGGAGGAGGTCCCCTGCTCGAGAAGCTTACCACCGCCGCGCTTTGCCCAACCCTCACCGTCGCGAAGCCTCCAAGAGGCCCCGATCACCCTCTCGCCACGCTAGTGCATCTCCCAAGTGGCGACATGGGAAGGAAGCGGAGCACCTTCGTCAGCATCGCCGCCACTCTTCCCTCTCCTCGGATTCCTCGAGGGAGGGGTCCTTTGATGGTAGAATAGCCCGCCGAGCTGAGCGTTGGCTCAACGAGTACAATCAGCAGTTGGAGGAGCTCAACCACCGGATCACCAACCCACCAGAGGCGGACTACGATAGCCGGCCACCGCTGTCCCGCCGGATCATGGAGGAGCCGATCTCAACCCGATTCCGCCTTCCACAGCTGGACCTGTATGATGGGACCACGGACCCCCTAGACCATTTAGAAAGTTACAAGGTCCTCATGCAGGTCCAGGGGGCAACCGATTCGCTCCTGTGCATCGCCTTCCCCGTCACTTTGAAGAAAGCTGCTCGAGCATGGTACTCCCACCTGCCGCCACGAAGTATCGACTCCTTCCACCAGCTGGAGAGGGCCTTTCTAGCCCATTTTGACGCATATCGGAAGATTCCAAGGGTGGCGGACAGCCTCTTCTCCGTCCAGCAGAAGAGTGGCGAGTCTCTGCGAGACTACATCGCTCAGTTTAAGGAGGCAGCCCTGGAGATCTACAACCTCGAAGATTCTGTGGCCACCCTAGCATTAAAGCGAGGGCTCCGCCCCTCCCACTTTGCATACTCCCTCGATAAGAAGCCGCCCGGCTCCTACGCTGAGCTCTTGAGCTGGGCCCAGAAGTACATCCGTGCTGACGAGGCTGACTCCTCCCGGCACGAGGCTAGCGGAAGCACCACCAAGAAGCCGGCCCAACCAGAGCATGCTAAAGCTCACCCCAGAAGGCCCGAGCCTCCTCGCCGACCAGACAACCGTCCCCGAGCTCCTGCACCGAGAGACGAGCCCTACACTCCTCTGCTCGCCCCGGTATCGCACATCCTGCTCGAGATCGAGGGCGAGCCCTATCTTCAGTGCCCTCCTCCAATGGACCCAAAGATCCCCCGCAACAATAACCTCTACTGCCGCTACCACCGGGATTATGGCCACGACACCGATGACTGTCGCCAGCTGAAGAAGGTGATAGAGGACCTTATCCAGCGTGGCCACCTGGGGAAGTTCGTTCAGAGGAACAACCCGGGAGCTTCTGGCCCATCAGTGCCGCCACCCCCGATGATCGACAATGCTCCAACCGAGAAGACGGTGACGATGATTTTCTCAGGAGCAAGTGGCCCACCCAAGAGGCCAAGGGGGAGGGAGAGTTAGATTCTGTAATCCCTTTTTTAAAAGAGATCCAGAGGGGATGGTCAATAAAAATGATGATAGCGTCGTTGTGTCAATGACGATAGCTAAACACCATATAAAAAGAATTTTGGTTGATAGTAGAAGCTCGGTGGATGTTTTGAATTACGATGCTTTTGCTCATATAAACCTGTCACCCGACCTACTTTGGCCTGTCACCACGCCCCTGATGGGGTTCACCGAAGATTTCCGTGAAGGTTGAGGGGAAAATCACCCTTCTTGTCATGGCTGGCATGGCCCCGTGCCAAAATACAGTCTTCATGAGCTTCCTGGTGATCCGGGTGCCCCTCGCCTACAATGCCATACTCGAAAGGCCCGGGCTTAATCTCTTGAATGCCGTAATCTCCACCAAAAGGCTCCTAGTGAGATTCCCAACCAACGAAGGGGTCGGGGAGATGCGCAGGGAGCAGAACCCACCGCCACTGTGCTGCCACATGGCCCCTAGTCCTCAGGGGGTGATGCCCATACCTGCACCAGAAGCACTCGATCCCTGGGACTCGGCAAGGAGGGGAGAACCAGCCGAGCGCCTGTTAGCCTTTCCCCTGGGAGAAGACCCGAAGTGGACTATCCAAGTTGGGGCTCTGCTTCCGGAGGAGGCTCACAGCCAGCTCCTTGCTTTCCTGCGAGCCAATGCTGATATCTTCACCTGGTCGGCATCGACATGCCAGGCATTCCGAAGGAGGTGATTACACACTAGCTCAACATTAAGCCAGAGTGCTGACCAATTCGGCAGAAAAAAGGAGCTTTGCTTCAGACAGACAGAAGGCCATAGACGAAGAGGTGCGCAAGCTGACGGCGACGGGACACATTTGCGAGGTGCACTACCCCAACTGGCTGGCGAATGTCGTGATGGTCCGCAAGGCCAGTGGGAGCTGGAGGATGTGTGTAGACTTCACCGACCTCAATAAAGTATGCCCCAAGGATAGCTTCCCGCTGCCTCGGATCGATCAGCTGGTAGATACTACGTCCGGCCATGGGACCCTCAGTTTCATGGACGCATTCTTGGGGTACAACCAGATCAGGATGAACCCGACTGATGAAGAGGCGACCTCCTTTGTCACTGAGAAGGGGATATATTGCTACAAGGTAATGCCGTCCGGGTTGAAGAATGCGGGAGCTACCTACCAGAGGTTGATGAACAAGGTTTTCGAGGACCAAATCGGGTGCAACATGGAGGTGTACGTGGACGACATGTTGACCAAGAGCACCGATGCCACGGACCATGTTGCCGACCTTGCAGAGACCTTCGCCAACCTGCGCCGGTACCGAATAAGGCTGAACCCCCGCAAGTGCACCTTCGGAGTTGCAGCAGGCAAGTTTCTGGGCTTCATGGTGATGCAGCGAGGAATTGAAGCCAACCCGGACAAGATCCAAGCCATCTTGGATATGAGGCCCCCAGCTAACAAGAGGGAGGTGCAGCGTCTGACCGAGAGGGTGGCAGCCCTGAGCCACTTCATGTCAAGGTCGGCAGAGCGGTGTCTGCCCTTCTTTAAGGCGTTGCGCAAAGTTAACAGCTTCGAGTGGACGAAGGAGTGTCAGGAAGCTTTCGAGGAGCTGAAGAAATTTCTATCTACTCCTCCACTGTTGTCCAAGCTGAGGAGCGGGAAGGAACTCTTTTTGTATCTTGCAGCCTTCCTCGAAGCCGTCAGCTCCGTGCTCGTCCGCATGGACGCTGATGGAGCACAGAAGCCAGTCTACTACACTAGCAAGGTACTCCACGATGCTGAGACCAGATACTCCAAAACCGAGAAGATCATCTTTGCCCTGGTGATCTCTGCCCAGCGCTTCCGACCCTACTTTCAAGCTCACCCAATCGTGATGCTCACAGACCAACCACTTCGGACTATCTTGTCACATCCTGACACTTCCGGTCAGTTGGCCAAATGGGCCATCAAGTTGGGGGAGTTTGATTTATCCATCTGGCCAAGGCCTGCAATGAAGTCCCAAGTGTTAGCCGACTTCTTGGTCGAGTGCACTTGGGCCGAGGAGCATCCGGAGGAGTTGCACCCAGAGGCATGCATGGAGTCCCCTACAGCCGAGGGGGTGGAGAAAGAAGACTGGATCCTTCATGTGGATGGAGCGGTAAACTCTTAGGGGAGCGGGGCCGGACTTATCCTCGCGAGCTCCGAGGGAGAGGTGGTGGAGTATGCTCTCCGATTCCTCTTCCCAACCACCAACAATCAGGCAGAGTATGAAGCCTTGCTGGCAGGGATGAAGCTAGCCGAGGAGCTCGGTGCAGAACGTTTGAGGGCCTTTACGGACTCCCAGCTTGTCTCTGGGTAGGTCGCTAGGAGTACGAGGCTAGAGACCTGACCATGTCCCGCTACCTGAGCAAAGTGCAGTCTCAAGCCTCTCAATTTGCATATTTCCACGTCAGCTACATTCTCCGGGCAAAAAATGCCAGGGCTGATGCGTTGTCCCGCTTGGCCACTTCAGCCGATGGGACCTTGGGAAGGACGTACGTGGAGCACCTACAAGTCCCGAGCATTGAAGCGGCAGTGGAGGAGGCAATGCCGGTCGAGCAGGAGCCTTCATGGACGGACACTTATATCCGATATCTCACTAACGACACCCTCCCTGAAGACCCGGCCGAGGCCAGACTGCTCAGGCGATGGGCCCCGAAGTTCCTGATGATGGATGGGAAGCTCTATCGAAGATCATTCTCATACTCGGTCCTCAAGTACATCGGGCCTACTGAACTGACTATATCTTACGAGAAATTCATGAAGGACTATGCGGGAGTCATCTGGGGGGCAGAGCCCTGGCGTACAAGGCCCTACGGCAGGGGTATTATTGGCTGACCATGAGGGAGGACGCGGCCGAGCTTGTCAAGAAGTATGATAGCTACCAGCGCCATGCCAACATTTAGCGGTAGCCGACATCTCAGCTGATCCCTCTGGCAGCACCTTGGCCCTTCGCCCAGTGGGGGATGGACATCTTGGGGCCATTCCCTCCTGCCTCCGGCCAACGTAAGTTCCTGTTGGTGGCTGTCGACCACTTCACCAAATGGATCGAGGCTGAGGCGCTTACCAAGATCACCGAGGGTAAGGTGAGGGCTTTCTTCTAGAAGTCTATAATATGCCGGTTCGGGCTACCGCATACTCTAGTCATCGACAACGGCCGACAGTTTGACAACGCACCCTTCCGAGGATTATGCACCGAGCTCAGCATCCATCAGCGGTTCACCTCTATAGGGCATCCTCAGACCAACGAGCAGCCGAGGTGACCAACCGCATCATTCTTCAAGGATTGAGAGCTCGGCTAGATGACTGCAAAGGACGGTGGGTGGAGGAGCTCCACAATGTGCTATGGGCCTACCACACAACGCCTCGGGCCCCCACCGGAGAAATTCCCTTCAGCCTCGTCTTCGAATCCGAAGCAGTCATTCCTGTAGAGATCGGTGCCCCGAGCCCCAGGGTGGAAACCTACAGCGAGGAACACAATCTGAACCAGTTGCGGGCCAACCTCGACCTGGTGGAAGAGATACGGGACCGAGCACGACTCCGAATGGCAGCCTACCAACAGTGAGCGGCTAGATATTACAACGCTCGTGTCCACCCAAGGACCTTCTTGTTGGGGGACCTCGTCCTTGTCGAGCTGAAATCTCAAAATCGACGGAAGGAGGCAAGCTAGCACCAAACTGGGAAGGACCCTACCAGATTACCGAGACACTCCGCCATGGAGCGTACAAAATAGAAGAGCTGAACAGAAAGCCGCTCCCGCGGACGTGGAACGCCGACAACCTTCGTCGATATTATCAGTAGCGTACTCTTTCTTTACATGAAATTTGGCGATTGTATTCTCTTGGGGCTCCCGCCCTGCACTTGAAACTAATAAACATAGGTTTAAGCATCTCAGCTTCTCAACAAAAAGCCTGAGGCCAAACTCGGCATGAAAAGCCCAATGTACCATTGGCAACGAAGACCCGATGTACCATCGGATTCAAAAAGCCCGAGGTCAGACTCAGCATGGAAAGCCCAGTGTACCACTGGCAGATCGATGTACCATCGGCTCTCAATAAAAAGATCAATGTACCATTGGCAACGAAGACCCGATGTAACATCGGATTCAAAAAGCCCGAGGTCAGACTCAGCATGGAAAGCCCAATATACCACTGGCAGACCGATGTACCATCGGCTCTCAATAAAAAAGCCCAATGTACCATTGGCAACGAAGACCCGATGTACCATCGGATTCAAAAAGCCCGAGGCCAGACTCGGCATGGAAAGCCCAGTGTACCACTGGCAGACCGATGTACCATCAGCTCTCAACAAAAAAGCTCAATGTACATTGGCAACGAAGACCCGATGTACCATTGGATTCAAAAAGCCCGAGGCCAGACTCGGCATGGAAAGCCCAGTGTACCACTGGCAGACTGATGTACCATCGGCTCTCAACAAAAAAGCCCAAGTACCATAGGAAACGAAGACCCGATGTACCATCGGATTCAAAAAGCCCGAGGCCAGACTCGGCGTGGAAAGCCTAATGTACCATTGGCAAACCGATGTACCATTGGCTCTCAACAAAAAAGCCCAATGTACCATTGGCATCGAAGATCCGATGTACCATTGGATTCAAGAAGTCCGAGTCATTCTCGGCAGCCCAAGATCGATGTTTCATCAATGCTCGGAAGCCCGAGTCCCCGGGGGGCGGACACAACCCGTCTCCCTTAGCTCTCCCAAAAGGGCCCTGCCCTATATGACTAAGTTGAAGTTGCATGAAAAATAAAAGCTGCCCCTCGGTGCTGACGAAGCCCTCAAGGGTCCTACGTCAGCAACCCAGGGACTCAAAGAAGAGATCACAGTTAGAAGTTTCATTGATGGAAAATTTATACTTCATTAACATTAGTGTATACAAAATACCGACCAAGTCGGACTTAGTACAAAAACAAAAATGAACTACAAAATCAAGGTCCAGCCGTGGGCTCGCCATCCGAGGCCTCATCGGACTCTTGGTTCGGTTCGATGTCCATGACCTAGGGGAGGTTCAAAACTCGAGCAACTTTCTCCTTGGCATTGTCAAACCCCTGGACGTAGAAATCTGCATTAGCTTCAACCAGCTCGTGGGTGAAGTGCTCCGATGCCTTAAACTCTCCACGGCCGCGGCAACCCTGGCCTCGGCGGCAGCCTCCACCTCAGTGACCCAGGCCTCCTTCTCCGTCGCCAGAGAGGTTGCTACCGCCCTCTCGGCCTCCATGGCCTTCACCTCTTCCTCAGCCCGCTTCGCCCGATCCTCGGCCTCCTGAATGGCCGAGTTCAAGTCGGCTATATGGAGGTTTCGGGCTTCAATCGCGCCCTCAACCTCTGTGAGCTGGTTGAGTGCCGCCCACCGTCGGTCGGCCTCGGCTCTACTCTCAGCCTCCTTTACTTTGTCGGCACACTCGGCCCTTACCAACTCCAAGGCCTTCTCCGCAACCTCGGCCCGGGCCTGGGCGTCCTCAGCATCCTGTTGGACTTGGCGGGTGACAACTTCCCCCTCACCAATAGCCTCCTGAGCAAGCACAAAGGAGTTGGTCACCTGCACTCAAGGTGTCAGCTATGCAAATTGTTTAAGAGCTCTAAATCGAGGGCAAAGGAAAAGCTACTTACTTGGACGAGGGCTGAGAAGACCTCTCGGAAGAACCTATTCGCTCCCAGATTCCGGAGCTCCTCCTGAATGTCGGGTTGAACAACATAGGACATGAGTTGTTCAGTCCGGCGCCCATCGTTTATTAAGAAGAATCCATGAGGGGTTGGCATAGCCCTGCTCCCCTCGGCGTTTCCGACATGCTCCGGCTCGGCATGTGGTGGGTTGCTCGTCGGTATCTGCTCGGGGGTGGACTCGCCGCCCCTGACAGCCCTTCCCTCAACTCCTATCTGCTTCAGCCGAAGTTGGTTTATGGGGAGCCTAGGGTTCCATCGTCGCCACTTCGGCCCTCGCCCCTTCTGGCGGGGTATCAGCTATCAGATCTACCTCCGGGACTGGTGGAGACTCACACTGCTCGGCCGGCGGGGACACCCTCACAGTAAGGCACTTGGGGGCCGGCACCTGCTGCCCCTCTCTTGGGCCGCCCCGGGCCCTCATCCTCTTGACTGCGGCCTTCTTGACCATGGCAGTCGGAGGCTTCATTGCTGCACAGCATCAGTCGGAGTCAGTAAAAAAAAAAAGAAAGAAAGAAAAAAAAGAAAGAGAGGAAAGAAGAGAAAAGAGAAGAGAGAAAGAGAAGAAGGAAAGGGCAATTTGGCTAAGTGCTGGGGCGTCTATTACTCACCGCTCTACGTGGTGAGGCCTGCCAGCCAGAGGTTGTGCTCCGACAGAAGCAAGTTGTATCTGGGGATGTCGGCAGTCAACAGTTGCCCTAATGCTTCTTGATCTCCTAGGAGGACGGTGGAGTTCATGATGGGTCGGAGATCGGGGTCCCCCCACCGGGACTTGACTTGATCAAGGTCAACAAAAAAGAAATGGGATTTCCATCCCTTGACCAAGGTAGGGAGAAAAAGCTTGAGGAGCCGACCGGGTCAGGGCTGGAATAGCCACCAACCCCTCTGCTGCCTGAGGGTGTAAAAGCAATGGAAGAGAGAGAGTCGGGGGTGATTTGGAGGTGGTGGCAAAGGATAAGAAAGGCGCAAACGGTCCGAAGGGAGTTTGAGACCAGTTGGGCAGGAGTCAAAGAGTAATAGTCCAAAAGGTTAATAAAAAAGGGATGAAAGGGTAGACGAAGGCCTAACCTAAGTGAAATCTCATAAACGGCCACTCTGCCGGGCCGAAAGGAGACCACCCTATCATCGGGGGTTGAAAGGAAGAGCTCAACATCTCGGGGTACCTGGTAACGGGCCCTAATTTTGGCTAAGTCTTGACCCGTTACTGTTGAGGTGGTCCCCTCCGGGAATTCCTCCCCCGCCCTCAAAGAGGCGTCGGCCGCCGCCTGGCACCTCCTCACTGGGGCCCAGCCGGCCGCCGCCGAGCATCCCCTTGCAGGAGCTCTGTCAGCAACCAATCGTTGGGACAAGGGAAGAGATGAAGAGGCACGAAGCCTCGAGGGAGAAATACGGTTGTCAGAGGGAGCAGAAGAAGTCCAAGATGGTGAGGAGGCCATGACAAAAGTTTGGGGAAGAAGAAGGAAGGATGGGGAAGGACAGAAGGCTAACTGGAGAAAGAAATGGCGGGGGGCGATTCTCAGGTTGCAGAGGGAGCAGAGGACCAGAGGAAGAAGATAACTGAAGTAAAATGATGAGTATTCAGCCTTCGCCTAGGTTTTGTCAAGTTTCAAATCGTCCCGCCTCGATTTGCCAGCCACGCGGACTCTCGCTATAGGCTGGGCCGCCTTGGCAGGCGTCTGACGCGTGGAACAAACCGCCTCCGGCCAATGATGGGACACCACTGACGTCAGCGCCATGATGGCAATGATGGCGGCCACTTTTCGCGAGTTTCAAAAGGACAACCCCACCTCGAGGGCGATCACGGCAGATCGAACGGACAGTAGCGACTACCCTTCATATCCCCCAAGTCGCCCGCGCTAAGTTATCGCAGCATCCAGAGACACGTATCCAGGAGCAGTTGGCAGCGGACGGGGATCGCCAAGGTGGGCCCGCTCCGTCTCAATGGCGAGGGGGCATCTGATATGGCTGATCCAGCACCGTCAGGGGTAACGGTAAAAAGACTGATGGCATCCCGCTTCGGCCTTCGGAGCATCATTTAATCTCCGAGGCCCACCTCCGAGGCCAACCTCCGAGACCCGCTTCGGAGCCTTCAACCTCCGATGCCCGCTTTGGCCTCCGAAGCATGCACCTTCAACCTCCGAGGCCCGCTTCGGCCTCTGGGGCATCCATCATGGTTTAGCCCTTGGGACCCAATAGCTTATAGCAACGGGCCACCTGGCACGCCCACGCGGCCCACTACTCGCCTGCTACAATGCGTCGCCATGCCTCATTAAGGCGTATGGTCCACCACGCATCCATAACAGTATGTGGCCATACCCCGTTACGGCGTTCAACCCACTACTCGTCTGCGACTACGTATGGCCATATCCCATTACGGCGTACGACTCATCACTCGCCTGCGGCTGCATGCGGCCATACCTCTTAACGGCGCATACCTGATGCAGTCGCGGCCGCTCGACACTTGTAAGACCATATTGGCGGGTGGCAAATCAAGCAGGACACCTCTGACGCACAGTAATACGGTCTGTCATTGTCAGCCCCTCCTTTTTGTCCATTATCGGATGGGGATATCATGAAATCGGTAACCTTCTGGAAGCATTGAGAGAGGGAGATCTTTGAACAGGTAAGAAGCTCACATTTACAACGAGGAAAGGATCTGAACCCTAACTCTCTAGCTTTCTTCTACTAGCTAACTCTTGTCTGTTCCCGAGTGACTGACTTGAGTGTCGGAGGGTCCCCACCGAAACATTCGGTCTTCGGGGACTTTTCTTGCAAGAGTCCAGCGAGGAGGACCTCCGTTTCCCTGGCGTTCAAGGAAGGTGACTCGGCGTCAACACATAGTATTAAGCTGTAATATCCTACAACAATGGATTATTAAGAATAACTATCGAAAAAATTTGTAATATAAGAAATAATAGTATTAGAATTACCTTCAAACCATAAATTATATTAAATTTTAAAACAGCAGTGGGACATTGCTTTCCAAGCTACCACTAACTCAACCTGCGATACTAAACAATGATCAATCTCCCTATCAGCAGCATATATAAGATGACTTATATAACCATGAATAATAAACCCTCTTGCAGCAGCATCATCTCTCATCGTTCAATAATATTAACCTTTAGCCAAAAGGAGGGATATCTAAATAACACCCTTCTCAATCTACTTTATAACATATTTTGCGCTACATTTACCTAACTTCTTTCAATGTATCAGAAAGAAACTTTGTAATGGACTCAAATAAAATTATTATATATATATATCTTACCATAGAAAATATAAACCTTTGAAATAGCCTCTCATTTTGAGCTTTCCAAAGCATCCAAACAAGTATGACCATTAAAAATTTAAGCCTTTTCTCCCCTTATGCTGAGAGAAAAATAAATCAATTTCAATAAAAAAGGGAAGTTGATACAGCCCTCGTTTAATTGAAATAGAATTTCTCAAAACTCAATGGCAAAAGGTACAATAAAGATCCCACTTGCCCAGATTGGCATACCTCTTTCATCTAATGAACCTTTTAATTAACTTGAACAAATATGAAATTTAATCAAGAAATATATATATGATCAATTATCTAGAAAAAATATGAATTAGATGAAGATCTGAATCATAGAGTTAAAGCAGAATGAATTAAGTGAATAAGTGCTTTGGGACGGTATGATCGGCGTATCCCATTAAAATTAAAAAAAAATCTATAAAACTGCTATTAGACCAGTTATATTATATGGAATAGAGTATTGGATAATATTGAAACAACATATGAATAAATTAAGTGTAACAGAAATGCGTATGTTAAGATGAAGATGTGATAAAACTTTAAAAAGATAGAATTAGAAATAAATATATAAGAGAAATGATAAGAATAGCCCTAATTAAAGATAAAATAAGAAAAAATCGATTACAGTGGTTAGGACATATACAACGAAGACCCTTAAATGCTCTAGTTAGAAAGAATGATCTTTTAACAATCCATGATAAAAATAGAGGTAGAGGTAGATCTTAATTAATGAACAGTAATAATTAAAAAAGATATAACTATTTGTAATTTGAATATTGACTTAGCCCTAAATAGAGAAGAGTGGAGAAAGTAGATTCATGTAGCTGATCTCATATAGTTGGAAAAAGGCTTAGATGAGTTGAGTTGAGAAAATATATCATATGAGCTATAAACGTTTTTGATATATTTTTGTTGTTATGGCGGTATATATCACTATTGATTTACTGATAATTATTTAATATTTGGATTTTTTTTAAGTTTTATTTTGGTACGCATGATTTGCAATAAACAATTGCTAAAATTCTTTTAAAAGAAAGTCAATGCCATCATAGCAATTATTGATTAAATTTGTTGGGCCTCTCTTTCTTAAGTATTATAATTTTATATAAAAATATTGCATTTTTATCGATTAATCCACAAATTCATCAATTTTAATTGATTCAGAATTTTTTTAAAAAAATATATACTCTATTTTAAAAGTATAAAAATTATAATAACTAAAAATTTGACTATTAAAATATATTTTGATTGAAAGTTCGAAGGTCAAAATTTAAGGATCGTTGGAAACTGTAATACGTTAAACATCCTGCGGGTACCAACTCGTACATAGCCACTTCATTAATGCCATGGAAAAGGCCTAAAATATGTTCCATGTGTTCCCTTACATTGGATTCTCCCTTCATTTGTGCTCATCAAAATCCGTAAGGTGTCCCTCGTGGAGTTGTCTGCTGTTTGGATAGGTATCTTTTATGCTATTCATGTCTTGGATGCTCGTTGTCGTATCATTGAGGATAATTCTATCATTGTCATCCGATGACTTCGTCAAAATCTCGGTGTTTGCGTGCCATCCAACCCCTTGATTATCGATATTCGAGCCAGCCTTCAGGGAGTTCATAGTATCCTGATTCGGTACATCTATAGGAAGCCAACTCTATAGCCGATTGGATCATCACCAGGGTTGTCGATCACTCTGAATTCTGGAGTTAGAAACAGGATGATACATGTTCTCTTATTTTAACCTAAATTTTATACTATGATATATCGGACTTGACTTATCCTAAATTAGTGTGATCATCTGTCTATACCAAAAAAAAAAATAATCTGTAAAAACTAGTTGTACTTAGAATCCCTTTTTTTTTATATATGTTTGGGCCTGAAGCTGCTCGCTTTTTCTTCCTATATTTCACGTACTGCTTGCTATTACGTACTCTTTATTCTTCCTGATGCTTCATTGGATCTTCCTGCACATCAGGAAAAATACGGCAAAAATCTAAACTTTAATTTTCCTAAAGATTTGCAAAAAATATTATAAAATGATCCTAAACATTTTAGTTAGTGACATATGCACTGATCCATCCTCCGTTCTAAAATAAATAAACCCATCGAAGCTTTAGCTTAAATCCTTAATATCCAAACTCGTATCTTATACCTTTGAGATTGATGACAGGATTTAGTGCTAAACTAATTTGCATACCTCAATCCCTTTTTTATTTTCAATCAAACAAGATTGCTTGGATTCCCTGTCTGCATTTAATGTTAGGAGGACAAATATATATATATATATGCTGATCGATAATTTTCATCATGTCTTGATCAATAGTATCACTTCTTAGCAAGCACACCATGATTCATAGGAATTGATGTGGCTGGTGTAGCCACGTGCAGCCGCAGGGACAATCCCGATAAAATCAAAGCATTTTTGCGCCCCGGCCATTCCTGGTCGGCCCCTCTCGGCCCCGGCGTCTCCCAGCCCGCCGAGTTGGCCTCGGCCGTTCCTGGCCGACCCTCTCGGCCCCGGCATCTCCAAGCCCGCCATGTCGGCCCCGACCTTCTCAGGTCGGCCCCTCTCGGCCCTGGTGTCTCCGAGCCCGCCGAGTCAGCCCTGGCCATTCCTGGCCGGCCCCTCTCGGCCCCGGCGTCTCCGAGCCCGCCGAGTCGGCCCCGGCCTTTCCTGGCCGGCCTCTCTCGGCCCCGGCGTCTCCAGGCCCGCCGAGTCGGCCCCGGCCATTCCTGCCGGCCCCTCTCGGCCCCGGCATCTCCGAGCCCACCGAGTCAGCCCCGGCCCCTCTTGGCTCCGGCATCTCCAGGCCCGCCGAGTCGGCCCCGGCCATTCCAGGTCGGCCCCTCTCGGCACCGGCATCTCCGAGCCCGGCCCCTCTCAGCACCGGCATCTCTGAGCCCGCCGAGTCGGCCCCAGCCATTCCTGGCCGGCCCCTCTCAGCCCCGGCCATTCCTGGCCGGCCCCTCTCGGCCCCAGCTTCTTCAAGCCCGCCGAGTCGGCCCCAGCCATTCCTGGTCGGCCCCTCTCGGCACCGGCATCTCCGAGCCCGCCGAGTCAGCCCCGGCCATTCCTGGCCGGCCCCTCTCGGCCCCAGTATCTCCGAGCACGCCGAGTCGGCCCCGGCCATTCCTGGCCGGCCCCTCTCGGCCCCGGCATCTCCAAGCCCGCCGAGTCGGCCCCGGCCATCCCTGGCCGGTCCCGCCCCGGCACTTCCCGGCCGGGGTGGTCGGCCCCGGCCGCCCCTCGTCAACCAGGCTCAGCCTCGGCTCCCTCGAGAAGGTCGAGATGTTCCAGTTCTCTCCAGATTGGCCCCAACGTGGCCCAGCAATTCAGGGAGCCACCTCTCTGACTTGCGCCGCCTGACAACGCCAGGTCCACCTACCCACTGGCCACGTTGTTGATGGGACTAGACCCAATAACTCAATAGCCCTACTGAATGATGGGACCTAACCCTCCAACCACCATTTTCTCCCTCTCCGATGGAACGGGACCCACCAACCAGCCCAGATTCACACAACTTCCAAGAACCCGCAGACATTCCTTCCTTACGGAATTCCACGTGATCATGTCAACCCCTATAAAAAGGTGAATCCACTCTCTAAATAGGTATGTGCGATAACTCCTAAAAATCGCGGTCTTAGCTCTCAGAAAGGGATCCCTCCTCTATGAGACCTCTTTTTCACCTCTTTTTCCACATCAAAAAGGGCTCGTTCGACTCTCTCTTCAGCTGTGACCTCGATCGCTGACTTGAGCGTCGGAGGGTCCCACCGGAGAATCCTCTCCGGTCTTGGGACTTTTTTGTAGGCAACCTGGTGAAGGAAAGGTTGGAGAAGCGCTCTGTTCCCGACGTCTAGGATCGGTGGTTGGGCGTCATCAGATTGGCGCACCAGGAAGGGGGGCATAAGAAAAGGTAGCGAACATTCTTCCAGTGCTACAGCGCAGGAGGCGAGGCTCTCCCCCCCTCATCTCTTCTAGAGACCATGGTGGTGACGCGAGCTCAGGACGCCTCCGTCAGTTGTCCGATGGGGCTTCCCCCGCCAGCTAGGCAGCAGGAGGCCAATCCCCCTGTCGCCGACCCTCCAGTTACCTGCCCGCCGCCGAAGGCCGCTGATCAAATAGCGGAGCGGCTGGCGACCCTTTCCCATCAGGTCCAAAATCTCACCGCCATGGTCCACGGGCTCCAGCAACAACAGTCCGTGGCGACCCAACATCAGACCGCTCCCCCCGCCAGTCAATAGTCGACGAGGGGAGGTTCTCCTCGATGAGAGACCGGCCGACGTCCGGCTTCCCCAAGGAAGCCCCGATGCGAGCCCCCCAAGCGGCCACGGTCCCCTGACCACGGCCCCAACAAATCTCCTCCCAAGCCATACCATCAAGAGGAGCCCAGGCGGAAGTCCCGCCTCCCGTCTCCATCTCCTTCTGCCTCTTCTTCTTCTTCCTCCGAGCCGTCTTGGAGGGCCTCGACAATCAGCTGCCAGGCGGAGGAACGCCTGGAGGAGTACAACAGGCGGCTCGACGAGCTCTCCAGGAAAATCAATCATCAACCGAGGAAGAGTTTGACACTCGCCCTCCTTACACCCGCCGGATATTGGAGGAGCCTGTCCCCTCCAGGTTTCATTTCCCCCAGGTGGATCCGTACGACGGTACGACGATCCTCTCGATCATCTCGAGAGCTACAAGGCAATGATGCAAGTCCATGGCGCCTCAGACCCTTCTCTGCAAGGCCTTCCCCGCTACTCTGCGGAAGGCCGCCCATGCATGGCACTCACGCCTGCCCCCTCACAGCATCGACTCCTTCTGGGAGCTGGAGAAAGCCTTCCTAGACACTTCGACGCCTGCCGGCGAATCCCAAGGGTGGCTGTTAGTCTTTTCTTCGTCTGTCAGAAGAGGGAGAGTCACTGCGGGACTTTGTGTCCCGGTTCAAGGCCGCCGCCCTCGAGGTCTACCATCTCAACGATGCGGTGGCGACGTTGGCGTTGAAGCGGGGACTCCTCCCGTCCTGCTTCACTTTCTCTCTGGATAAGAAGCCCCCAAGCTCTTATTTCGATCTCCTCCTCCGAGCTCAAAAGTACATCCGTGCGGATGAGGCCGACTTCACCCGCCGGGAATCTTCAAGAAGTCCAGCCACAAGCATGCTCACCCCGAGCCCAACGGGCCCCCTCGACACCGACGAGCTGACCCGCCTCGCCGATCCGACAACAGGCATCGAAGCCCCATCCCCGATGAGAGTAAGCTCACGCCCCTTCTAGCCCCTCGATCCACATTCTAATGGAGATCGAGGGTGAGCCTTATCTCCAACGTCCTCCTCCCATGAAGAAAGGCCCTCCCCGCGAGAAGAGCCACTACTACCGGTTCCACCGGGACTACGGCCATGACACCGACAGCTGCTACAGCTTGAAGCGGGCCATCAAGGAGCTCATCCAGCGGAGCTACCTCAGCAAATATGTCCAAAAGGCGCCGCAGCCGCTGCCAGCCCTCATGGGGGCCCCACCTGTCCAAGCCCCGGTCAACAATGCCCCCACTGAGCGAACGGTCGGAATGGTGTCCTGGGGATCGGCTTCTGCATCTAAACGGCCGAGGGGGGAGGAGGCGCTGAGTAATGTACTTCCTGGGGGGGGGGACCCGCTATAGTAAAAAATGTAAATAATGAAGGTGTAGTCGTCTCTATGACGATCGCCAAGCACCCTGTAAAAAGGATATTAGTTGATAGTGGCAGCTCAGCTGACATCCTTACTTATGACGCTTTTGTTCAGATGGGATTATCTTTAGACTCTCTCCAGCCCGTGGCGGCCCCGTTAGTCGGATTTACCGGGGACTCCATAAGAGTCGAAGGTGAAATACCTCTGCCTGTGACAGCCGGAACACCGCCACGGCAAAGCACTATGATCATGAAATTCTTGGTCGTGAGGGTCCCCTTGGCGTACAATGCCATTCTCAGGCGCCCAGGTCTGAACCTTTTGGACGCAGTCATTTCCACTCGGCGCCTGCTAGTGCAGTTCCCCACTAACGAGGGAGTTGGAGAGATGCGCGGTGAGACCAGCCCAGTCCTACCCTGTTATCACGCGGCATCAAGTCCCCTGGAAGTTGAGCCAGCTCTAGAGGCGTCCGACCCTAGAGACTCTAGTAACGGAGGAGAGCCAGCTGAGCACCTTCTAACCTTCCCCTTTGGGGAGGACCCGGCGAAGATCGTCCGTATCGAAGGACTCCTTCCCCTGGAGGACCGGGAGCGCCTCCTGAGTTTTCTAAGGGCTAACTCAGACATTTTTGCCTGGTCGGCGTCTGATATGCCCGGCATTCCCCCGGAAGTGATCACCCACAAGCTTAACATTGATCCACGGTACCGCCCGATCTGCCAAAAGAAGAGAAGCTTTACCCCTGACCGACAAAAGGCCATTGATGAGGAAGTTAACAAGCTACTCAGTGCCGGCCACATCCGGGAAGCGCACTATCCTGACTGGCTAGCCAACGTGGTCATGGTGCGTAAGGCAAATGGGAGCTGGAGGATTTGCATAGACTTCACCGACCTCAACAAGGCATGTCCGAAAGATAGTTTTCCCCTGCCCAGAATTGATCAGCTGGTGGATTCCACCTTCGGTCATGAACTCCTCAGCTTCATGGACGCCTTCTCAGGATACAATCAGATAAGGATGGACCCTAGCGATGAGGAACACACCTCCTTTATAACAGAGAAGGGCATTTATTGCTACAAGGTGATGCCTTTCGGCCTCAAGAATGTGGGAGCAACCTACCAAAGGTTGATGAACAGAGTATTCCGGGATCAGCTAGGCCGGAACATGGAAGTTTATGTGGACGACATGCTGACAAAGAGCACCCGCGCTGCTGATCACGTCTCCGATTTGGAGGAGACCTTCAACAACCTCCGTCGCTTCCAAGTCAAGTTGAACCCCAAGAAGTGTGCTTTCGGGGTCACGGCGGGCAAGTTCCTGGGCTTCATGGTGACCCAGCGGGGGATCGAGGCAAACCCAGAGAAGATCAGCGCCATACTCGATATGAGGCCTCCATCCAGCAAAAAGGAAGTGCAACGATTGATGGGGAGGATAGCGGCTCTAAGCCGTTTCCTCTCCAAATCGGCTGAGAGATACCTGCCTTTCTTCAAGGCCCTGCGAAAAATGGATAACTTCGAATGGACGGACGACTGCCAGAAAGCCTTTGACGGGTTGAAGGCATTCCTGTCTTCTCCGCCACTTCTATCCAAGCCAAGAGATGGAGAAAGTCTCTTCCTATACTTAGCTGCTTCGTCGGAAGCCGTTAGCTCAGTCCTGGTGTGCTTCGACGCCGATGAAACTCAGAGACCCATCTATTATGTGAGTAAGGTTCTCCATGACGCAGAGGTCAGGTATTCCAAAACAGAGAAAGTTATTTTCGCCCTGATAGTCTCCGCCCGACGCCTCCGTCCATACTTTGAAGCCCATCCTATTGTGGTGCTCACGGATCTGCCCCTTCGAGCCATTCTGGCTCGCCCGAACACTTCAGGCCGACTAGCCAAGTGGGCCATCAAGCTGGGGGAGTTCGACCTCTCTTTTCAGGCTTGGTCGGCGCTGAAGTCTCAGGTCTTAGCCGATTTCCTGGTCGAGTGCACTTGGGCGGAGGAAGATCCCCGAGAGGCTCCCGTGGAGAAGTGCGAACCTGAGCTAGATGATAATGGAGAATCCTGGTTTCTTCATGTGGATGGCGCATCAAATTCACTGGGAAGCAACGCCGGCCTCATTCTTGCCGGGCCGGGTGGAGAAAGGACGGAGTGTGCCCTACAGTTCCTATTCAAAGCCACCAACAACCAAGCCGAGTACGAAGCCCTGTTGGCTGGGTTGAGGCTAGCCCAAGGGTTGGGAGTAAGGCGTCTCAGAGCCTTTACTGACTCGCAACTTGTCTCTGGACAAATCCATGGGGAATATGAAGTGCGCGACCCCATTATGGCGCGATATTTGGGTAAGGTCCGGCTCCTAACTTCCCCACTGCCTTACTTCAGTATCAGTTACATTCTCGCAGCGAAAACGCCAAGGCCGATGCCCTTTCTCGTCTGGCCACCTCCACCGATGGCTTGGCAAGGGATGCTTATATTGAATATTTGGAAAGACCCAGCATAGAGGATAGCGAGGAAGTCCTCCGCTCGCCCAAGAGCCCACATGGATGGACGCCTACGTCCGTTATCTCACCGACGATGCTCTTCCTGATGATCGCAACGAAGCTAGACTGCTCAAGTGGAGAGCCTCCAAATTCATCCTCCTGGATGGGCGTCTTTACAGAAGGTCGTTCTCCTACCCCCTACTCAAGTGTGTAGGGCCCACCGACGCTGACTACATCCTCAGAGAAATCCACGAGGACATCTGTGGAAACCATCTGGGGGGCAGATCCTTAGCCCAAAAGGCCCTCCATCAGGGATATTTTTGGCTCACTATGAGGGAGGATGCGGCTAAATTAGTTCAGAGATGCGATGGTTGCCAGCGCCATGCACACATCCAGCATCAATCGTCTACCCCGATGAACCCGCTTTCGGCTCCATGGCCCTTCGCTCAGTGGGGAATGGACATCCTTGGGCCATTCCCCCCAGCTTCTGGGCAACGAAAGTTCCTATTAGTCGCCATTGATTACTTCACCAAATGGGTCAAGGTCGAGGCGTTGGCCAAGATCACTGAAAGCAAAGTCAAAGCCTTCTTCTAGAAGTCGATTATCTGCCGTTTTAGCCTGCCCCACACCCTTGTCACGAACAACGGCCGCCAATTCAACAACGAAGCATTCAAAGTCTTCTGCGACGAGCTGGGCATTCATCATCGATTCACTTCCGTTGGCCACCCCCAAACCAACGGGAAGGCGGAGGTCATGAACCGCACCATTCTTAGGGGACTCAGAACCAGGTTGGACGGGTCCAAAAGTTGTTGGGTAGAGGAACTCCCCAGCGTGATATGGGCCTATCACACGACCCCCAGAGCCCCAACGGGCGATACTCCTTTCAGCCTTGCCTTCGGATCTGAAGCCGTCATCCCCGTCGAGATCGGTCTGCCCAGCCCACGCGTGGAATCCTTCAACGAGGAAAACAACTCTGCACTGATACGGGCTAACCTGGACTTCATAGATGAGGCGCATGATCGGGCAAGGCTGCGCATGGCGACCTTCCGTCAGCGAGCGGCCAAGTACTACAATGCCCGAGTTCGTCCCAAGGTTTTTCGCCATGGAGACTTGGTGTTGAGAAAAGCTAAGGTTTCAAAGCCTATGGAGGGGGCAAGCTATCCCCTAACTGGGAGGGTCCCTACCGCATCACTGAAACACTTCATAGGGGGGCATACAAATTAGAGGAACTCGATGGAAAACCCATTCCACGTACCTGGAATGCGGATAACCTCCGCCAGTATTATCAATGATGTACTCCCCTGGAGCGTGAAGTAATAAAGGAGGCCCTTTCTGACATAGCAGCATGTTCTCCCTTGTGTCCAAGGACCAGGTCTCTCTCAAAAGGAGCTCACTGGCATTGCGGCTAACGGGACACCACTTGGCCCCAGCACGGCGGTGCCCCCGAGTCGGTTAAGACCCTAGCAGCTCCGTATCCGGTCGAGTCGCCCTTCAGGTGGCACACAAACCCCTGAAGCGGTTCAAAAGAGCTCGCTGGCATCGCGGCTAATGGTACACCACTCGGCCCCGGCACGGCGGTGCCCCCGAGTCGGTTAAGACCCTAGCAGCTCCGTATCCGGTCGAGTCATCCTTCAGGTGGCACACAAACCCCTGAAGCAGTTCAAAAGAAGCTTGCTGGCATCGCGGCTAATGGTACACCACTCGGCCCCAGCACGGCGGTGCCCCCGAGTCGGTTAAGACCCTAACAGCTCCGTACCCGGCTGAGTCGCCCTTCAGGTGGCACACAAACCCCTGAAGCAGTTCAAAAGGAGCTCGCTGGCATCGCGGCTAACGGGACACCACTCGGCCCCGGCACGGCGGTGCCCCCGAGTCGGTTAAGACCCTAATAGCTCCGTACCCGGCTGAGTCGCCCTTCAGGTGGCACACAAACCCCTGAAGTGGTTCAAAAGGAGCTCGCTGGCATCGTAGCTAACGGGACACCACTCGGCCCCGGCACGGCGGTGCCCCCGAGTTGGTTAAGACCCTAACAGCTCCGTACCCGGCTGAATCGCCCTTCAGGTGGCACACAAACCCCTGAAGCGGTTCAAAAGGAGCTCGCTAGAATCGCGGCTAATGGGACACCACTCGCCCCGGCACGACGGTGCCCCCAAGTCGGTTAAGACCCTAACAGCTCTGTATCCTGCTGAGTCGCCCTTCATGTGGCACACAAACCCCTGAAGCGGTTCAAAAGGAGCTCGCTGGCATCTCGGCTAATAGGACACCACTCGGCCCCGGCACGGCGGTGCCCCCGAGTCGGTTAAGACCCTAGCAACTCCGTACCCGGCCGACCTACCCTTCAAGCAGCGCGCAAACCACTCACGATGGCAGAATCAACTTCAACTGTCTTTGGTCAATCCGGGCGCCTCCAAAGTTAGGCTTGGCATCAAGCTGTCCGGAAATCCTTCCTAGCCTTTGGGGGACTCATGTAGGCAAGCCTTCTTGCCAACAGCCTACGGCAGCACGAAATATCTTAAGTGACTGTTCGTAAGGCCGGCCTGCATCCTAAAGACGCATTCGATTATTGGCTAAGTTGGGAGTCGTGGAGCATCTTAAAAGATACTATATTCGGCTTCAACGTTATCAGCGTGTACGGTTTGGCTACAAGACGTAAGGCACAGTAATGCATTTTTCTCAGAAGGAGGAAGGTAGGATGGATCGAAACTCGAAAAGTTAGGGGAAAAGGTCTTTTTTCATTGACTGTTCAAGAAGGATACAAAATTGGGCCTAAAGCCGATTTCATGCAATAAAGTAAAAAGGAAAAATAGCCTAGGGCTCGCCGGGGCTGGGCATCCCCTCGTCCTTTTTCTCCGCAGGCTCCTCATCAGAATCGCCAGGCCGGATATCTTCGAATTCAGCAATGTCGATCTTGAGGGCTGCAGATACTCTGACTTTGCACATTTCGAAGCCCTGAACATAGGCATCGAGGTTGGCCTCGACGACTTCTTGCTTGAACTCGGGCGAGGCCTTGTAGTTGGGCACGGCCTGCCCCGCCTCGGCTTCGGCCCGCTGCGCCCTGGCCTCGGCCTCCTAGGCCTTGCTCTTGACCTCTGCGGCATGGGCGCTAGCCTCGTCGGCACAGGCCACCGCCCCGGCCTTCTCCAAGCCCGCCTCCATCGCCGCCTTCTCCGCGGCAGCCGCTCTCTCTACGGCCTCAGCCGCTCTCCCGCAGCCTCCGCCGCCGCCTTCTCCGCGATGGCCGCTCTCTCCACCGCAATCCGAGTTTCCTTCTCAGTGCGTCGGAGCCGCTGAGTCAACTCTTCATTCTGCGCCGCGGCAGCCCTCGATCTCTCTGAGGCCAGCTCCATCTTGGCCTCGGCCACGGAGGCCTGCCGCTTTCGACTTTGGCCTGGTTCTCCATCTCCCTCAGGCGACTGGCCCAATTCCCCTCGAGGGCCGAGCTTTCCTGGCACAGGCGAGCAAGGTTTTCAGCCTGCACCATACTCTCCTTCCTATACTTGTCGGCCCGTGCTAGAGCCTTGGAGATTGTGGTAGAAGACTGGGCCAGCGCCTCGCGAAGGCCCGGCGCTCCAGTGACCAACTATGACAGAAGAAATATGTCAGCTACGAGAGAAGAAGAAATATGGGAGAATTACAAGTGCTCAAAACTTACCTGGATGACAGAAACCATTACCATGTCCAGGAGCGCGGAGTGACTCATCCCCCGCGTCTCCTCTTCGAGCTCGGTGGTCCGGACCCCTGACAGGAGGTGGAAGGCCTGCACGTCATCCACCATTGAACTGATCGGGGAACCAGCCTTGTCTGCCCCACCTGTGGGCCTTCGGCTCGGGGACGGGCCGGGCGCCAGGCCGGTTGGCAGGATGTGCTCCCCGGCTCCCCCTTGGCTCCTCGATCACCTCCGCCCCGTTCCGGGCCTCCCCGGCGACCCGCTCCCCTCACTGGCGGTTGGGGGAGCACCTTCTCCCTCCAGCTCGGCAGCGGCCGGAGGACCGACGGCAACAGTGACCCGCCCCACCTCGGGCACATCGGCGTGGCGGGAGCTCCCTCCTCTCCATCCAAAACCACCACCATTGCCTCGGTGGCGACCGGGATCTCCCCTTCTTCGATCTCGGCCCTCGCAGACTTCCGGGCCGCCCTTACAGCCATTTTTTCTCGGCCGGCTCCCCCGCGGGTGTCAAGGCTGTGGGGGCTACGGCCGGCCTCGCCGGCTCCCCCTCCTCGGGGCCTCTTCGCTGGCCTAGACGACTCCCCAGTCGTCTGCCTCTTCTGCCTCAGCACAGCCTCAAAGTCGCTGGCGAAAACCCTCATCGCTGCATGAAAGAGTAACGAGCGTCAGTAGCGGCATGCAATAAATTGAAGGACGGACAGAAAGATTCAGGCGCCGAGCTCACCGGTCGACGGAGCTAACTCGGCCTCTACCAGGTTCTCCTCAGATAGGAGTTCCTTGTAATTGGGGATTTGACAGTTGGATAACAGGGTAAATAGCTCCCTATCCCTATCCCCTACGGTGGAATCTTCGTTGGAGCTGGTATCGGGCTCCCTCCAAGCGGCCCTAACCCCCTCGACATGGGCAAAGAGAAATCTAGGTTTCCACCCCCTAATTTTGGATGGGAGACCCAGTGGAAAGGCTCTACCCGGCCTGGCGGTAAATGCCTACCAGGCACCCTCACCTTGACGGCGGAGCTTATAAAAAGCTCGGAACAGGGACAGCCCCGGGCAGGCCCCCTCAAAGTGGCAGAGGATTATAAAGGCGCAAATGATCCGAATCGAGTTCGGAGTCAACTGTGCCGGCACTAACCTATATCTATCTAAAAGATTAAGGAAAAAGGGATGGAGGGGAAGGCGCAGCCCGCACCGGAAGAACTCCTCGTACAGAGTGACCTGGCCCGGATGGTCGGAGGTCACCCTGTCCTTGGGCCCCGGCGCGGACAGGTCAATAAAATCAGGGACATAGTATTTGGCTCTAAGGGCCTCTATATCCTTAGAGGTCATGGTAGAAGCCACCCCAGCTGGCCCCGCTGGGTCGGAACTCACCGCCGGAGGAAGAGCCGGACGGCAGAGGACAGGGAACTGCCCTAATGGGAGGACCGGAGGTGACCACGGGTCCTGCTGCCCTCGATTCATCACGGATGACTACACCGCCCACCGACGGAGGCATTCGACTTCTAGCTATAGGGGTCTGGTCCTCACTGCTAGACTGGGAAGACTTCTACGGGCCTCTTGCCCTCCCTAATGGCACAGCGGTCCATAGGCAAAAAAGGGGGATGAACTAACCTGGGAGTTGGGAAGGCTCAGGTTGCAGGAAACTCAAAGAAGAAGAAAGTAGAAGACGAAAGTAGAAGGAGAAAGCAGCTTCTGCAGGCCCTTGGGGGGGTTATAGCCCCCCGTCTCCAGCTAACGCCGCCCCATATTCCGCCATCTGGCACGCACCCATTGCGCTGCAGGCTGTCAGCCGAAAGTCACGCCGGCGCCAGAGGCGTGCCGCCTCGATCCACTCCAGAAGATGTGATCCCCGGTCAATCACAAGCCATAGAAAACGGAGCGGTGATGAAGCCTTCGCCTTTTTTCCCATCACCCGATGGGCTCCCCCTCCGGAGCGTCCGACGCCAACGTCAGCCCCACCTAACGCATGATTACGGAAAATCTTCGAAGAGACACCGCCTCGAAACCAAGCGCCAGCTCATCAGCCCATTTAAAGCGCACCAAAAGAAGCAATCATCCCTTTTGAATTTTCGCGCCCCTTTCGCCCAAAGGGCGACGGGCGCCTGGTCCTTAGCGCTCAGGGGCGGGGGGGCATCTGATGTGGCTGGTGTAGCCACGTGCAGCCACAGGGACAATCCGATAAAATCAAAGCATTTTTGCGCCCCGGCCATTCCTGGCCGGCCCCTCTCGGCCCCGGCTCTGAGCCCGCCGAGTCGGCCCCATTCCTGGGGCCCCTCTCGGCCCCGGCATCTCCAAGCCCGCCGAGTCGGCCCCGGCCATTCCTGGTCCCCCGGGCCCCTCTCGGCCCCGGCGTCTCCAGCCCGTCGGCCCCGGCCTTTCCTGGCCGGCCCCTCTCGGCCCCGGCGTCTCCAGCCCGCCGAGTCGGCCTCGGCCATTCCCGAGCCCGCCGAGTCGGCCCCGGCCATTCCTGGCCGGCTCCTCTCGGCCCCGGCATCTCCAAGCCCGCCGAGTCGGCCCCGGCCATCGGCGGCCCTCTCGGCATCGGCGTCTCCGAGCCCGCCGAGTCGGCCCCGGCCATTCCTGATCGGCCCCTCTCGGCACCGGCGTCTCCGAGCCCGCCGAGTCGGCCCCGGCCATTCCTGGCCGGCCCCTCTCGCACCGGCATCTCCGAGTCCGCCGAGTCACCCCGGCCATTCCTGGCCCCCCTCTCGGCCCCGGCATCTCCAGTCGGCCTGAGGCCCCCTCTCGACCCCGGCATCGCCCGCCGAGTCGGCCCCGGCCATCCTGGCTGGCCACGTCTCCGAGCCCCGAGTCGACTTCACTGGAGTTGGTCCCTGGCCCCCGGTCGACCCCTCATCAACCAGGCTCAGCCTCGGCTCCCTCGGGAAGGTCGAGATGTTCCAGTTCTCTCCAGATTGGCCCCAGCGTGGCCCCAGCAATTCAGGAAGCCACCTCTCTGACTCGCGCCGCCTGACAACGCCAGTTCCACCTACCCACTGGCCACGTTGTTGATGGGACTAGACCCAACAACTCAGCAGCCCCACTGAATGATGGGACCTAACCCACCAATCGTCGTTTTCTTCCTCTCCGATGGGACGGAACCCACCAACCAGCCTAGATTCACACAACTTCCAAGAACCCGCAGACATTCCTTCCTCACGGAATCCCACGTGATCATGTCAACCCCTATAAAAAGGTGAATCCACTCTCTAAACATGTATGTGCGACAACTCCCAAAAATCAGTCTTAGCTCTCAGAAAGGGATCCCTCCTCTCTGAGACCTCTTTTTCACCTCTTTTTCCATATCAAAAAGGGCTCGTTCGAGCCCCTCTTCAGCTGTGACCTCGATCGCTGACTTGGGCGTCAGAGGGTACCACCGGAGAATCCTCTCCGATCTTGGACTTTTTTGCAAGCAACCTGCTGAAGGAAAGGTTGGAGAATCGCTCTGTTCCCGACATCTAGGATCGGTGGTTGGGCGTCATCAGGAATACTGAAATATGCAACAGTAAAACATATCAAATAAAAGACTAGATTGCAGTAACTGATACTAGTTTCAGATCATGCTCTTCTACTGTAAGAGTGCGAGCCATTATAAAGAGGGAAAATATCATATGCACACAGCAGAGAAAGATTCTGGGAAGAATAGACTTAGTATAAATTACACTGATTGATGAGTTTTTAAAAAAAATGAGATCCTGGGCCTCGACCAATTCTAAATCATTGATCGCATTCTGGTATGAACTTCCAACATCACCACAGTCAGAATATTACATAAAGACGCAGCAATGTGCTTTGAAAATTGCTAGACTTTTTATTCTTAGCTTTCTACCCCTCCAAATTCTCATTCTTAGGCTTTATGTTTCCATTCCCTATGATTGGTCGCCCAACAGGAGGGTACTTGCTGGAATTAGTCGAGAAGGCTCTTGCAGTTTGAAACATCTCCACAGAGCTTGACACGGGGGCTCTAGCAACACCATTAATGGTCAATTCCTGATGACCGGAAGGGTCAGATTTCATGGCCATCGATGAGTACTTTGCTTCTGCAACAAAGAAAAGTGACCGTCAGTTCTCCCAATACCTAAAAACAGGGAAGGAAAAAAGAGGATAAGAACCCCTTGTATCTACTTATCACAATGGACTGAATAATACTTTAATCATTTGAAAGAGGCTCCTAATTTCTCATGGCAAATAATTTTAAAATGCCAGGCCGCAAAATGTTCATCCCATTTCAGATACAACGCAACATATTCCTTGCAATTCAAAACAATCACATCAAAAGCGTGTGACAGGCCACTGAAGTTCAACTATCCTTCTCCCCTTCTTTAGAGGGAGGGAGGGAGCATGCTCCACCTATGAATAGGTCCTTAAAAACTATACTAAAAGAAAATGAAAAGAAAGAAAATAAGTAAACATGAACAAAGTGAATATCACCAAAATATGCCCCATTGTCATCAGTGAAGTGGAGATAAGAATTGACTTGGAAGTTGCAAACATTATTCCTATAAACAATGCCCATGAAGATGATTGTGAGAGGCTTGGTTTACCTTTTATTCTTCCATAGGTTACAAGCTTACGGAGACAGTCTCGGAACTCTGTCAACACGCATCTCTCTTGCTCTGCATAGACCTCTGACATATTCTGATTGTAGGGAAATCGTGGAGGTACACCAGCATTTTGAGATGTCATGAACATTGTGTCTTGCTCGTCACACATCAATGCTAGTGTTCCAGGAGACATAGGCCTGCCCCCTTTTTGGCCATCAACACAGTCAGATATAGATTCTTCCGTGCTTGTTTTGTCAGCCAGAGTTCGGCTTGAACATTCATCAGCTGATGTCTTCTGTGCGTCTTGCTCTTTCTGATGCTCATCTCTGTCATGGTTTGATGAGGTGAGGGAGCTTTCTGTTTGATCTTCCCTCTCTCCAAGATTCTCCTGAGCTTTTCTATCTGGAAAATTTTCAACTTGGATGCTAAGGATATGAACAGATCCTAAATGTGATGACTAAGAAGACTCAACCCTGATCAAGAAAAGTTGGTCGAATACCAAACAAATTATAACCAAAATGTTTTTTAGGAAATTTTAGTCAGATACAAAGTTGGTTCTAGTTGACTCAATATTTCCTGCAACTAATTTTGAGATTGAACTTAAATTAACCAAAAACATTCCTCTCATAGGATTAACAACTGGACAAGTCACAAGAAATATTAGAAATCAATCAGTTAAGAGGTTAGGAGTTGAGAAAAAATACATTGAAGTTTAAGCAAAGAACCTCGACTGCTCAGGAAAATGTTGGAAAGAGAATAATCTAGAATTCTAGTGAACCATCAGGATTAAAAGGTAATTATAAGAAATTATTATCCTTCACAATCTGCACCAGAAAAGGTAGAATGCTATGAAAGGTTTTCAAGCAATTCTAAGCAATGGAACTAAAAAATATATATGATTTTTTAGGTTATAAACATAAGGTGATCCTTAAAAGCCAGGGAAAAGGTTTTCAACGAAGAGATAAGATGTGAAGCTAATTTTCTTAAGATAGGAGAAAGAAAGAAAACAGTCAAAAGTGTTACGACTCTCCTCATTATTCTAATCATATTTCTGAAAAGTATCGGTAGCACAATTGTTTAAGTTGATATAACAAAGTGGCTGGTCATTGGCATGTGGTGTTAGAGGTGAAAAGGCTTAATTACTGTCTCAAGTCTCAGCAGTGTAAAATACAATAATACATTCGTTCTTCTTACAAAATATTTATAAGTAAATTGATATGCACCAGTTACCCCAAAGTTTCCTATTTTACCATCAGTTGTACCAGCAAATGCTTTGGCAGCCTCTCCTGTTACCACCACCAAAAGCTTGCACAGCTCCTTCACATCCTCAGGTTGGATACTATCTGCTAGAAGAGACCTTCAGGATGCACAAACGAAGTTAATTCTTACAAAAGAGCAAGTAAAGAGTACCTTGACGAAAATTTCAACATAAATTAAAGAGTAGATAACTAAATCCCTACCTGTAAGTGACCTTAGAAGGCCCTAATGAAGCAGGATTAACAGCACGAGCTACAGGAACAGAAGGAAAAGAGGAAGCAGCTACCGAAGTCTTGATATGACTAGCCTGATAGACAAAGGAATTTGGTGGAATCAATGAGAATTTGCATTCTTCATCAGTTCCAAGTAAGTGTTAACACATTGATCCCTACCAGCACAAGCAGTGTGGTGGTGGTAATTGGAGTTAATGCTTTAACATCTTTAATCAGGTGGCCACCATAAAGGCAAGTAATTTTAGCTATTTTACATGCTATCATCTTGTTTGCAAATTTTGAGAGAAGTGGGTAGAGAACAATACAAAGGAGAAATGCAAGGTTTTCACCTCCTATTTCTTAAGCTGATCTATTTAATTAACAAATTCAAAAACTAGCCAATTACTATGCTGCATACACCTTCGTAAGAGTGTGAAAGACTAGAATTACCTGTTGGAATTGTCCAAGCCTGTGGATGGGCTGATCCTTTCCTGATGTGCTGAAGATAAGTTCCTGGTTTTTCCTCTTCCTTGATGTTGAAGGAGAGATAAATCCAGAGGGTCCTATAGCCCCATGCAAGGCAGCATTGGCAGCTTGCTGCATGTACAGAGCATTTCCATGGTCACCATGGAAAAGAGCTCTCCTCTCTTCACTCCCTTCATAGTTCTTGCAATCCATACATTTGCAATTTTCAGAACATAGGATGTTGGCTTGGAAGCATTCACAGTACTTCTTAAGGCACCCTGACTTCTTGCAATGGCATCCTTTGTTGTGTTTCCCCAACAAAGGGAGGTCACCTGTCTCTCCTAGCATAAAAAGGCAAATTCATCTTAGTAGAAAATTTCAAATCATTTAACGATATAAAAAGTAGCAAACAACACAGTTTGATTAAAATTGTTATTTTATTATTTTGAAACCCTGAGTCAAAAACTATCCAAAGTGGGTCTTTTAATGTAGCAAAATCTTGTACAAGAGTAACTTGAACAATTTATAACTATAAAATAGGCTTTCTTTTCAAGGAAGAATTGCTTTGCATTGCTAGCAAAAGAATATTCATTAGATGCTCTCTTAATCTACTCCAACTATGTTGTTTCCCTTTTCCCCCATCTTCTTTAGAGTTTGTGACACAATCAATGCCAGTCTCAAGCATGGATGATAAGGTAAACAGCCGACTTTGGGTTGACCAAGAGTCAAAAAAACATGTCAAAGTATAACATACAAAATTAAGAAAGAATTTAGTGAAAAGTTTGCAATGACGTAGAAGCAGCCTTTAACATGAATGGTTGACAAGTGAGGACTTAAAAACCAACCACAGATAGTTAGGATAAGTCCTTTTTTCTGTTGGAGAAAGAGATATTTAGGATAATTCATGGTTATGGATATGGATGCGGTTGTCTAGAAAGTGTGTATTTGTGCATCTGTATTGTATAGAATCCGCATGACTTTCTTTCTGTAACTGACTGGCAAGTAATGTACAAGGAAGGTGACGCTATGATCAATGTTTTGGCCATGTGAGATATATACATACATACAACTATAGTTTAGAAAAAAAGAGAGCAAGTTAAACACGAGCAAAATGAAAAAGATAACTAAACTAGTGTCGTTGATTTAAAATGTGGCATGGGGCTATATTGCAGATGTGGTCCAGTATCTGCATTACAATGGGCATGTGTAGTCCTCAGATGCATTGTTAGGAGCTCACATAGGTTACAGCAGTCTACATATGCAACATAAGCCATTGGCTGGTGAATGAAAGAGATAACTAAACCAATGTCGTTGATTTAAAATGTGGCATGGGGCCATATTGTAGATGTGGTCTAGTGACTGTATTACAATGGCATGTGTAGTCCTCATATGCATTGTTAGGAGCTCGCATAGGTTACAGCAGTCTGCATATGCAACATAAGCCATTGGCTGGTGAATGAAAAAGATAATTAAACCAATGTTGTTGATTTAAAATGTGGCATGGAGCCATATTGCAGATGTGGTCTAGTAACTGTATTACAATGGGCATGTGTAGTCCTCATATGAATTGTTAGGAGCTCGCATAGGTTACAGCAGTCTACATACGCAACATAAGCCATTGGCTGGTGACTGCATATTCTTTCTCCTCCCGTTTCTCATTTGATAATTGGTAAATTTGTTCATTGCATTAACATACTTGAAATTTAAGCACATGGAGTAGCAAGATATTATTAATGCTACCTAAATGGCTGAACATTTTGAAGGCCCTATGTCACTTTGCCCTTAGTTAATATAATGGACAAAAATGAGATATAATAAACCCTCCAGCCCTTCTTAATAAATTTATATGTATATCATGTCATGAAAAACCAAAACAAATCAAATTGACAATTGCACCCAAGCAGGAATGCACACCAAAACAACTAAAACACGTCTCTACAAGTCTACAAGAAGTTTGAAATAATCTTAGATTACAAGACATATCAACATGGCTCCAGATTCAGGACACATGTAGCTGTGACCATCCAAGGAAAATGAAGAAACATTCAACCATAGCTTAATAAACTCATATATTAATTTTTCTTAAATACATCACACCAGGAAAATTAAAATTGGAAACAACAGTAACTCTTTTCTTTTAGCAGCATGAAAAGGCTGTAATCTAGAGAAAATTCAACTCAACTCAATTAAGCCTTTTCCCAACTACATGGGGTCAGCTACATGAATCTGCTTCCTCCACTTTGCTCTATTTAGGACTAAGTCGACATTCAAATTACAAATAGTTATATCTTTTTTAAATCTGGAGAAAACAAAAGTCACCCAAAAATACAAATAATGTTTTCATCCCTCAGCAGGGGATTTGGGGCAAGGAAACCTGTTCTAATCCGTCAAATAACCAAAACAATTCTATTGAAAGTGCAGAAACTATATATTCAAAAATGTACAACAGAACATAGAGAAAGGAGGCATTAATTTTGACAAATAATGCATTAAAAAATTAAAAATGCTGTGATGTGACTGTCATAAATATATTCACTTCTACTGACTTTAAATAGACATATGACAGCACTTCGAGTATTTATTTACTCTGCTTCACTTCAAGTAAAAAATAAGTCAGCCCATCTGGATCCATAACTTGATCAGTGATTATCATAAATATACTTTGTTAGTTACTATGAAGAAAAGGATAACACAATTGATGAACTATATAGCTTCAAAGAGCATTCATAAGTTAACATGCTGTTTTGAAAAGCAGTAACTGAGAGGCTGTTCACATATGCATAGAACTCTTAGCATTCAAAGATTTCATACAGTAACTGAGAGACTATGCAAACGTATATATGTATTATGTACATGATGTGTCTGTGTATAAATATGTGCAGGTGTATGTATGTATGTATATGCATGTGCATATGTATATGTATGTGTATATGTATATGCGAACGAGTATGCATATGAATATGTATTGAAACAATTTTGATGAAGTACAGCTATATAGCATCAAGGGGCATTCATAAGTTAACATACTGTTTGGAAAAGCAGGAACCACCCAACAGCATTAGTAAAAGAATATGTATGTACACACCTACATGCGCTTGTCCAATTTATGAAATAAGCTATTAAGGAACCACATTGTATTCCAGCAGATAAACAAATACATACCCTGCTATCTCGGATAGCATGGGGACTGCTGCCAATCTTAGGCCTAAAAGCGTTGGGGTTGCGCTCTAGAGTAGCTTCAACAGCCTCATGCCTAGCAGTTTCATTCTCAACATTGTTGCAACAGTTTGAACAATTGCATCCATCACAGTAAACTCCAGAAGCAAAACACTCACAGTACCTAACAATGCAAAATTGAGAATTAATATCAAATAATGAACAAGGTATATAAAAGGAGATGATAAAATGGCTTCACATTAATACCAGCAAACTATACGATGCAAAAGGCTAAATTATTAGCAGAGCAATGTAAGAACGCCTGAAGATAAAGTAGCTAAAATTAGCATGCCTTGACCTTTTGAGATTCATTTAGTGAAATGTCAAAGCAATTGCTGCAGCTATGTATGAGAAAGTAACAAAATGTTTCACCGAAGGCATTGATTTCAGTCCATAGCATTACCTTTTCCAGTTCAGAATTTACATAAAGAAAACTATCAGCAACAAGCATGTAAATCAAGGATGTTTAGTTCTGCCATAATCACTATTTAACAGCCTGCAGGCAGCACCCAGCAGGAAACAGCGTTTTTTGTTTTTTCCCTTCCCAACTTATTTCTGCTTAACTGGGACTTTATTTTTCAGTTAACTGTTAATAGGCATGCAGAGAAGCAGATATTTTGCACTGTGTAAGGTTCTTATTCTCGATGCATGAGTATTCTATCATTGATGAAACAAATGTGTAGCAGTTTCATCTTTTTCTCACTATCTTTATATCAATACAATAAAAAAAATAAAGAAAAAATAAATAGACATTTTTTCCTCAAAAATTGTTCACAGTACAACTACAGCTTAAATGCAAATCAACAATGATGGCAACCCCAAGAATCACATTTTTCTAAAACGCTAAACAGAATATGTTGATGAAATATATTGGTCTTTTAAATGTATATATTTGTGTGCATAATGTTAGTGCTACCTTGACTACAAAATTGGATGAGCACGCAACAAGCATGACCACTGCATAAATTAGTCACTTGCTGTCATCTCAAAATGCCAAATTTTCAGGATTATGGATTATATCTCACAAGGCATGACACCCTGTGGTGCACAGCTCACACCACTTCTGCCTTAAATATGGCTTAACCGGCACATTGATGCATAACTCAAGTAGCAACAATCTAGATGCATAAGCAATATATAAGCATTAACAATATAAATAAGTAGGCATGTCTCACACAGGCAGAGTTTCTGTTTGTACAAACTAATCACCATATAAGACAGCACACTACCACTTGGGTCTGATGCATGCAACAAGACAATTGTCTTCAAATATTCAAGGTGGTCAGAGCAGTTGTCTGATTCAAACTGCAGGCCACTCTTAAGCAGACATTAACTGAAAAAGGAACAGGTTATTTTATTGCTATAGCACATATCCATTCACTGCTTGAGTGTTATGTAACAATAAGTAGCGTGCCTACAGCTTCTTTAGCCATCATGATATATTAAAGGAAGTCAGCAACCAAATGCATACCGAAAAAGATGTCAAGGTGGAAGTCTAAAGGGTCCCCAAGGAACAACACTCATCTAGAGGGGAGCACAGGCCCTCATGACAGTCTCAGTCCTTGCGCTTGTCATTTTCAAATTATCAGTCCCCACACACTTCTATTTTGTGCTGAGAAAATTTTTTATCTAGTGATTTGGTTTTGGAAAATAAGAGATGATTAGTGACTTGGCCACTGTCTAGCAGCATAAGGTAAAATTCAGGTTAGATGAGACTAGCAGCTCTCTTACGAAACCATCCAACATAACCAGTAAGATTGAAGAGTCCAAATAAGAAAAGTGTCACGCCCCAGCCCCAAAACCCGAGCGAAGGTGACAACCCGCCACATGCCAGCATGCAAGGCGTCTGAACTTCATCACATAAATCAATATAAAACAAAAATTCAAATCCATGATTTATTTCAAACCATAATTATCAGTCTTGGGCTATCTGCCCTACACACAAGCAATACTGAACTATATCAATATAATGGAACTAAGTTTATTTAATAGAAGCTCCGTCTATCCCAAATATCCTTCTTCATTCCTGAGGCTCTAAAAACATTGTGAGAATTCTATGAGCTCACACTCAATAAGTAAGCCTAATACAGTTTCAAATCATTATATTTTATCATATCATATCAAGATATTCTCAAATCACATTTTTATAAAAACTTTCAATTTCAAATACGTTTATCATGCTATCAGCACATTCATATCATCAGCTCAAAATAATTTGAAAGTTTAATTAAATAATAAATACTAGAATATGCAATGTAAACAAATCACTGTTTATACATTCATTGTTTTCTTGTGTCCCACGGCCCTACGACGCTCATCTGTTGTATCACTCTTAAATGTCCCCTAAGAGGAAGGTTTGGTACCAGTATTATGCCATATCATAATCTATCATCAGAACACATCTTACGGATGTGTGTCCTCCACTTATCTTTCCTTGTGGAGGTGGGTCGCGTATCACTTGGCATTTCAAGTCATATGAGAACCGCGGCGATACATACAAGTAATTTCAATGTCATTATCATAATTGCATATTATCATCTCGATAGTACCAACAAAATTTTGCAAGATTAACATAATTATAATTTTGCATATACACATATAAGCCATATCTTACAAAATATTATCTGCTACAATAGTCATAACAAATGCTTATTTGTAAATTTATGGCACTATTTATTAATTCAATATAAATGAAACTTCATTTTCACATCTCATAAATATGCATCTAATTATAAATTCATGATTTATGCATTAAATAATTTATAAAATTATAATACTTGGCTTACTTACCTCAGTACGTAAATTTCAATTGATAACCCAGCTATTTGGACACCTGGGTACCTACAGCATCATTTTACATAATTAAGTTTCTAAAATCTGAATAATAAAGTCACTCTTAAGACTCTATCCAGACCACTTCACGGGTCCAACTTTGGGCTTGAATATCTCTCAATGTATACATCCAAATGGGAAGCAAAATTACTCCCAGAAACTAGAATCAATCCTAATTCGGGCCATATAATTATTTTGTCATTCTCGGCCCATTACAGGGCCCAAACAGCGGCTCCAAAAATGGCTCTCAGACTGGCCCAACAGGCCCACAGATTAACAGCCCAGCCGGCCCATTCTCATTCCTTCTCCCATGTTCCCCTGTTTCAACCGAAACAGGGGGTATATCGTGCCTTCAAGGTGTCTCTATCTATATAAACCTAAAAATAATTGCATACAGCAATGTACTTCCACAATCCAAACACCATGAATATCAGCGATAAAGCTTGGACAAATCTTGGTGGTTACAAGTGAATTTAATTATATGAATTCTCAGCTTTCCAATTACTTGCAGGCTTAAAGATGGCTGAAACTGCCACAAAATTTTTTTTTAGTAACATCCACAAATTTCCCTTTTTCCTATTCTTTCATCCGAGATCTTTGTAAAACCTTTATCTCTTGCCTTTGCGAGTTTGTTTACCAGATAAAATCATCTTATCCCCTTATCAATATAACAGTTTCAATGTAGGAGGAATTCTCAATCAACATCCACTTCTCTGAAGCTAATCCAAACAGATAAAACCTCAATCAAGGAAAACATATCAATAATTCATCTATATGCCGCTCACCTTATCAACAATTCATCCATATGCCGCTCACCCTACAATGTCCAGCAATCTAGATCCTAGTCTCCAAATCTTTAATTTCCTATGGATCAGAATCATCTTAAGATATCAGATCAATCAAAGCACCAATCAACGTCCAGATCCCCAGATTTACATAAGATAACAAGATTACATCTTGGAAGAGGGAGAAAGCGTACCTATTGCAGACGCGGCGAAGACGATGAGAAGGAAGTATATGCGCCTCCTCTTAAAGCCGACGCACATTGCGATTCCTTAGGTTCAGGGATTTGGGACTCCGGTTGTTACGGGGTATTTGAAATTCAAACACCTTGCGCAACTTGTGGGAGTCCCTGGCATCATCCAATCCAGGAATATCGCGATTAAATTTCGCAATTAGGTAAACATATCCCAGGGGTTACATTCTCCCCTCCTTATAAAAATTTCGGCCTCGAAATTGATACACTTTCATTAGAGAAAATTAGAATTCCAAATTTTATCACACAATCAACTAAGTTTTTATTCAAAAGCCAACAGTCGTCGATACATCATTAACTGTATTAAGATACAAATAGTTGTGAATACTTCTTTTTCATTTCCTCCTCCAGTTCCCAAGTAGCCTCCTCTTAGAATGATTACTCCATTGCACCTTGACATAGGGAATGGTACGCCGTCTCAGAATCTGATCTTTGCGGTCCACGATACGCACAGGGTACTCCTCATATGATAAATCTTTCCTCAATTGTATAGGCTCATATGTTATGATATGGCTGGGATCGAAAATATACTTCCTCAATATAGAGACATGGAAAACATTGTGTATCCCAGCTAAAATCGGAGGTAGTGCCAGGCTGTAAGCAACCTCCCCGACCCTGCTCAAAATCTCAAAAGGTCCAATATAATGTGGACTCAGCTTTCCTCTAATCCCAAATCTCATCACATCTTTGGTTGGTGATACCCTTAAGAAAACATGGTCCCTAACCTGGAATTCCAATTCCCTTCTTCTTACATCAGCATGGCTCTTCTGTCTGCTCTGAGCTGTACGAAGACGCTCCCTGATCAAATGCACTTTATCTACTGTTTGCTGAATCAGCTCAGGGCCTAGCAATTTTCTTTCCCCCATGTCATCCCAACATATAGGAGATCTACACCTCCTACCATACAGAGCTTCAAATGGAGCCATCTGAATGCTGGCTTGGTAACTATTATTATATGCAAACTCCACCAAAGGTAAGTGGTTATCCCAAGCTCCACCCAAGTCCATCACACAGGCTCGCGACATGTCTTCCAGAATCTGTATGGTCCTCTCTGATTGTCCATCTGACTGGGGATGATAGGCAGTGCTAAAGTTTAATTTGGTTCCCATGGCCTTATGAAGACTCTGCTAGAACTGGAACACAAACCTAGTATCCCTATCTGAGACAATAGATACAAGAATACCATGGAGTCTCACGATCTGCTCAATATACAAATTAGCCAATCTTTTACTAGAGACCCTAACTCTGAAAGGTAGGAAATGAGCTGATTTTGTTAGTCTGTCCATAATAACCCAAACTGCATCGTTACTTCTGGGAGTTTTGGGCAGACCAGTCATAAAGTCCATTGTAATCTTTTCTCATTTCCACTGTGGAATCATCAGAGACTGAAGAGGTCCTGCAGGCCTTTGATGCTCGGTCTTTACTCGCTGACACACCAAGCACTTGGCCACGTACTGAGCAATCTCCCTCTTCATACCTTTCCACCAAAAATTTTTCTTTAAGTCTCTGTACATCTTAGTGCCACCTGGATGCACAGTATAGGAGAGTAGTGAGCCTCCTTCAAAATTTCAACCTTTAGCTCCTCAACGCTTGGCACAGAAAGCCTTTCTTCAAATTTCAGGGATCCATCCTCCATTACATAGAATTCATTCTGAACTCCTGACTGCACAGCTTCTTTAATCTTTTGTAATTCTGAATCTTCTATCTGAGAGGACTTGATTCTGTCAACCAGGGTCAACTGGAGTACAAGTGCTGCAACAAGCCCATCAGACTGTTGTACTCTCAAACCAACCTTCCACTTTTCAGATCTCAATTGTCACGTTCCAGATCCAAAAATTTAAGCTAGGATGACAACCCGCCGCATGCCAGGCATGCAAGGCGTTTCGAATTTCGACACATAAATCAATATAAGGCAAAATCCAAATCCATGATTTATTATAAATCATAATTATCAGTTTTGGGCTACCAGCCCTACACAAGCAATACTGGGCTACATCAATATAATGGATCTTAATTTATTTAATAGAGCTCCATCTACCCTAAATATCCTTTTTCACTCCTGAGGCTCTGAAAAACATTGTGAGAATTATATGAGCTCACACTCAATAAGTAAGCCTAATAAAGTTTCAAATCATCATATCTTATCATATCATATCAAAATATTCTCAAATCACATTTTTATAAAAACTTTCAATTTCAAATATATTTATCATGCTATCAGCACATTCATATCATCAGCTCAAAATAATTTGAAAGTTTAATTAAACAATAAATACTAGAATATGCAATGTAAACAAATCACTGTTTATACATTCATTGTTTTCTTATGTGTCCCATGGCCCTACAGCACTCATCTATTGTATCACTCTTAAATGTCCCCTAAGAGGAAGGGTCCTGGTACCAACATTATGCCATATCACAATCGATCAGAACACATCTTACATATGTGTGTCCCCTACATATCTTCCCCTATGGAGGACACACATATGTAAGATGTGTTCTGATCGATTGTGATATGGCATAACGCTGGTACCAGGACCCTTCCTCTTAGGGGACATTTAAGAGTGATACATAGATGAGTGCTGTAGGGTCGTGGGACACATAAGAAAAAATGAATGTATAAACAGTGATTTGTTTACATTGCATATTCTAGTATTTATTGTTTAATTAAACTTCCAAATTATTTGAGCTGATAATATGAATGTGCTAATAGCATGATAAATGTATTTGAAATTGAAAGTTTTTATAAAAATGTGATTTGAGAATATCTTGATATGATATGATAAGATATGATGATTTGAAACTTTATTAGGCTTACTTATTGAGTGTGAGCTCATATAATTCTCACAATGTTTTTCAGAGCCTCAGGAGTGAAGAAGGATATTTGGGTAGATGGAGCTCTATTAAATAAATTAAATTCATTATATTGATGTAGCCCAGTATTGCTTGTGTGTAGGGCTGGTAGCCCAAAACTGATAATTATGATTTGTAATAAATCATGGATTTAGATTTTGCCTTATATTGATTTATGTGTCAAAATTTGAGACACCTTGCATGCCTGGCATGCGGCGGGTTATCATCCTAGCTCAAATTTTTGGGTCTGGAGCATAACAGCTTTAGTGGTATCAGAGCCTCACACCAGTCGAAAGTGCAGGAGCTAAGTGTCATACAGGACAAAGTGCTACATCCATAGAGATGGGAGCCACTTCTTGAACCTGTGGGGGCCACCTCTAGAATCCTGCCTGCCTGGTGGTTGTGATCAATTACCTCTGGCGACGAGGATGTCGTCTCTGTAAGGGGGATAGATTGTGATGCCCCTTCCAATAGTCTTATATCGAAAAATTGAAAGTTGGGTTGGTGGTTTATAACCAGTTAAGGAAGATGGACAAGGCACCAATTGGATCCCTTTTTGGACTGTGGTGGTCCAAATTGGTGTGGACCTTATCCGTCTTGCCTTCTTGTAACGAAACGGGCCCGTGGGCCCGGGTCGTTACAAAAAGAGAGTGGGGGTTACAGTGGAAACATGTGGCTGGTCCTAGAAGAAGCTTTCAGGGTGACTTTGGTAATAATTTAAAATCCTAACCTGCCTGGGTTTAGTTTTGGAAAGTAATTATTATTTTAGTGACAAGATAAGTTAAGAGTCCAAAAGCCATATAAAATATGTTTTAGAGTGCTTTAGGTAATTTCCTACCTGGGACACCAGAGAACCCAAAAATTATTTTATCCTTGGTCCAAAAGAAGGGCCTTGCATACATGAAATAAGTCTCCCCTGTGCAGCAATTTTACTAATGCATTATTGCTCAGTGCTCCAGAAAAACAAGGTTGCCCATTTGAATAATTTCATACAACTACTGGCACATAGCTAATCTGATTGTTCTGGTATGCTACTAAATATAAGCACGTGTTTCTCTAATTATCTGTTTTTGCTCTGTGTCGAGGAGTGCAGGTTTGGACTAAAAACACAAGAAGCATATGTTACTTGCAAATTGTTTTATATAGAGAAGAATATTTTACAATATGGGCACTTTTATCATTGATTCCCAGGATGATGGCACCTATTACAAGCCTTTAATGGTGATGAGTTGAAGCTGCCTTCCTTAATTTTAGTGGATTCTACGTAAGAAGTATCTACGTTAAGTCACAGCACAACAAGAAGTCTCTTCCTCATTTCATTTTTATATCAGTGCAAGGGTAAGCTTATCTCATGCATTCCCATCACGTTCTTCTCTCTTTTAACAAAGCCTGCTTTCCCAACTTCTCTACATCCATTTACTTGAGGCATGCTTGCCTTTTCCATCTAAAGCTCTCTCTCTGGAATCTAGTTTGTTCAAAATGCCAACATTAGTTTCTTGCATTGCAATATCTTTCCAATGTCATTAATAGCAGTTGGAATAATAAGATTACACTGTAATGAAAAATATAGACCCATCCTAAATTACAATGTATAAAGATAAATGTTTTCATGCATAAGGATAAAAACCCTAAGAATTACTAGTACTTCATAATTCAACAGTTAGTTCATTTTATGGAAAAAAATTGCAAATCTTCATACATTATTATCTTTGCTTACTAATAAACAATGTTGTTAAAAGCATTAGACGCACTTAAGCATAAAGAGCTCTTGAAGCCTATGCATAAGGAATAAAATGTAGGTGTGCGCCTGAGCGAAGTGTATAATTTTGAAATAAATGGTATAATGATTTATATAAGCAATATTTATAACATAATAGGAAAACCCTTAAAAAAATCATTAATAATAATATATTTAGCCTATTAACTCAATCAAAGCCTTCTCTTTCTCAAATAATAACATAATTTTTTGTTCTCTTTATTTATTTTTAAATTTTTAGCTTTTTTATAAAATAAAGAAAATAATTGTGTATGGAATGGTGCATCATAAAATCAACCATCTAATTAATATGATAGACTTAGAAAAATAAAAACAAATATAGCCTAAGTAGAAACACATACTTTTCTTGCATCTCAATTCAAATCAAAACATATACTTCTTTTGACTCGTGTGTACCTATATGATGATCCCTTGCTTAATGTATAAGAAACACTTAACCCTCTGCCTTATGCTAAGGCGCATCTTAGGGTATAAGAAGCGCCTAATCGTCGGCTTCTTACCATTAAATTTAATGACTATAATATGCAACAACTATGCACGGGCCAACAATACGTATGTCCATTAATAATGCAATCATTTGCTATCAAAGAACCATCTTCTTTTAGCAAGATTCATCCAGTCCAACAGTGCATTATGGTGGAAAACAGAAATTGCTACTTCAGCACGACTCCTCAGTATTATAACTGACATTGATAATGATTTTATTATGTCGTTTACTATAATTTGTCACATAATCATGTTAATGAAGTCATGTATGAACAAATCAATAAAGTTAGTGCCGAAGTGTAATGCATGAAGTGACCAAAAGGTAGTTGAAAACAGTATCCACTACCTATCCCAAAATTAAAATAAATAAATAAATCATTTGACCTACAGCTTCAAGCATTTTGAGTGTTTGCAGTTGCAGTTCTTTTTTCTTGCAGGGGTACCATCTTTTGCTTCATATAATGGCCGTGGCCGTGATTTGGGGGACTCCAGCTTCCTGAAGAGAGAAAGGGTTACTATGATAGCACTGCCACCAAAGAAATTTTATATATCACAGTGACACAGCAATAAACTCCCACAAAATTTTATTATTGCACGTTGAATCCTTCCAGTGACCATCAATGTTCTTTATGCTAACAACTAATTTGGATAAGATGTGGGAGTGTGAAAGGAAAAAAAGAGAAGGAAAACTTTTTAACCCAAGCAATTAAAAATCCAGCCAACCAATAGTAAAAGCATAATATATACGAAAGCTTGCTCCATAACAAAGAATTCCTTCTCTTCTTTATGAAAAAAAAAAAGAATTCCTTTTAATCGGATTTCAAATATGGAATTTTAACAGCATCCACAAAACACAGTATGATATCCTATCTTTAAAATTCCTAAATTTCAAAGATTGGGCATTCTTTTCTAAAATCCAGAGGGCTTTCAATTAATTATCTAATATGAAGACGAGGAAGCAAAATAAACCCTCCTTAACCCAGCAAAAATTCAAATTGATTTTTTTAAAAAAAACAAAGGAAATAAGTAAAAATGAGATAAAGAATGAATCTTTTGCGGCAGAGAGGGAAAACAATCAGAGCAGCTTGCGGATTGCCAGTTCACATAAAAGAGTCGCTCGACATTTAAAAACAACGAAAACACCGAAAAATAAGTCAAAAATACAAAACCTAATGCTTGAGAGAGAAAAAAAAAAAAAAAGACATCATCCAAAATAGATTTAAAATTAGACAAGGCCAGTCAAAGTGACACTCACACAGCTATCGGAAACGAAGGGCGGGAGATGGGCAGTTGTGGCGGCGGCGGCGACTGATGGGGCAGCTGTTGCTGTGATGGCTTCTCGAGGGCCTTTGACACCGCTGCCGCAGCCGCCGCCACCTCGGGAGAAGCTCCACCATATGCCGACGTGAAATCAAGCTGCCGGACGAGCTTTTTAGAAGGGATATCAGACGGCGCCGATGCAGCAGGTCGAATGCCTTGCTCCATCGGAGCAGTCAAATCCGAGGCTCAGACACCAAAAACCAATTCCAAAAGCCGAAAGATTCCTGTCACGAGATCTCACTGCCAGAGGAAAAACCGAAACCCTCCATCACAAACAAAGATTCCATATAATTGAAGCACCTCAAATCAATCACGCCAGAGTCCGGAATCGCTAAGAGAGTTTGGGGATTGATGGCGGCAACCGGCGCCGGAGATGCTCACCGTGGAATCTAACCTTAGAGATCCGCACGAGTGGAGTGGCGGCGACGAAAAAAAGATGGGATTTTTTTTTTTTCTCGCGCTGCGGAAAATGTTTGAGGAGGGTGAGGAGCAGACGATGAAGCGAATGACCGCTTTCTCTCTCTTGCACCCTCTTTCTCTCTCCCTCTCTACTTTTCAAATCAAATTCTAATATTGGACGGCCATATTGGCCCGATGGGGAGATCGGACAGATGACATCTCTCAGAATGATCGTGTGGCTGGAATTCATAGGCGTCGAGATATCGGCTTTCTTGCCGTCGGATACCACGATGCTATCTTAAAATTTCGATTTCTTTATTAATGCCTTTCCAATTTGGACAGAAGCTCCGGGAGTGCGTATAATTTTCTGCGGGTCCCATCACGCGGTATGAAATCTTAAACGTCACTTCAGCCGTCGGATGGATTTAAAATCATGATTTGGACGGTAGAGATTCTGTAAGTTTCGGAATATCTGTACGGACTAACGTTATTAAAAGTTAAAACTTAATAAGCCTTCCCGCTAAAATCTGCGTTCTGCTCCGTCGAGGCACGGAGAAATTTCGAAGGTGGTGCGTCTCAGGACACGTGTAGTGAAGAGATTTGTTTAGATTGGAGAGCAAGGCGAGGGCTTCCAGATCTACAGGCAGAAGAGAGAGAGTTTGGGGGCTATAATGGTCAAAAAAATTGAATCGGATTTCCCAGAATGCGCCAATCGAGAGGTTTTCGCTGACGCCGTAACACGTCGATGGAAATAGGTTCCAGCCGTACGAGATCTACGGTGAATAATTATGGGAAGGCCCGAGCTTAACTGGTGCTTTAACTGCCCCCGAACTCCGGAATCTAAGGCCCACTGATATCGCCTGAATTTATCATGACCGTTAGATGATAATCGAAATACCACTGAATAAGACCGGAATGTTTTAAATCACTCGGAGACGTTGACAAAATAGGTTAGATCAGAGCCGTCAATGTAGAGCATATGCATTTGATATTTATGAGACGGCTTGATATTTAAACTTGAAATTTAAGAGGGGTGTTAATGGCGGGAGATTTTACTCCCATGTTTTATTATTATTATTATTTGTAGTATATGTACTTCGCTCGACTAGATGATATCTAGAGAATTAGGTTGCATCCGCTGAATTATTAACTTTGATATATGAGGCTAAGGCCGACTAGGGCCGAGGCCGACTGAGGTCGAGGCCGAAGGAAGCCGAGGCCGACTGGAGCCGATGCCGTCTGAGGCCGAGGCCGACTGAGGCCGAGGCCGACTAAACTGAGGCCGACTAAGCCGAGGCCGATGGGAGCCGAGACCGACTGAGGCCGAGGGGCAGCCGACTGCCGAGTGAGGCCGATGGGGCAGCCGACTGCCGAGGCCGTGCGAGGCCGAGGGGGCAACCGAGGCCGACGAGAGCCGAGGCCGACTGAGGCTAAGGCCAATAGAGGCCGACTGAGGCCGAGGCCAACTAGAGCCAATGTCGTCTAAGGCTGAGGCCAACTGAGGCCGAGGCCGAGGGAGCTGAGGCCGACCGACGGGAGCCGAGGCTGACTAGGGCCGAGGCGACCGGGACCGAGGCCGATGGGGCGAGGCCGAGGGGCCGAGGCCGATGGGACCGAGGCCGACCGGGACCGAGGCCGACTGGAGCCGAGGCGGATTGAGGCGAAGTCGAGGTCGATTGTGACCGAGGCCGACTGGAGCCGAGGGGAAGCTGGCTCCAAGTGGAGGAGAGAGAAAAGGTGGCGGACGGGAAAAAGGCCGAGATGCTAAGTCTGGATGCTGTCATTATAGCTCATGGGGTCAACTGGCCCCATCAAATGCCCCCCACACTCCTTGAGCTTGTGTGTCGTGCATCAGCTAAGCGAAAGGAGTGTAGAACTCTTCATCTTTGCTCGTCCTTTCATGCTTGCTTCAGTTCTGATTCCTTCCTAGTGGAGAGATCTTTTTTCTTTTGCCTTGCTTTGATAATTTTCGTCCGCCCGTTGGCTAGCTGAGGTTGCAATGATGCCGTTAAGGCAGAGATGACACGTTGAGGCAGAGAACGCCGCTGAGGCTGCAATGATACCGCTAGGCAGAGATAAGCCGCTGAGGCTGAAATAATACCATTGGGCAGAAATAAAGTTGCCTCGAGTGTTTTGTGTGCCGGTCCGGGAGGTGACTCGAGCGGGTATGGGCTACTAGGGATTTGAACTAACTCGGGGGTATCCAAGCCGGACCGAGAGGTATCCGTTAGCCGTGATGCCGCTAGCTCCTCCAAAACCGTCTCGGAGGTTTCATGGCGGCCCGAGGGGTGACTCAAGGTCGCTGGAACCATAGGTCTTGAACCACCGCGGGGTTTCGCAGCCGGCCTGGGGGTGACCTTATGATCGTAGGACCATTGAGATCCTTTTGAATGGTTGGTTTTGTCAAGTTTCCTGTAATGCATTCAGAAAAGAAACTTTTTCTTATGTAGTGTACTTAGCTTTTCCGTAGCTATTTGTACGAGAGTTATGCCGGACCGATGGGGTCGACTTGAGAAAGTCGGGGCCGCCTCAGCATGGCTGAAGCCGCTGGGGCCGAGGGTGCCGACCTGAAGAGGTCTGGGCCACCTCGGCATGGCTGGAGATGCTGGGGCCAAGAGCGCAGCCGAGTGAAGAGGGGAGCTCGGTGCTGGGAGCTAAGGCCGACTAGGGGCCAAGGCCATATGAGGCCGAGGGGGCAGCCGAGTGAAGAGGGGAGCTCGGTGCTGGGAGCTAAGGCCGACTGGGGCCGACGGGAGCCGAGTGAAGAGTGGAAGAGCCTAGGTCAAGGCCGTCTGAGGCTAAGGCCGAGGGAATATTTCGAGGAGAAGTCCGAGGCCGAGGCCGTGCTGGGGGCCGAGGCTGATTGGGAGCCGAGGCCGTGTGAGGCCAAGGCCGACTGGGAGACGAAGCCGTACGAGGCCGAGTGGAAGAGCAGAGGCTGAGGCTGAGGGAGAAGTCCGAGTGTCGAGGGCGTATGAGGCCGTCAGAGCCTTTTTGAACCTCGGAGGATGACCCGAGAGTCGCTGAGATGGACCATGCTTGGGAGCCTTTAACCCCGGAGGGTGACCTGAGAGTTGAGAGTCATCAAGTGCCTTTTTCTTTGCACCAACGATCTTTGCTGCCGACGTTGGAGTCAATCTTTGGCCTCGGGCTTTGAGTGCCGATGGTGCATTGGGCTTTGAGGATCCGGTGGTACATCGGTCTTCGGTGCCAATGGTACATTGGGCCTTTGAGTGCCAAGCTGGAGTCGGGCTTGAATGTCGATGGTATATCGGGCTTTGAGTGCCGACGGAGTCGGGCTTTGAGTGCCTTTGAGTGTCGACCAAAGTCGGGCTTTGAGTGCCGATAGTACATCGAGCTTTGAGTGCCGACCAGAGTCGGGCTTTGAGTGCCGACCGGAGTCGGGCTTTGAGTGTCGATGGTACATCGGGCTTTAAGTTCCGACCGGAGTCAAGCTTTGAGTGCCGACCGGAGTTGGGCTTTGAGTGCCGACCGAAGTCGGGCTTTGAGACACCAACGCGAGATTGGTCTTGAATGCTGATGCAGAGTCGGTCTTCCCTGCATGACATTTTCAAGTATCAATGAAAGAAATACTGTTAAGTGTGTGTACTTAGCTCTTGTAGCACTCCTGTTTCCTTCTGCTGATTTGGATACTTCAGTCCGCTGGTGGTCTACCCCCCAGGGAAATATGCTAAGGGGCTGAGGCCGAGGCGGAAGCTCGAGGCCGAGTGCTGCGGGAGCTAAGGGGGAGCTCGGGCGCTCATACGGAGAAGGTGCCAAGGGTGGGAACCTTCCCGCACGAAAGACGAAACCTTGGAGCCTCCGAGATGGAGTTCAGGAGCCAGGGAGAAGCTCGGGAGGACGAGCAGAACAGGATGGCCGAGGGGATCTCAACAGCTTGTATAACCAAGCGGAGCTCGGTGCCAAGGCCGAGCGGAAGCTGGGGAGCTGCAGGCTGAGGCAGGCCAGGGGAGCAGAAGATGGAGGCCTTCCGAGGCCGACAGGAGCTGGCAGTGAAAACTGGAGCTGGGCAGAGGCCTTCCGAGGCCAACGGGAGTTGGCAGAGGCATGATGGGGTTGAGACGGATCTGGAGACATCGGGACAGGGCCGGTCCTGGCATCGTGGAGTCTGGAGGCAGCTGGGAGGAAGCTTGGACATGGGAGTTGGAGGTGTCGTTGCCCTTACTTGGGCCTTCCTCCGTGTCGCCGTCTGTAGGAGAGAAGGCCGCTTGGGCGGCGAGCGGTGGCTCTCCGAGCTTTAAGTTGCTGATAAGCTTGATGACGGTGAATCTCCTGCTGGAGAGATTTTCAGCGGGATAAATGATGGTGGCCCGAGTAGCGACCAAAGAGCGAGCGGAGGCTTTTACACGCTGTTGCGTGGCCATCAGACGTTGCTTCTGGAGCTTTTGGACAGTTGCCGTCAATGATTGGATTTGCAGGATGAGGGTGGCTGGATGTTCTGCTTGAACAGTCCGAGATAGTGGGGATGGTGGAATGAAGAGCTGGCCTTCTGTTGCTCAGCCCGTTGAAGGTGCCCCCCAGCATAGCTGGCGAGAGCTTCTTGGATCTGGGGTCATCGCCATCTTTATGGTCCACCATTTTGATAAAAGGGGGAATGAGGATATGCAAACTAGCATCGCTGACCGCCCCCTTTCTGGTGCGCCAATCTGTTGCTGCCAAATCACTTTTGAGGAGCGTCAGGCGACAGAAATGCTTCGTAGGCCTACAGATGAATGACAGGGACCGCCTCCTTCAGCCGGAACCTGCAAGAAAAGTCCCGGACCGGTGGTTCCGATGGGGACCTTCCGACACTCAAGTCGGCAATTTGGAGAACAGGGATCTGAATGAGAGAGTAGAGATTGAGTCCCCCTCCCCCTTGGGGGTCGGGGTCCTTATATACTTGTTCGGGAGTCCCTCTTACCCTTCATCGATGATAGTCGAATCCTTCCATTATGATCGGCTCAATAAGCGGTGAGTGGGTGCGTAGTTGCTAAGCACACGCCGTAGATACCGGCAACTGCCCATTGTATATCGGTAACCGCCCGTGATTTTGGCAGAAAGTGGATTAGCGGGTCTACATGGCAGTCTTAAGCGCTGTGAAGCTTACTCCCATGCGACTTGTCAAGCTGCAGGCCATGTCCCGCCAAAGTAGGTGGCTGCAGGCCATGTCCCGTCAGTAGCGGGTCTACAAGGCCGAGGGGGCAGCCGAGTGCCGAGGCCGTACAAGGCCGAGGCCGACGGGAGCCGAGGCCGAGAGGCCGAGACCGACGGGAGCCATGGCCGACTGGAGCCGAGGGTGACTGAGGCCGACTGGAGCCGATGCTGATTGAGGCCAAGGCTGATTGGAGCTGAGGCCGACTGAGGCCGAGGCCGACTGGAGCCGATAACGTCTGAGGTGAGGCCGACGGGAGCCGAGGTCGACTGGAGCCGAGGCCGACTGGGACCGAGGCCGACGGGGACTGAGGCCGACTAGAGCCGAGGCCGTCTGAGGCCGAGGCCGACTAAGCCGAGGTCGACGGGAGCCAAGGCCGACTGAGGCCGAGGGGGCAGCCGAGTGCCGAGGCTGTGCGAAGCCGAGGGGGCAGTTGAGGCCGACTGGGGCCGATGCCGACGGGAGCCAAGGCTAACTAAGGCTGAGGCCGACTGGAGCCGAGGCTAATTGAGGCGAGGCCGACTGAGGCCGAGGCCGACTGGAGCCAATGTCGTCTAAGGCTGAGGCCAACTGAGGCCAAGGCCGACGGGAGCCGAGGCCGATTGAGGCCGAGGCTGACTGGGGCCGAGGCTGACTGAGGCCGACGGGAGCCGAGGCGGACTGAGGCCGAGGCCGACTGTAACCGAGGCCGACTGGAGCCGAGGCGGACTGAGGCCGAGGCCGACTAGAGCCAAGGGGAAGCTGGCTCCAGATAGAGGAGAGAGAAAAGGTAGCAGACAGGGGGAAGGCCGAGTTGCCAAGTCCGGATGCTGTCATTGTGGCCCATGGGGTCAACTGGCCCCATCACAACATAATATTAAATTGTTCATATAATCAATATAATTTAATAATAACATTAAATTAATATTATAATTGCATTACATCATTATTTATATTGTATTTATTTTATGATATAATAAACAGTATGTATTGTGGATATAATATATATTTTATATTATAAATATATATTAATATTTTTTGTGATATAATAAATATAACAACTATTATTATGATAATATTATTTTATACATCAATAACAACAATAATAATATTTTATAATATTTATACAGTTATAATAATTACTTAAACATAACAATATTATGTATAATTTATTATAAATATTTTCGTTATAATAATATATTTTTTAGATAATTATTATATTTAAAAGATAATTTTGTATAATATAAAATTATAATAATTATATTATATGTACAATATATTATATTGTTATGCATTAATTATATATTTATATAATATTATAATAATAGTTTATATCATAATATAAAAAAAATATAATTAATTATATATATTTTATATTATATAATTATTAAATTTGAAAAATATCACTGTTTTAATTTTTTTTTAATTTGTAAAATAATATATTTTTAAAATTTTAACGTGCTTTTTGAATCTTACTAGCATACTTTATCCACCATCCTGCAGTGGACCAAACATGGACGAAGCAAATGCCCATACGGGATGCCAGCGCACATGGAGCTGCTATATACACCACAAAAATTACTCATTATACCCCAAAATTTTAAAATTTTTTGAATTACTCTTCAAAGCCCTTAAATTTCTCTATACATCCTTTTAAATTTCAAAAATTTTAAAATTATCCTTGCACTCTATTCCTTTTTTTTCTTTCTGCATCCTAAATTTCTTCTCCTACCCTTTTCTTCCCACGCTCATTCTTTTTCCTTTCAAATCAAAAGACTTTCTTTCTTCTCGACCAGGAGCAACAATAAGAGGCTACAAGAGGCGACGAAAGAAGAAAGCGTTATCTCATATGGATAAAGTTAAATTTTATTCTTTTTCTGATAAAAGATTAAATTAAATTATGAATAAAATTAAATTTATATTTAATTTATTTAAAATAAAAAATTAAATAAAGAATGTTATGTAAAAAATCAAAAGGCATTATCTTCATTGGATCAAAAAAAAAAAAAAACGTGAGGATAAGATAAAAATAGCTAAAAGTACACATTTTAGATTGAATACACGTTAGAAACCGAATGCCGGAAGCAGTCATTGAATTTCAAAGTTGAGAAAGCCCACATGGGAATCCGGCCATCGGCACTCACATCGGAGGCCATCAGAGCAAAGGAGGCAGCAGAAGGAAAGATCCGAGAGAAGCACCGCCGCCAACGATAAAGATCACCGGAGATCAGGGACGAAAGAGAACGGGATACGAATCTTAAAGCATCGCCTTCCACTGGGTCTCCCCGTCGCCTTCGCCGGCTGTTGTGGCGAGGTTGGAGGCTTCGTTTCCGGAGGTTGTTTGTCTCCCGGAGGTGGAGCTTGAATCTGAGCTGGCCAACTGGAAGCATAGGGCAGTCATTGCCCGATCTTTTCTCAAGTGGGTTCCAGCGGATGCTACAATCAGGGAGTTTAGGCGGCGGGGATCCAGGGGCCATCGTCCCTATCAGCCTGTGATTTGGTTCTCAACCGGCCGTGGGTGGTCAATGGCCAAATCGTTGGGACCGAAGCATGGAGGCCTGAGTTCTTCCCATCGGAGGAGTCGTCCCTTCGGCGCTGCTTTGGGTGAGGCTTCGAACCTCCCGTTGGAGTTTTGGAAGGAGGAGTTCCTCAGAGTAATTTTGGAGTCTACTGGCCATTTCAAATTTGCCGATGCTGCTACTCTGGCGAAAAGCAGGGGAGGTTATGCCAGGGCTTGTATCGGTGTTGACCTCCATCCCCTCTTCGGCCAGGGACTCGGGTGCAAGGGCTTAATCTTCCCTTCTAGCAGCAATTTGCTTATGAAAACTTGGTGGGGATTTGCCAGAGCTGTGGTACACTGCACCTCGGAGGCCCTTGCTCGGAGTCGTCCACGGCTGTTGAGGATGTCTCTGGCAGTAGCTCTGTTTTCGATCCATGGATCTCTGCTGTTCGTCAAAGGAGGGTCGGCTCTGGTCCCCAGCCGGCAGGGAGGAGGAAGACTCAGTCGATGCCATCGCCTGGAGCTTCTGGCCTCAATTCTATTCCTCAGTCTGCGAGCACTGGGTCGCGGTCGGGTTCAGGTAAGGCATCTGATGCTTGGTGTGTTCCGGCCAAGGTGGCTTGCCGAAGGCCTCCTATGGTTGCAAAGGTGGCAGCTTGCTCAGTGGACGTTGCGGCACTCTTCGAGATGGTGGTGGATCAGGGATCTCGGCTAAGGGGTCCATGCCGATTTTGGAGCAGCGTGCCGGTCTTAATTCCTCAGAGAAGGAGCTGCAGCTTGCTGCGACTGAAGGGTCCCTGGGGCTTAGTCTGAACTTGCATGTGCTGTCCAAGAACCCTTTTGCTTCCCTTGGATCGATTTCGGGTGGAGAAGGTCAATTGGTAACCAAGGATGCTTGTCCAGGTCCCTTGAAGCGGGCCAAACCGAAGGACAACCCAGTGCCGAGGTCAATTTCCAAACCTGAGAAACGAAAGGGAAAGGCAAGGCTCCTATGTCTAAAAGGAGTGGGGTGATTATCGTTTCTCCTGATCGGTTTGGCCTGGCCCTGGTTGCCAGGTTGGGGGTTAGTCGCACCGAGATAGGGTTGTTATTTCTTCCTTGGCGGATGGGGTGGGAATAATTTGGGTCTGGGCTTTGGTTCACGGTCTGCTGAGCAGAGGCTTGATGTGGAAGGACCGATGCCTGGTTCTTCGCAGTTATCTGAGGGAGGCCCCTTGTTAGCTGGGTGCTGTTCTGATAGCGCTATGGGCGAGGATCTAGGCGGGGTCCCAGCTTCATCCAGTTTGTAAATGAAGATTTTACTTTGGAATGTTAGAGGAGCTCGGAAGCCATCATTTCGATCCTCTTTTGGTAGATTGCTACAATTATACAATTTTGACATATGTGTCCTTCTGGAAACTAGATTGTCGGGTGATAGTCTGGCTCGGTTTCGGAAGCAGATTGCCCGTTCTTGGTCCTCTTATGCGGTTGAGGCTGACGGCCTATCTGGGGGTATTTTGGCCATTTGGCGTACCTCTGTGGTCCGGATTGATGCTTTTCACCAGTGCAACCAGCAGATTGGCTTGGTTGTCTCTGAGGGAACTCTGCCCCCTGGCTCCTTTCGGCTGTCTATGCCAGTACGGACTATCGGGAAAGAAGGGTTCTCTGGTCTGAGCTGCTTTCTCTCCTTGCTCAAGGGCTCCCTACTATTATTGCTGGTGATTTCAACTGTATCACTGAGGCTAATGAAAAACGGGGAGGCAGACGGTCACTGGCTCAGCCGATATCAGTGAATTTAGAACCTTTATTGGTTCATATGGGCTGATGGATTTGGGGTTTTCGGGGCCCTAATTCACTTGGTGTAATAACCGTCAGGGGTCTGCCCATGTCTGGGAAAGACTGGATAGAGCTATGGCTACGGCTCAGTGGATTCATATGTTCCCTGTGGTTACTGTCACTCATCTTCCTAGGATTGCATCTACCATTGTCCCATTTTGCTATCTACAGAGGTTGAGGGCCATCAGCGCAAGCAGTTCAGATTCGAGCAGTTTTGGTCTGTCCACTATGCTGCTCGTACTATTATTTCGCAGATTTGGCATCTTCTTGTTAGGGGTAATGCTATTTATCGATTATCTCTCCGTCTTATGCTGGCAAGGCGTAGACTTTCCAGATGAACAGGCTGGAGGTGGGTGATCTGGTCAGACAAATTGAACAGGTTGAAGCTGATATTAGTGAGTTACAGGCGAAGGAGGATCAGGATGGGTTTCTATTGGATGTGGACCTCTCTGCTCTTCGGGAGAAGCTTGCCAGTCATCATTCTCTTCTTCGGCAGCAAGAGGTGTATTGGTGGCAGAGATCCAGATTTCAGTGGATTCGTGATGAGGACCGTAATACTAGGTTTTTCCATCAGGCTACCTTGAAGCGGCATGCTGCTAACAGGATTCGGAGGTTAGTTGATGGTGAGGGGCACTATCAGGAGGATATCCACACTATCCGGGACCTGCTTCTTCATTTCTTTCAGTCTAGATGGACTGAATCCACTGGTGCTGGGGCTCCGGCTGTTCAGGTCCCTGAGTCCAGAAGGTTTCTTCCCTGGACAATGATATGCTTGTTAGGCCGATTACTGCGGTTGAGATTAGGGAGGCCCTTTGGGAGCTTGGTTTGGATAAGGCTCTTGGACCTGATGGCTTTCCGTCTTTCTTCTTCCGTCATTATTGGGATATCGTTGGGCAGGAGGTAGTGCAGGCTATTCAGATTGTATTCCACTCTAATCACATTCCTTCAGAATGGAATCAGACTCTGATTACTTTGGTGCCCAAACGGTTAGATGCTTCTCTCCCTCGGCACTTTTGGCCCATCAGCCTATGCACTACACTGTATAAGATTTGTGCTCGTCTATTAGCTCGGCACCTTAGTCTGGTGATCCCTCACCTCATTTCTGCTGAACAAGGGGCGTTTATTCGAGGGCGTTCTATTTCGGATAATTTCCTCATCGCTCAGGAGTTTATGCATGATCTCCAGAGAGCTCCGACCAGTCGGTGTCTTATGGCTGTTAAGCTCGACATGGAGAGAGCTTATGATAGACTGAGCTGGCCTTTTTGCACATGTCTCTTCAGGAGTTTGGTTTTGATGGTCAGTTTATAAAGTGGATTATGGCTTGTGTTCAGGGGCCTTCATTCTCTCTGATTATTAATGGGAGCCTGACTGAGTTCTTTCACTCTTCCGTGGGGCTGCGGCAGGGGTGTCCTTTGTCCCCTCTTCTATTTATTCTGGCTGTGGATAATCTTTCACGAGCTTTACATCTAGCTCAGCAGGACGGACGGATAGTCCCATTTATGGCTGGGAGTATGGGCCCCTCGGTCTCCATCTTCTTTTCGCTGATGATTGTATTCTCCTGGGTCAGGCTACCACAGAGAATGCGGTTTCTTTTCATTCTATTATTCACCGGTATTGCCATTCTTTAGGTCAGAAGGTTAATTTCCTTAAGTCTTCTATTTGTTTCAGCCCGAAGACTTCTAGATTCACCAAGGAAGCCATTATTAATTTATCGGGTATTACTTCTCAGTCTGACATATTTATGTATTTGGGGATCCCCATTACCGGTAGACGGCCCCGCTGTTCTGACTTTGCTGAGCTTGAGAGGAGGGTGCACAGCGCATTGAGGGTGGCATGCCACTGACTTATCTATGATGGCTAGGGTCATTATTATCTATTCGGTTTTTTCTTCTCTTCCCTTGCATCTTCTTTCGAATGCTGCCATCCCGATTTCTTGTCTCAGGAGGATTGAGAGATGTTTCAGAGGCTTTCCATGGGCTTCTATGCAAGATGGCCACGATATTCATCTTTTTCCTGGGATCTGGTTTGTATGCCTATCCAAGATGGTGGTCTTGGGATTCAGTCACTGATTGTCAGAAGAGAAGCCCTTCTTGCTAGACATGCATCACGTTTCCTCATGGAGCCGTTTTGTCTTTGGAGCTCTTTGGTGCGTTCGAGGTATGGAGATTGGACGTCTGGTCTGCCTACTGTCCCATCCAGGGGCTGTTCCTCTTTTTGGAAGGAGGTTTGTCGGCATGGCCAGTCTATCTTGGATAATATCACTTGGATGATCGGAGATGGCTCCTTGATTAATGTTATCCAGGATTCTTGGATTGCTGAGATTCCTCTCTCTAGGTGGCCCTCCTTTATTAATATTGATACCCCCTCCAGCTTAAGGGTTCATGATTTGATTGCCTCTGATCCCCCCGCCTGGCATATCCCCTCGGTGTCCCGATTCTTCGGTGAGGAGCTTTCTCGGCGGATCCTCTTAGTGCCCCTTATTCCTGGTCGCCTTTCTGATTCCAGGCTTTGGCAGAGATCTTGTCTTTCTAGGGCTCCCACCAGGGACCTTCTGAAGATGTTCAGGCCTCAGTTTCACCGTACGATGGATGCTGCTTGGATCTGGAAGCTTCCTACCCTTCCTAAGGTTTGGCTATTTATTTGGAAGCTCCTTTGGGACTGTCTTCCAACCCGTGGTCTTCTATCTCGGAGGGGTCTGCATATTCAGCCGACTTATCCTTTTTATAGGTTGGAAGAGGAGTCCTCTGACCACGCTATCTTCATATGTCCCAGAGTTAGTCGGATATGATACTTGGTGGGCTATTCTAGCAGATTGGATGCTTCGGGCTCTCCGCGTTCTTCTTTTTTTATGATCTCCGGAGGGGCTCCTTGCAGGAGAGTGGTCTCTGGGCTGCCACGGCTTACCAACTCTAGCTGTCGAGGAATCAGCTCATTTTTACGGAGGATAGGATTTCTTCATGCAGGATAGTGTGGAAGATTAGATCTTTGATGTCGGACTGCGCCCGTGCTTTCATGGCAGTTGGTTATGACTCCTCTGGCCACTGGGGTTCCCTTGCTGCTACAGCAGCGAACCGGCATATGGTTTTCATCTCTTGGGAGCCCCCTCCAGGGTTTGTCAAAGTCAACTTCGATGGGAGTGTTCGTGGTAGAGTTGCTGGCTCAGCATTTATCATCCGTGGGCCTCAAGGAGATCTGCTGGCGGCGGGTGGTTTTGGTTCTCTCGACTCCTCTATCCCTATGGCGGAACTTTATGCTGCTTGGGCGGGTATATCTTATGCTGCTCGGATTCTTCATGCTCATAGGCTCATGATCGAGGGTGACTCTATGACGGTCGTTTCCTAGCTACGAAGGAGAATTGCTCTCGGTGCCCCACTATTCCGATTATTAGGGATATTTGGTTCATCCTGCAGGAGGTTGACTGCTCCCAGATCCGTCATATCTATAGAGAAGCCAATTTGGCGGGGATTGGGTGGCTGCTTCAGTGGCCCAGCATATTGGCTCATGGTTTTGAAAGCCGAGTGACTTCTGCCCCTCTCTCTTGCAGTAAATTTTGTACTCAGATCAATCTGGACTGATTCGCATGAGACTTGTGTGATCGCCCGCTTGTACAAAAAAAAAAAAAAAAAAAAGTTGAGAAAGCTCAAACGGTGAGGGAAGGGCGATTGAGGCTTGAGGGTGAGGTGAGAGCAATTTTATAGAGGGCATAAAAGCTATTATATAATAAGATAAATTAAATATTTTATTTTTTTTAAAGGGTGGGGCGGGGGGGGGGGGGGGTGTAGAGAGTAATTTTGTGGTGTATATAGAAATTCTACAGCCTCATTGGCACTGAGAAATTAGGCCATTTTTGGGTCGGTGAAAGCTGTTTGGTGCTCACAGCGGTGGCGGGCCCAGTGAAACGAGAGTCGGCGATCTGCGAACCGGGACGGTCGAGATAAATCGTTTTGCGACTCGGGGAGATCCTTGGTTGCGGACAGCAAAACTAGGCGCTTCCCCTCCGATCTGTGTTCAGCTTGCTTGATTGCTACGTTTTTCCTTCTCCGATTCGTCGGCGGAGATCGGCGGATTTCGCCCGAGCCCTCCGCAATCGAAACCCTAACCATCCGAATTCTCGACTGAATTTCTTGGGGAAAAACCCTCGGATAGGACCCCTGGTCTCCGGATCTTGGTTTGATCTTCCTCGAGGTTGGTCAATTTTATCCACCTCTTTTCTTGATCCCAGAGTTTCTCTACCTCACATTCGCATTGGATTTATTTTTTCTGCAATAGCAATTATGCGCGATCTTTCAATCTTTTGAAGCTTAGCCGGCCCAATTCTCGCATGAATGCTGCCAGAAATCAGCAAGATTATTTTCTTGAATAAAATAAACGACAATTCTAGGAAATTTCCAAGATGAAGAGGGTCTTGATCCAGTTTTCTGCAATTGGTTCTTGTTTTCTAATGAATAAATGGTTCATGAATTTCGGAAACATGGTTGTTTACAATTCCTTCGGAATCTTCTAACGTCTATCGTAACGTTGTACTTTGCTGGTTGTTGCAGAATAGATCCATGTCTGTAATCTTGGAATTTTGACTTTGGATTGAGTGGGATTCTTGTCTCGGTTAGAGAATGGCGTGGTTAGGGAAGGTCTCGTTGGGAGGCTTCCCAGATCTTGCCGGGGCAGTGACGAAACTGAGCGAGAGTGTTAAGAATATCGAGAAGAACTTCGATAGCGCTCTTGGTTTGGAGGAGAAACCGGATGCTGAAGCTGAAGGTAATGATGTTTTCCTACATGTGCATATGTTTGCAATTAGTATTTTAAGGAATAAGATGCCTGGATTCTTTATCCTTAGTTCACTTAAAGCTCATTGAAATGATAGTTATGGTAGGATAAGAATTAGGAGTCTTACGTCAAGCCAAGTTGTACCCTGCCAACTGCTATTCAATTGTGGATTTAGAATTTTAGCCATGTGACTTTTATTTTTATTTATTTATTTTGGTGCATGCAAGATGACGATAGAGTCATGCACTACTAGATCTTTTTATGGATTTACATCTGATCTTTCATGTGATTATATTGGTCTGCTGATATTGATTGGGTGATGTTCATATTCAATTCTTTTTGATTGGATCAATGGAACTGTGGTTAACAGATCCTATTAAAATCAATGGAACTCTTATATATGCTTGGCTTTGCCGCACCATAAATTATCGAAATCCTTCTAATTTCCTCAATGTTTTGTTTCTCAGATCTGCTAAAGTTCCTGGCTTAGACATTTATTTATCTAAGTTATTCTACCTTGTCCTTGTTGTCTTTTGTTTTACTACTTTTCCTTTGACAGATGTTGAAACATGATAAATTTATTCCTAACCACATATTAATGGATCATTTACTTTGTATGTATTTTTTAATATTTTCTTCTTTGATCATTAGCTTCGGGAGCATGGGTTGCAGCACCAGAAAGGAAAGGATTTTTTGATCTGGGGGCTTTTATGGGGCATATAGGAGATGGAAGTGCTCCCCAGGGATCAGCAAAAGAAGAATCATCAGCAAAAGAAGAATCATCAGTAAAGGAAGAATCGTCAATAAAAGAAGATGAAGAGTCATCAATAAAAGAAGATTCACCAGTAAAAGCAGAATCATCAGTAAAAGATGAAACTTCAGAACATCCTTCATCAGATGAAGGACATGATAGGGGTGCTAATGAACAATCACCTATCTCTGCCGCGGAAACAATTGTTCCTGTTGAGAATGAAAAAGAAAATTCTGAAAGCAATGGCGAAGACGTCGACCGTCATAAAGTGCATATTTCATCTAATGCACCTGGAGAACTTGATGAAGGCAAAGCTGATTCTAAATCTGATCATTCACAGGCTGGGACAGATTTTTCTACTGCTAGGAGTATTGATTTAGCAGATTCTGTTCATACATTACCGGAGAAAGCAGATGCTGAGGTGGGAAGTGCCAATGTATTACAGCCTGGAGATTCCAAGCTAACAAGCTCAGATTGTGTAGAACAAACTGAAAGCAGTGCTCCATCTACATCAAATGAGTTGTGTCATGTAAAGGATTCAGAGGGAAACAGAGACAAAATTGAGATGGAAGCCGAACAAACTGTTGATAAAGTTTCTCCTGATCAGGTTGATGTTTAAATAATGGACAAGTGAGCCTTGAAACAGAGCATTCAAGTGTGACTTCTGTTGATATTCCAAAGCATGAAAGTGCCGATGAACAATCTGCTGGTTGCGTTCCAAATTTGATCAGCTCTGAGCAGGACCTAGAAGTAGCTACTAAATCCATATCTCACGATACTGATGCATCTAATGAATTGGTGGGACTGGGTTTGCAAGGAAAGGATCTTGAACCAGTTGAGAAAAAACAAACATCGATTACAACAGTGAATGTACCAGGTCCTGCAGATCCTTCTGTTGAAGTAGAGAAGGTGAAAAAGGAAATGAAAATGATGGAAGCTGCATTGCAAGGTGCTGCTAGGCAAGCACAGGTAACATTTTAAATACTTAGCCAATAAGAGTAATTAGAACTAGAAAGTTCATCATAAGCTTATGCTACCTTTGCTGTATTTTGTTTTGTGACTTTAGTACTTCATTTGGTTAACATTTTGAAGTTATCACTTCTAAATATTCCGCCTTATTATCTTTTTTCACCCCAAAATCAAGTTGATTTTTGAAGCTAGTCAAAGCTAATTAGGATTTGGAGAATCCACTAATTTAAACAAGCTGTTTTGGATTTGGTAAATAAGCTCCAGCTGGTGTTGTTATCCATGATTTTCATTCTTCTAAAAGAATCATCCTTACTTTAGCAGTACTAAGTGGCCCAACCACCAAAAGAAACCAATGTATAGAATCAGTGATCCAGCTCAAGTTGTTCATTTTCTTTTATAAGCTCATAATCATGCTCCTCTAAAAGCCAAAATAAAATTGTCCAACTTCTAACAAAATATACAGGGTTGGATTGATATGTGCTATGGACACTGAAGGATGAAATTAATATACCATTCCTATAATGCATGTCCTTTTCTTTCAGTTAAAAATGATAAAGTGACCATGCAAAAGAGATGAAAAAGCACCTTTTGCTTGTGATCAAGGTTTTTGTGATATTATGTAACTAATAGTGATAAAAAGAGGTATAAAATTTCGGAATCAACTAGTTTTTAGTTCTTACATTATTTATGTTTCTATCTTTGTGACGTCTAGAGCATCAATTATTTCAATAGCTCATCTTGTGTTTTGCTTTGCTGTAGAGCATTAAAACCTTCTCATCTCTGGAGACAGCACTCCAATGGAGGAAAATGGGGAGCTGTGAACCATAAGATTTATATAAGAGTTTATTCAGTTACATCACATCACACTACAATTTTAATGTCATTAGTCTTTTTAGCTGGGGCAGCTGCATCGCTATATATTAATTATTATTTCATTTTACAATGAGGTGAATTATTCTTGAGTCCAACCTGTAGTATTTTCTACTAGACATTATATTTATATTTTTTGATGCTTCTGCAGGCCAAAGCTGATGAAATTGCTAGACTTTTGAATGAGAATGAACAATTAAAATCCACCATTGAGGATCTGAAGGTAGGTATGGACCTTGATGCTTGATGTTCTCTTGTTAGTAAGAATATAGCAGATGCAATCAGTTGATATATGGAGCAAATTGTGATTTCTTAACTGCAGAAGTGCAGGTTGATGTATGCATAATCATGTTTTCATTGCCTTTTTTGGATAGTTATAGCAAATTTGATTTCTTAACAGCAGAAATGTGGATTGATGTTGTTGTACTTTCCCCTGCCCCTTTTTTTTTCAGTGCCACCATTGATTATCCGCATTCAAATGGGCTTTTTGATGGTGCCACCAAATGGTTTCTAAACAAAATCTCCTAAGATTAAATTTTGCAAATGAGAATTTCCTTTTGACCTTGGATTCAAATATTCTGTAGACTATTGTACAAAGAATAATTTGTACTGATGATTTATGCATGCATGCACCATTGTAAGGGAGGGGCTTGCAGGGAATGTGAAGGATATTAGCTTTTATACATACCTTCAAGGGGAACCAATGAAAAATTCCAAGATTATTGAATTTGAGGTAATTTGTTTGTGTATGCTTGATCCTAGGCTTAGTGGTAAGGCAAGTGTAATGCACATGCAAGGGTGATGAGTTAACAGATAGTACCACTGAAAAGCTGACACCGAAGAATATTTTCTTCTATTCCCAATGTACATGTTTGATTCTAGTTTGCGGATAAATGGGAATTAAATGGATTTGGCAGAGTTGATCTCAAAGATGATACTCTATAAATTAGCCTAGATGTGCTACATCATGCTGATTCATCACTCCTTATGAAACAGAACCCATGGGATCTATGTTTGTTTCTGGTGTACTAATTTTTGGGTCTTAAAGAAATCTTTATCTTGTTTAGATCTTAGAAATTTTTTACTAAACTGAAGGAATCATATTTTTGTGTCCACATTTTCATTAGTTATGATTCAAATTTTGCTAACGGGGAGACATATTATAGAACTAAGATATTGATGGCTAAGCCTATACCTATAGGGCTACATGCTACTTCACTCTCATTATAAATCTGCCTAGCGTGACAATGCCTTGTATCAAGGTTTTATGTCCTGCAGGATGGGGTGGGGTGGGCTTTGCGGGTCCCAAAGGAAAGAAGAAGGGGAAAAGAAAGAACAGAAAGAAGAAGAAAAGGAAAGAAGGAAGGAAAGAAGAAGAAAAGGAGAAGAATAAAGGGGAAAGAAGGAAGGAAAGAAGAAGAAAAGGAAGGAAGAAGAGAAATAAAGAAGAATAAAAAAAGAAAGAAAGGAGGGAAGAATGAGAAAAAATAAACAAATCAATTAAAAAAAAGAATGAAGAAGGTTTACTAGGATATTTTACCAGGATCGCCATTAGGATGTGGCGAGATAGCGTGCCCATTCCTCGGAGAAATTGAGATATTTTGTCCCATAGAATTTAAAATCTTGCTTTGTGAATGGTACCATTAAACTAGACCTATAGCTAACAAATGACTAATATAGTACAAAATTTATGATTCACTGAGATAAGTAATCCTTGATTGTGCTACAACTAGCTATTTGACTTTTCAATGGGTTGGGAAAGTACAGTCCAAAATCACATATTCTTATATTTGTCTATTTATATTATGTTGGTGTTTGTACTAGAGACTTCTGAATTAATGAAATTGGGCATAATTTGTTGCTTTAATGGCTGAGTAATAGAATTGTTTAATGACATAATAATTAAGAACTATATTTTAATTCCTTTTCCATTTATATGATATTTATTAAGAATGATATTTTAATTCCTTTTTCATTTATATGATATTTCCATTGATTACTATTTGTCAGAGAAAATCCATGGAAGCAGAAATTGATGCATTGCGAGAGGAATATCATCAGAGGGTGGCATCTCTTGAAAGGAAGGTGCATTTCATTTCAAATTCACTCTTTTCTTTATCTTAGACCCTATGCCTATTTTAAACCATAACAATTTTGAATTCATGTTATTGTTATTATTATTTTTTTAATGACTTTGGAGTTATGTTGGCTTTTGCACTATGCTTGCTACATTTACATGTCCCAAATTTTTGGGTATGGAACAAGGATGGGCAAGGCTTTTTAAATATGGTCTATAAATTTAAATTTCTTTCAAAGCTCAATTTAACTTGTACTTAATGTGAAAGGGATTTGTTCAACCATATATTGACATGAGTAATGACCCTTAGTTTAGTACCTTACAAATATTATTCTAGACAATTACATGTGACATATTTGATAAAAAAATATTTTTATATATAAATAAAGCATTTCATAACTTCTTGGATTGGTGGCAAGTCATCTCATGCTTATCCTAACTCCATCAATATTTCCATCCACATTGCGATGATGATGATGATGATGGTCCTCATTATATGCATGGTATACCTTGCATTTGCAATAGTATGTCCTGTTGAATAGGTGAACCTGATTTTACATGTGTACTTTCCTTGTTAGTTTATGTTTGATTGATTGATATTTGGTAGTTTACTCAAGCAACTGGTACATTTGATATACGAAATACAGATTCGATATAGTTTAATTTTAGATTGAAAATCTTTAAATTTTATATAAATTACGATTCTAGATAAGCTAACACACTTTGAAACGATGGAAATGACTTTACTATACTTCAGCCTAAAACTACTTACACAATCAAATGATGGAAACAACTTAACTTGATTTTGTTTATTTTTTCTTGTTTCTCTATTTTTTATATTTTTTTGTTATTTTTTTGACTGAAACTCTAAAACTCAAAGTGTTGAAACAACTTAACTTGATTTTGTTTATTTTTTTTTCTTTCTCTATTTTTATATATTTTTTGTTACTGAAACTCTAAAACTCAAAGTGAAATTGCTGAAACCGAAAATCTAACTGAAGTGCCAAAACTGAAACATTAATTATGCATAATCAAAGCATAATAATAACATAACTAATAAACACTATTTGACTATAGTTTGACTGAAATAAGGCTATCAAAACGGGTTGATCAGCATGATCTTCTGCTTCTGCATCAAACATGGTATATTCATAGTTACGTATATACGTAGTCAAGTACTTTTGAACCCTTGTGGTTGATTATCTGGCTTTCAATAACTAAATTTGATTGATTGGATTCCCTTTTAGTTATTCATACACACATTCGAAGTTTTTTTGGTGCTTGCGTTTATGGCAGTTATTTAGTGTTTTGTTTTGCTTTTTCCCCCAGTTTTTCCTATGCAACATTTCTGTCTTTCAAGTCTATTTTGAGACATTTCTTGGACAAAGGATTCATTAGGCTCAAGCCAGGCACCTAGTAGTGCTTGCTTTGTTGGAAAATTTTATCTTGATGAAAAGGCTTAATTGGTACAAACAAAGTTATGGTCCTGTGGTTGAGGAACTGTTTATTGTTTGGTTTGTTCAATTATCATTTGTAGATTCATGAAGTTATTGTGTTAAGAGGACCTTATCACATGTATACTTATGAATTATGATTTTGTTAAATATGATATTATATTTATGAACAAAAGAAAGATAAGGACTACAAGACCCTGTTCATGGATGGCCAAATCCTCAGGCTGGCTCAAGTTGCTGTTGCAGAGTAAAATCTTATCATTAAACTACAACAGAATATCTTGGTCCCATTCAAACAATAATTTTTTCCCTTGTGATTACTGAGCTTGGCCTTTCTCACTTCCTGTGCTCACCTACCTAGGGCACACTGCTGCCTTGTATCCCTTTTGTGTTACATGTCATGATCACCATCTCAGACTTAACTATAGTCACCATGTGTCCCCTCTCCTTTACCCTTCCTCTCCCACATCTATCATTGCCCAACCGGCACCTTACCCATCTCCTCCTCCCACTGCTCCTTTCTTGCAACTGTTTGTGGACTTTCCCTTTCCTAATGGCTGGTGGAGGGATATTTACTGATGGGAGGAAATTTGGTGTCTGTTTATGGAACCGTCTTGTTTTCTTCCCTTCTCTGTTAGAGTAATGATGATGCAACATTAATTTACCATAGCTTGTTCACTTTAATATTACAACTGATTCTTATGAATAGCTTTGTAATTTTGTCTTTTTTCTGGAGAATTCTGATCAGAAAGTAGTCAATGAATTTATTCTAGTTCTTAAAGGAAAACAATGACTAGCATGCTAAACAAAAGGGAGAAATCCTAATTTTTTTTTTTATAGTAAATTGTGAATGTTTCATTCTCTTTTGTCTTAAAGGAGTTGATGACGGAGTGCAACATGTTATTTGGAAACATGGCCTTGGATCCCTGTGGGACATCCTCTGAGATATTGGGACGGGTGCTATCTTAGGTGTTGGGATGAGACCATCATCGTCCCAACATCACAATTGGCATGTCCCGGGACAAACCCTATCCCAAGTGTTGGGATGGGGCAAGACGGCGGCATGTCTCATTCCATGAAAAAATTGAGAGGGCTTCGTTTCATGAGATTTAAAACCTTATTCGGAATTATGATTCTTTGTCTGCATTTGTTTAAATAAAAGATGAAATGGGGGGTGTTTCGCAAGTTGACTTCCTGTTTTTAATATATTTAATACAAAGCAGAATTTTAGTTACTTAGGTTAGAAAGTTAGTACAGGATATTTGTCCTCCCTGTATGCAATCGGTGGAGAGAACTATAAACCTAAGGATTATTCTCTTGTGGGATAACAGGTTTGTAACAATGGATGAATATATAGACTCTGAAATGTCCACAGCATATAACTTCTAACCACCCAGCCATGCCCTAAAAGAAATTGTGCAGATTTTTTGTTGGTGATTGAAACTATTGTTCTGTTGATATTGCACCTGTACTGTGACGTATCTTGCATTGTTCTGCCCTGTTCAGGTGTCAGAACATAAAGGAAGTGTTATATATTTTAGACAACTGTTAAGTGAACTAACTTGCTATGAAGTATTTCTGCCTTAACTGATTTTATGGTCCATGTGGCATGTTTGAGCTTGAAGGCACAATTCGAGCAATTGGGAAAAACGGATGCCAGGCTATATTGTTGTCTTTAGAACTGTTCTAAAGGGGCACACTCGCATGGCATAGAACTATATCCTAGTACAAGAATATGAATCACATATATATAACCACTACATAGAAAGTGAATTGGGAAGTAGAACAATAGAATTACTGATTGAAACCTGTAAATGTACTGGGGGAACTGAATTTGATTTCGATTAATCAGGTAGAAATTAAGCAGTGTATGAATTTGCTGAATCCACAGGAAAACGACAAGTGTCATGAAACCATTCTCTTGCTGTAGTTAAGGCATATTTCTAATATGGTTAGAGGGTGACTGCTTAGTTTTAAGCTTTGATCTTTCTTGCTGATGCTGCAACTGTAACAGGACCTCTCTCTCTTTTTATCTTTCCCGATGTCACAACATGTTTTTGCACCTTGTATCAGATTCCACTTGACGTTACTCGTGAGTTATAAATATTTGTAAACCATGAAAATATAGTGATTAAGCTAAATGATACTTTGGTGTACATGTAGTTTACTGTTCTTCTCTAGAAATCTTTTGCAGGGTTTGGTGAAAATAATAATGGAAATCAAAGAATTCCTTATTTGTTACAGCTATTGTTATGTCAATAACAATAATGAAAGTAATAATAATATTAGTCTTAGCAGTTATGTATGTACGTGAGAGAGAGAGAGAGAGAGAGAGAGAGAGATAGATAGATAGATAGATAGATAGATAGATAGAGATAGAGAGAGAGAGAGAGAGAGAGAGAGAGGATTCTGCTTCTGTTGAGAGGAGGGGGCATTTAGTTCTCTTAGGCCTCATTTGTTTGGAGAGAAATGGGTATGGGAAACAGAGATTCCTAGGAAAGTAGACAAATGCCTCTTGTTTGATTAGAGGTTTTAGTAGGGTCAATGGGAAAGAGGACTTTCCATTGAAAGTTATTTCCCAACATGGAAGTGGCTACCCTTGGAAGAAATGGGAAAGCCACTTTCCATGGGCCAAAAAGTTAGCTAACAGTTTTTTCTTCCAAATATGTCCTTGAGCCTAGAAACAAAATTAATAATTTTTTTATTCAAGAATTTCTGTATATTATATCATAACTAAATTATGATAATATTATAATATTATGATATTATATTATGTTTATTATATATTATATATAATATAACACTAGAATATTATATTGTTATAATTACATTATATTATAGTTTTTGTTATAATACTATAGTCATAAGATTGTAATATATAGTATAGTATGCATTATTATCATATAATTATATAATATTAAATTAAATTATATTTATAAAAGTAATATTGAAGCATCTGTTGTACTTAATAATTGAACATGGTTAGTTTGAGCCAACCAAACTTGCATTTTTGTCTAATGGCATATAAAGACATACTCTACTTGTTTCCCAGGAATGTAGGTGGTCTATCAAATATGAATGATTCAGGAAAAGTGTGCTCTCCAAGCTCCTTTCTCATGTCCAACCAAACATATCAAAATTATTTTTTTAGGAATTCACCTTCCAAGTATCCATTTCTTAGGCATACACTTCTTAGGAATCCGTTTTCCAGCATTATCTTCCCATTTCTCAAAGAAGGCTTTAGGTCCAAATTCAATAATTAAGCATCCAAATTGGAGTCCTACACCATTAATTATGATCTATACTGTTAAAAATGCCTAGAAAAAGTGTTTTTATGATCTTTGTAGAGAAAAAATGGATAGTTTTCGCTGTACTAGTGCGCTAAATTGCATGATAAAGCATTTAAATTAAGAGTCCACCTTATTGATCATAATTTATATATGTTAAAACATGTGTAGGTCGAAATTTAATAAATTTTAATGCTTAGATTATAGCAACATATGTTCATATGATTTTAAACATTCATGTTATGTTTAATTAATATAGGTTGGAAACCATGATAACACACGACTATTGTTTTTAGACATTTTTAGCAGTATCGATCATGATTAATCGTGTGAATTTTTGATTTGGGTGTGTAATTATTGATTTTAAACCTGGAAGAAGTGGATACTCTTTTCTTTTGAAAGGAGCAAGGTCCATTTTATATACACAATAAGAGAGTGAGAGACAGAGAGATCTTAGCCAAAAATTTTGGTTGAGGTGTGATTTGAGTTTAGGTGGTATCAAGGACTTTACCAACTACACAGTTACAAAGAAAATTTTCTTGTTCAACCACTCTTTAAATAATCACAGCTAACGAGTGTGCTTTTGATGGAAGAGTAGTGTTCTTGATGTAATAATTCCTTTTGAAAAAATTATTTGCTATGGAGAATGTTCAGGAGTAAAGGGCAAGTAGACAATTGTTTTAGTACTTCAAAGCTCCATCAAATTAATCAATATTAGAATAGCCACATCTATTGGAACTGATAATGAAATTATTTGTCTGGAAAGGTTTTATATGTTCAGTTCATCCTTTTAGTTACAGTTACATAGATATTGTGCGGTCTTATTTCATGGAAACAGCTTACATCCTTTTAGTTACGGTTTACATAGTTATTGTGTAGTCTTATTTCATGGAAACAGCTTGTATGATATGACATAGATATTGCTCGTTACAGGTTTATGCTCTCACCAGGGAAAGGGATACATTAAGGAGAGAACAAAGTAAAAAGAGTGATGCTGCTGCTCTTCTGAAAGAGAAAGATGAGATAATCAGTCAAGTTATGGCCGAAGGTAAATCTGAAAGGATCCATATGCGTTCTAATTGTGCAAACCAAGTTGTAAACCTTGCAGTATTCTTCCATAATATTTGCACAATATTTCTTAAATTGTTATATGTAACATTTAAGGGTAATACTGCTGTGACACTATAATTTATCTTTATCGATGTGGTTATACTATAAGAAGATTTGATTCATTGGAGTAAAGGTCAGAGTTTGTCAAAGCCAATAAAAAAGAAAAGAAAATAAAATAAGGTTAACAGAAACCAATATTTAGTTTTGGAATTTACTTACAAAAAGTTAATATAGTCTTAGAATATGCGTCAGCTGAGCTTGAGGCCTAATGTTTATGATTTCATTTCATTCTGACTTGTGAACTATAAGAGATCCAGAAAATTATTAAAATCACTAGAATACAATAGACCTGGAAATATAAGAAACTTTATTGGAAAGTTATTGAGTCATTGATGTAAGTTATATAATGCCCTTGCAATTCCCATATAATGGGAATGAGGTCTTAAATATTGGTTTCCAAAGAGCATGTAGCTTATTGTTGTGACTGGATATGGGCTACATCACCCGTTTAATCTAGGCATTTTAATGGCACTGATTTATGGACATTTTTATAAATGTTTCTGTCTACTCTCCCCTCCCCTCCTCTCTTCAACCCAGCACCACCACAATCAGTTGAAGTGAAGTAGGCATACTTAGCTAGTTCATTCTTAAACTTGTGGAGATGAGATGAATATAGGCTTAATGAAAAATTCATCAAACTTCGCTCCATTTCAGGGGACATAAATTATAGAGCCAATTGTGTAAGCATAGTTTAATGTTGTTGGAAGAATTTTGCTGAAATCAAGAATTCATGAACTGTGAAAGGAGATACAAAATCAATCATCCTTATCCTTGAACTTTGTTAGCATCATGAAATTTCCTGGTTACTGGTTGTCTAGAAAAGATTTATGATCGAATAATTTACTATAATATCGGTTTCCTGCAGAAAGTTCATCATGATGTTGAGCTTCTCTGAGAAAGTTCATTCTAATTAGTTTTTTTCCAGAAGCAGGGGATGATGCCGACATTGTAATGGAGTGACAAGAAATATAAGAGTTACCTCTACATGCTGCATGAATTGTATTTGAGATAGAGTGCTTAATATTACCATCTTTGAGTCTTTATTGTTTCAAATCTGTACTATTCTCTCAATGATTCTGTTTTACTTTTTGAACAGGGGAGGAACTATCTAAAAAGCAAGCTACCCAAGAAGCAACTATCAGAAAATTAAGGGCACAGGCATGGAATGAGATTATATTTGTCATGTCTTTAACAATCTTGGTTATAACATCCTAATTTTATTGTTATTGACTAATCTGTTTTATTGGAGCCAGATCAGAGAGTTTGAGGAAGAAAAGCAAAGGCTCAACTCAAAGCTTCAGGTAATTGAGTGATTAAACTGTATGCTAAGTAGATGATATAGCAAATTAAATTGGGTCAAAAAATTCCACAAAAACATTTTTTCTGATAAATTTTGAAATTGTTAATTTCTTATGATCTGAATGTGTTTTTATGAACTAAGGTGTTCCATGTGTGAGAATGTTCTATTCTGATGTCTTCATGTTCAATAGTTAGTTATTCTCTATAATTGAATTTTTAAGTACTGATGGCCAGAAAAGAAAGGATGGATCTTAAATTTCACTGCAGAAACCTCCTGCAATGGACCTATCTAGTACGTCGTTCCCCCCACAAACCTCTTGAACATTCTTAAACTCATAACTAGCAGTTGCTATTATGTTTCCATATAGTCACCAAGGTATCCTTGTTTTTCTTCTCTTGAATCCGTATGCCACCAAACTTATGAAGGGAATATCATTAAATTATATATACTTTTACAGTGAATTGAATTAACTGCTTCTTTAGCAGTGATATGCTTTTGAGTTTTAAAGATCATGGTTTCCCTAAACCTTTCATGGTTATTTTTGTTCCTCTTAATGCATCTAGAGCTAAGATGCGGATGCAATATGGTTCTGTTCTTGGTCTCAATATTTATAAAGATGTACGTCAAGGAACTGGAGTTACAAGGTACAGGAGTATGGTATTAAGATTCTGAATTTGAAAAGTTCCAATGGAAAAATTGAGTTTAAATAAAAATAAATGTGTTTGGAGATCTTTTGAATGTGCAGGATGAATTTTTTTTGTTATTTGAATCCCAGCTTCCCATTGAGAAAAATGCTGCAGAAAATTCCCTTTTTATGCGAGTCCATTTAATAATAGCCTCTGAGCCCGATTTTATCTGCAATAAGGTTCAACATAACTATTGACATTACTGGCTTGAGTACCATTTTCAGTTCGCATGCAATTCTTATTTATTCATGGGTCATTCTAGGTTGAGGAGTCAAAAGTGGAAAGTATTAAAAGAGACAAGACAGCAACTGAAAAGTTGCTGCAAGAAACCATAGAGAGAAATCAAGCAGAACTTGCTGCTCAAAAGGAATTTTATACCAATGCACTTAATGCAGCCAAAGAGGCTGAAGCATTAGCAGAGGCACGGGTCAACAATGAAGCCAGAATAGAGCTTGAGAGTCGCTTGAGGGAAGCTAGTGAACGTGAAGCTATGTTGGTTCAAACACTCGAGGAACTGAGGCAAACTCTGAGCAGAACAGAGCAACAGGTACCTTTTGAATCCAGTTATCTCCATCATCTGTTAGTAGGAACTTCTCTCTCTTCGTATGCAAACTTCTCAAATTTTCTGTAGTTTGTTTAGACTTAGTCTTGTCCCATGCATTCTATTCCACTAACCCTATTATCTATTTAAAATTAATCTGTCATGAAGAGTAATTCATTTGCTACTGGGTCACTTATTCCAGGCTGCTTTCAGAGAAGAAATGCTCAGAAGGGATATTGATGATCTTCAAAAGCACTATCAAGTATGTGATGCTTCCTGCTCATGAAAGTTTTTTTATCTCAATATCTAGTTATGATTTATGTTTTTCAAGGCCCTATCTTAAATTAGACTATCTGATCTCCAGGCAAGTGAGCTTCGTTATAATGAGTTGATCACACAAGTTCCTGAATCAACTAGGCCACTTCTAAGGCAGATAGAAGCAATGCAGGTTATTTATTTTTGAAAAGTTTTAGTTTAATTCTTGTCTCTGAGGCACCTTGTTTTGTTGCACAATCAGCATGATGCAGAGATTGTTTCATCAATACTGAAATTAATGATCGTCTAATTCTTCAGATTTATGTTTCTACCACCAAAATTCATTTGTTAATGTTTTGGAATTTTCAATTTTAATAGGAGACAACTGCCAGAAGAGCAGAAGCCTGGGCTGGTGTAGAGAGAGCCCTCGACTCTCGCTTGCAGGTTGTCATTGCTCAGAGATATTGCTTACCTTTCTAATCTTATTTGTCATTGCTGCTGCATTAACAAACATGTGTAGAAATCTATTTTTGAAGAAGTGGTAAGAAATGAATCGCAAGAATGCCACCAATATGGGTACAGGCCAGTAACTGCTGAGAATTATGCCAAATCTTACGAAAAGCCTCTGGAAAACTGGTTTTCAGTGGTTTTCCAGAAGTTTTATTTGCTTTCTCCATAGCTCAAACCACTTCAGTGGTTTTTTATGTTTATTGAGGTTTTCTGCAAGGCATTTTCCCATGAGACATAGGCCTGGTCAAATTAGTTACTGAGCTGGCGTTTCACTAGTTGCTTGGGGAAACACATATCCAGCAGCCATCGTTTCTTCTAATCTGGACTTGCTTGGATTCACAGGAGGCAGAAGCCAAAGCTGCAGCTGCAGAGGAGAGGGAGTGGGCACTGAATGAACGTCTATCCCAAAGTCTATCTCGGATTACAGTTTTAGAAACCCAGGTTTGTTCTTTCCCCTAGCTACTTTGTTCATGAAAGTGATGGAACTGAGCTTTAATTAATCCATGAGATTTTTCAGATCACATGTCTTAGGACAGAACAGACACAGCTGAGCAGATCACTTGAAAAAGAGAGGCAGAGGGCCTCTGAAAGTAGACAAGAATATCTAGCTGCAATGGAGGAAGCTGCAACTCAAGAGGGTCGGGCCAAACAGCTTGAAGATGAAATTAAGGAGCTTAGAAGCAAATACAAAAAAGAGTTGCAAGAAGAAGCGAAACACAGAGAACTTCTGGAGAAGGTAACTTTTGGTTGTCGGTGGTTAATTATATGCATCATTTTTTCCATTAAACATAAAAAGTCATTGGAAATGGCACTTCTTGTATTAGAAGCGAACCGTGATTTGTATGTGCTTATTTGATCAGTATTGGCCAAAACCTTTTTCTTATTATATAGTGACAGTTAAGATGGACTTATTTTTATGGTTTTTTTCTTAGCAAACTTTTTATCTGAAGTGAAAAGATCAAAGTTCATGACTGGTAATCGTTGTCCCAAGTATTTATAGTATTCATCTTTGAAATTTATTTGATTGTTGAGTTGTTAAGCATCAGCATCTTCAAATCTTTTCTCCTGATTGCTGTCTAGAATTTTCTTCTCTCTATTTTTGCTGACAATTGCATACATCTTAGCCTGATACCACAGTATCGTCTAGCTGTCATGGCACAGGATCATGCCATAACAATTAAGTTCTCTTTTATTCTTTACTTTTGTTATTCCTCAGTTTTTTTTCTTTGATTTACCGATCAAACTTAGTAATACCATGTTATCATAAATCTGACAAAGCTTTCATGTCTCAGCTATGTACCTTATGTGCATGCATCCACTTTATTGTGAAATGTCCTTGAACTTGAGATTATACCTTGATCCATCAGAGTAGAATTTATTTATTGTTGATCAGACAGTTATAAGGTGGTGCTAATCCTTCACCTGTAAGTTTGATTCAATTTTTGTAACTAACAACCATTTGTTTTATTTACTTGTGCTTGTGCTTGTTTTTAGGAGCTAGAAAGGGAAAAAACTGCCAGATCAGAACTGGAAAAAAGTTCTCGTGAAGTTCCCTTTGTTGCCAATCAAGACCCAAGCAAACATGCTAATCATTTTGTTGAAAATGGTGCTTTATAGATTCTGCATCTTTTCCAAACTATGGTAGGAGGATTTTCTCCTCCTCTAACCCACTTGGTTTTATTTATTCTTTCCCTTCTTTTATTTTCAGGCAATGCCCCCAGTCGTAAGCTCCCTAGTGCTAGGAGTCTGAGCAGCATGGAAGAAAGTCTTTTCTTGCAAGCATCTTTGGACTCATCTGACAATTTTTTGTCTGAAAGGAGAATATCTGGGGAAACAAGCATCTCTCCTTATTTTCTGAAGAGCATGACTCCAAGTGCTTTTGAAGCAGCACTTCGTCAAAAGGATGGTGAACTTTCGTCATATATGTCACGCTTGGTATGGATTTAACACGCCCTTTTTTCCATTTGGATGGCTATCTAAAACTATCTAAAAGTTCATTAAGTAATATATGTTAAAGAACAATAGCCCTTTCATTTTCTAGTGCAACAATCAGAGCTTTTCTTTAGCAAATCTGGTGAAGCAAGTGGTATCTTATTCTTCAGTTCTGATTTGAGAAAATAATATGCTCCCTTGCTGTTCTGCCTTTATTATAAAATGAGGTTACTAGATCAATTTTATTTCAAAACCTCATGTTGCATAATAACAGAATCTGCAGTAGTGAGCGTATAAACCTAGAGAGAGAGACAGACGGATACAAGATTTTAATACTGGTATGACTCCTGTATTAGTTCTGTCCCAGAACAGTATGGTAATAATACAGTACTGATATGGTCAGTATATACCAAGACTATGAGAATCAATAAAAATGAAAAGCAATTGCTATCAGTGCGGACGGTCAGTATATACCAAGAATCTCAGAATCAAGAAAAGTGAAAAGCAATTGGTACAGGTGCAGACCCGTGGGTACCAATCAGTTTCATTTCCAAGGGCGGTATTAGTGATGGTTTTCCATTAGAATGGTACCACTGGTATCATACTGCTCTGATGGTAATTGATTCTTGGATGTAAATTGTGGGTTGGTGCACATGTGCATGCATTTTCAATGAGTTTTGTTTGTGTTATATATGCTTTCTGATTGTCAAGGTGAGCTTTCAATTGAATAATATATAACTGGTAGAAGTTCAATAATAATGTAAAATTTTCATTTATCAACGAGTGATTATCTGAACTATTCCTGAGCAGTCAATTTACTACATAATCCTCGAATTCTAGCTTATTTCTGATGTACTCTTGCATTACATATATTTTTTTTTATTTTAAATTTTTCATGTGCTGTTGGTGTTGGTGTTGTTTGTCGTTATTGCTGATACCTTGTTTTCTTTGGTCTTTTATTTTTCGAATTCTTCCAAACCTTTTGGTGAATTCTGTGTCAAGACAAATCTTGATCTTTCCCAAGGGTGGAACTATCCCCAAATTCTGAATATGTGGCAGCATTGGTCTCACTGTCTCTATTAATGCCCTGTAGGCTTCATTGGAGTCTATTCGTGATTCTCTGGCTGAGGAACTGGTGAAGTTGACAGAGCAGGTAAGTTTACAACAACAACAATAACAATAAAACCTTACTTCCAAACTAGTTGAGATTGGCCACATGATTATTTTTTCTCCATTCAGCTTGATTTAGAGTCATATTTCTCTCTCCTGTACTATGTCCAACAGTAATGCTGGAATTTTGTTTATGTGCAGTGTGAAAAGCTGCGAACAGAGGCAGCTGTTTTGCCTGGTGTACGAGCAGAGCTGGAAGCCTTAAGGCGAAGGCATACCTCAGCGCTGGAACTTATGGGTGAACGTGATGAAGAGGTATTATTGTCTCTTGCACCGTTTGCATGATTTTTCACTTACAAAATTGGCAGGTATTTGTCTGGTGATCGTTCAAAGTTTATCATCTTTATCACTTTAGGTATTTTTTTTTAATTGATGTCACTCAGAATTCCATCGCTTGTTACAAAAAGGCAGGAATTTAGATCTAAAATGCATGCTGATGTGATAGCATTTATTTGTTAATAAATGAGGATTACTTGATGCATGATGCTCCAGATGGAAAATTTGCATTTATATTGATGATTTGCTAGCAACCTGCAACTGATTGAATTTTGATTGAAATTTGAATGCTTCTTTTCGATGCTAAAACATTTTCAATTTAGCACATGTTTTGTGGCCGTGTTTCTGCCAGAACTCCTCTATTTTCTTTTTCAAACATGTTATTGAGTCCTACGTTTTGCCCTAATGAAGTTGATATCCCATTGTAGTTGGAGGAGCTCCGAGCTGACATTGTTGATCTGAAGGAGATGTACAGAGAGCAAGTTGATTTGCTTGTAAACAGGGTATATCTGCTTAGCTGCTGATGTTATTTTTTGAATCCTTATGTAATTCTGATCTGAATTCGCTGAGGTTTATTTTGATCATAATTTTCATCTACCTGTTTCCCTGAGCAGATTCAGATGTTAAGTTCTTCAGCTGGTGCAGCTTAATCAACCATAGGCTGTTTTTGCTGATTAAGATATGGCAGTGCCATCGTATGGACTCAGAAAAATTGTATTAATCTGTTAATTGTTCAAGCATTTGTAAGTGCTGATTAACTTCAAGCTTTTGCTGATTAAGCTATTTGCATCTGGTTGGATTTTGTAAGCGCACATTCAGACTAAAGCTCTCAGGGAGAAGTCCTGTCTGCCTTCTTGAAACTGTCCCTAATCAGGAATCTGTTTTGTATACTGTAATGAATACGAATTTCAGTTCTTCCATTCTTGTCATATGACAGACGATTGTGTACTTATACTGTGCATAAAGGCCTCTGGATCTTCCTACATGAAGTTTTATCTTTTAAAATTATATATAATTATAAGTTTTTCATGCTCAAAGCTGATTTCTTTCTTTTCTTTGTTTATCTATGTAATGCCAAGATTTTAGGAAATTTTACCAGGCCCCTTCGGGTAAGCGTTCCTTGTGCTAGAGGTGTGTACCATCCATGCATGGCTCATGCACTGAGCATTCAGTGGTGGGTAGAATGTGGTGCTGTATAGATTGTTTATTTAGGCATCTGCTGCATATTATTGACGTTCCAGACTTTCGACTTGAAAAGGAGGTCTCAGCTTCATGAATTTAAAGAAATTGTTACGTAATGATTGTTGCTGGGTTGTATGATGGGATTGGTGCTCGGTTTCAAAGTCTGCACCGATGTCACCACTTAGTAGGCCAAAGGTAATTAGTTAATTTCCGTTGTCAAAGAACGGTGCCAAGGCAACCGGCATGGTACCTACTCTTTGATTTTAATTTTAAAGGCGGACTCAGGATTCAATGGGAGGCTTTGATTGTAAGATATCTACACGTACCTGCTAGATCCTTATAGCATGTGGAGCTTCTTTATACGAACTAGATATGGAAACTAGAGTCCTAATAGGATCTTCAATCTACTCGTGGATGCTTCTTTTTCTGGAAAGAGATCTGTCAACATGCTTCGGCTATCATGAACGACATCTTCTGAATGATCGGTGATGGGTTCTTTGTTGATAATTTAGGATACATGAATTGCATGTCTTCTCCTATCTTCATGGCCTATATTCGTCAGCACAAATGTTCAGAGCAGTATGCGAGTCAGTGACTTGATTAGTCAGGACTGCCCTGCTTGGCATACTTTCACTATGTCCCGTCTTTTTGAAGATGAGCTCTCATGCTTGATTCTTACTATCCCCTGCTTCAAATACCTCTGATACCTGATTATGGAGGCGATCTTATATTCTTCGTGCTCCCACCAGGGATCTTATGAAGATCTATCGGTCACAGCCCCGGAACACAATTGATGCATGATTGATGTGGCATGGATATGGCAGCTTCCCACCCATCCCAAGATTAGACTCTTTATATGGAAGCTGACGTGGGATTATCTTCTTACCTGTACATTGCTTTTGGACGGAATTTGCCCATCTAGCTTGTACGTCCATTGTGTGATAAGGAGAAAGAAACTACTGACCATGCCATCTTTACCTGTCCCAAAGCGAGACTGATAGGGCAGACATTGGGTCATCACACCTGGGAGGATAATACTGGACCTCGTCGGTTGTCCTTCCTGCCCTTCATCCGTCAGGCTACTCGACGGGGCATTTAGATGCAAGGAGTTACATGGGCCTACATTGCTCACTAGATATGATTGTCTAGGTGTCTCCTTGTTTTTACTGATAAGGTTGTACCTATTCACAGGATCTTAAAGAAAGCAGCCTCTTTATTAGCAGAATATACACTTCATGACACTGCCCATAGTTTTGACAGACTTGACCTCTGAGACTCCCTTGTTGCCTTGGCAGTGCACCGTCATATGGTCTTCATCTCTTGGGAGCCCCCACCTTCGGGTTATGTCAAAATTAACTTTGATGGTAGTGTCAGAGGTAGATCCGTATGCTCAGCTTTTGTTATTGGGGGGTTAGATGGAGTTATGTTAGCAACGGGTAGATTTGGTCTTCTAGATTCATCTGTCCCTATGGCCGAGCTTCACGTAGCATAGGTTGGCATCTCCTATGCTACCCGCACTCTTGGAGCTCTTCGTCTCACCATTGAGAGGGATCCACTCACTGTCATTCGATGGATCAAGTAGGATCCGTGTGACCACCTACCTACTAACCCCTAGATCCACATACTAATCCCTTGATCCAGAACATTTGGTCTGTCCTCTAAGATGTACGCATAGTCCATATTCGACATATATATCGAGAAGCTAACTCAACGGCTGGTTAGGTTGTAGCTTCAGTAGCCCACCACTCTAGTTTTTGGCTTTGCAAGCAGGGGAACCCATGCCTTATTATACTCTAGCAAATTTTGTTTTTTAACCTCTCAGGCTTGAGTCGCATCAGAATGGTGTGATCACTTGCTTGTCAAAAAAAAAAAAAAGAAGAAGAAAAGGAAGGCGGGTTGGGTGAGCTGCTGTTTGCCATCTTTTTCATTATTATTTTATTGTCCTCGAATTTTCCTACGCCACTGCACTCGCAGTAATGCGCATCCAGCGTACGAATAAAAGCAGCCCCATCTTACCAACGAGGAGGAGGAACTCAAAACTAACTTGCCAATTGACTTCCCGCTCGCCTGTGTGGTCTGAGAGTGTGCGGTCTAAGATTCGTGCTCTGTACTGTCTCTTCCCCGATCTCTGGTGACCTTTGCTGCCGGGTTTGATCCTGCTTGTCTATCCTATGGCTAACTCATCTTCTCCATCTCCGGTTGTGCCTGATGGCCCTAAGGGTGCCGGAATGCCCTTGCATCATGCCCACGATGGCCGGTTCGAGTGGGTTTTTTCCGTCGCCCTCCCTAGTCTGATTGCTGAGCTTGAACGTTTGTATCCCAACATCGTCCAAGTTCCTGTGCAGTCGCTAGTGGAGGAGGCTTGCAAGTGGATGAATCATATCCTTGCTTGGAGCCTTTCTCAATGGGTTCCGCCGGAGGTGATAGTCCAGGAATTCCATCAAGCGGGGGTTCTAGGCAACATCGAAGCTGTTGCTCTGGCTCACCGGCACTATATGTTTCAGTTCGCTGAATCCCAAGCCATGGATCTTGTCCTCGGGAGGCCCTGGGTTGCCAATGGCAACCTATCACCGTAGTAGAGTGGCAACCAGAGTTCGTTCTGGCGGAAAGCTCCCTCTTCCATGCTCTGCTCTGGGTTCGATTGCCTCAGCTCCCGATTGATTTCTGGACTGATGAGGTTTTATCCTCAATTCTATCGGTGGCCGAGCAGTATTTGTTCTCCGATGCATCAACCAAGGAAAGGAAAAAGGGGGGGTTTCGCTCGTGCCTGTCCACATTGACATGAGCAAGCCCCTTGGCCGGGAGCAGGATTTGAGGGAATAGAGTTTCATTCTGGCAGCAATTTTCATATGAGCACCTTGAAGGTATTGTAGCTTGTGTGGCTCCCTGCACCTCCGGAGACTATGGGTCAATGTCGGCTCCCTCTTCTTCCTTGCCTGGACCTAGATTTGGTCCATGGATGGCAGCTTTACGGCGTAGGAAGCCCCCTCCGGAGCAGCCATTGGTTCCCAGGAAGCTACCTCTATCGGGTAAGGTTGCTCTCAGCTCCTTTGTTTTGCCGGACGGATGGCAACTTCCAAAGAAGGTGGCTCGTCGGTAGGCTAGCTGGGGTTCTGCTAGCCCTTGGTCTCCTCCCCTTCCGTGGAGATGTCGATCAGGGTATAGTTTCACTGCAGCCATCTCTAATGTCCGAGGACTCTGCATGCCGGGTTGCTTACAACGTGCAGGGCAGGAACTATACGGGGTCTCGTTGCAGCCATCGGACAGTCAAGTGATTTTGCCATTGGCAAGGGTTCAGTCTCCTTGCAACCATCTCCTAATTCATCAACTTTGCATGCCGGGCTGCCTCTAGCGTGCCGGTTGGCACTGTGTCTCAGTAGCATGAGACTGAGCCCTTAGTCTCTGATCCAATGCAGCCTGAGCTTTCAGGGAGCAGAGATTATAACCCTTTTGCTAGCTTGGGTTTTGACAAGTGGTCAGGGCACCCGATGTCCCATGAGGATGCCCATACCGGCCCGTCCAAGAAGGCCGGCCTATGGAGCCTATGTTGCAGCGGGTCATATCTAAGACTTCTAAAGCAAAAGGAAAAGCCCTCCTCATTGGGAAAGGTAGTGTGCAAGCTTCTTCACTTTTACGGCATCTTTAGACTCCTCTTTGGGGTCTGATACCCTAACTAGGCCAGGGATGAAGAAGTCCCATTGTAAGGATGGGCCTGCCCCGGGGACTACCTTAGGGTTCACCCAACCGACTCTGTTGGTGGGGCCTATCCATGAGGCCGCAATTTTCCTGCTTAAGAAGGCCATTTAGCGGGATGGAACTGATGAGGCTATGGATTCGTCCCAGGCTGACGATTGCAAACTTGCAGTGGTCAGGGCCTGTGGGTCCCCTTCTGACCAGTGGTCATTCTGATGGGAGTTGACTAGGGACATGGTTGGGGTCCCCCCTCTCAAGTCTTTGGATGAAGATTCTTATTTGGAACATGCGAGGTGTCAGAAACCCTCGTTTCGCTCCTTTTTTGGAAGGCTTCTGCAGCTTCATGCTTTTGATATCTGTGTCCTGCTGGAAACTCGCTTGTCTAGGGATAGTTTGGCTTGATTACGGAGACAGATTTTTAGATTGTGGGCTTCTTATGCAGTTGAGTCAGTTGGTCTTTCTGGAGGTATTTTGATGCTATGGAGAAATGATAACATCAGAGTGGATGACTTCTACGGTCAACAAGTGGCTTTGGTCATCTTTGAGGGGACCTCTCTCCTTGGCTCCTTTTGGGTGTCTATGCTAGCACTAACTTTAGGATGCGCCATGTGCTTTGGGCTTAGATTCTCTCACTTCTTGGCCAGGGTTTTTCCTCCCTCATTGCAGGTGACTTCAACTGCATTTTGGGGGCCACTGAGAAAAAAGGAGGTAGGCAGTTTGTTGGATCCCTAGAAATAGCTGAGTTTTGGACCTTCATATCTTTGGCTGGCCTCTTAGATTTGGGGTTCGCGGGATCTCAATTCACTTGGTGTAACAATCATCAGAGATCTACTAGAGTCTGGGAAAGACTAGATAGGGCCATGGCCACTTCCAATTGGCTTCAGCTTTTTCCTTCTGCCACTGTCACTCATCTATCCAGAATTGCCTCTGATCACTATCCTATTCTTATTTCTACTAATGTGTCTCTTCAGCGGAGTAGGTAATTCAGATTTGAGAAGTTCTGAACATTTTACTCTTCGGCTAGGACCATCATTTCTTAGGTTTGATGGTTACCTGTCAGAGGGAGTGCTACCTACAGATTATTTAGATGTTTGGTTTTTACTAGACGCAGACTCTCTAGTTGGAATAGAAGGGAGGTGGGGGACATTGTGAGGCAAGTTGAGTAGGCGGAGTCTATTATCTCTTCTCTGTAGGCCAAAGAGGATCAGGAGGGTTTCATTCATGATTCTGACCTATCCACCCTTAGGTCCACTTTAGCTATCACCACTCTCTTTTGTTGCAGCAGGAGATTTTTTGGAGGCAAAGGTCCCAAATTCAGTGAATTAAGGAAGGGGATCACAATACTAGATTCTTTCATTATGCCACTTTAAGATGCCAAGCGTGAATCGTATCAGGCATTTAGTTGATGAGAAGGGTCACTATCAAGAGGATGCCCAAGTGATCAGGGATCAGCTTTTTATTTTTTTCAGTCTAGATGGACTGAGAATTCTGGTGACGGATTCCCTATTTTCCCTGTCCTGCCCCCTACAGGGTCTTCGCTGGAGAATGATCTTCTTATCAGGCCGATTACTGCGGAGGATATTCGGATGGCTTTATGGGATCTTGGTCTCGATAAGGCATCCGCCTTTATTCTTTCGCACTATTGGGATATTGTGGGCCAGGATGTGGTGCAGGTTGTCCAGCTTATCTTTCAGTCTAATATAATTCCCTTGATTAGAATCGACTCTTATTATCCTGATGCCCAAACGCCCTGATGCCTCCTCCCCAGCACTACCAGCCTATCAGTCTTTGTACTACATTATATAAGGTTTGTGCTCGTCTCTTGGTTTTCCGGATGTCTTTGGTGATCTCTCGTCTCATTTCTTCGGAACAGGGGCTTTTCTCGGGGGTGAGTATCATGATAACGCTCTATTAACTCAAGAATTCATGCATGACCTTCAGAGAGCCTCTGGCCCTCGGTGCCTCATGGCAGTTAAGCTTGATATGGAGAGACCTTATGATAGACTGAGTTGGGATTTTCTGTGCCGTACTCTTCACGAGTTTGGATTTCACGAGCTTTTTGTTGACCGGGTTATGGCGTGTGTCCATAGGCCATCATTCTCTCTCCTTATTAATGGAAGTCAGACCGATTACTTTCACTCTGAGGTCAACCTGAGGCAGGGATGTCCTCTTTCCCCATTCATGTTTATCCTCTCTGCTGATGCTTTGTCCCAAGCTCTTTCTCAGGCTCAACTGGGTTCGCTTCTTGACCCCTACACTGCGGGTCCCTCGGGCCCTCGCTTTCCCACTTACTGTTTGCTGATGACTGTGTCCTCCTGAAAAAGGCTTCTATCCATAATACTATCACTTTTGCGACCATTCTACAATCTTATTATTGGGCTTTGGGTCAGAAAATTAATCTGACTAAATCTTTGATCTACTTTAGCCCAAAGACGACACCTACTTTGAGGGGGTCTATCTCACAAATCATGGGTATTCCAGTTCAGGCTGATGTTGTCCTATCTTAGGATATCGATTACCGAGAGAAGGCCTCGGAGTTCGAACTTCAGCGACCTTGAGAGATGGGTCCGCGATCGTCTGGATGGGTGGCAGGTCACTGGGCTATCTATAATGGCGAGGATTACTCTTTTATGCTCGGTGTTGTCTTTTCTTCCTCTCTATCTTTTATCTAATACTGCCATCCCATTGACCTGCTTGAGGAAGATAGAGAGATATTTATAGGATTTCCTCTGGGCCTTGATGTAGGATGGTCATGGTATTTATCTTCTGGCTTGGGACATTGTTTGCTTGCTGATTACTAAGGGTGGACTTGGGATCCAGTCTCTTACTGTTAGAAGGAAGGCTTTGACTGCTAGGCATGCCATGCGGTTCTTGCTTGATCCACATTGTTTGTGGAGCTCTTTCATTTATGCCAAATATAGAGACTTGAATTCTTTCACTCTTACTCAGTCTACTCATGGGCACTCCTATTTCTGGAAAGATGTCTATCGGCACGTTTCGGCTATTCTGAACTACACCTTATGGATGATTGGTGATGGAGCCTCTGTGGATGTTGTTCAAGATACGTGGATTGCAGACCTTTCCATGTCTCATTGGTTGATCTTTGTTTGCACAACATTCCTAATGGAATTAGAGTAGGTTTCAGGCAAAAGGTTTTAGGAAAAAACATGGTATTGACTATGATGAAACCCTTTTCACCAGTAGTTATGCTCAAATCCATTCGATATTGCTTGCTATAGCAGCATACTATGACAATGAAATCTGGCAGTTGATGTAAAGACTTCCTTCCTCAAGGATATCTTGAGGAGGAAGTCTATATGTCACAGCTAGAAGGGTTTGTCTCAAGTAGGAGACCGCATCAAGTATGCAAGCTTAAGAAATCCATTTATGGATTAAAGCAAGCATCGAGGAGTTGGAATATTCGCTTTGATGAAAAATCAAAGAGTTTGGTTTCATCAAAAATATGGATGAACCATGTGTGTATAAGAAGACAAGTGGGAGTGCCATAGTCTTCTTAATTTTATATGTCGATGACATACTTATCATTGGAAATGATATCCCAATGCTACAATCAGTCAAAACTTGGCTATCTAAACAATTTTTCAAGAAAGATTTGGGAGAAGCATCATGTATACTGGGTATAAAGATCTATAGAGATAGATCTAAGAGGATGCTTGGCTTATCCTAATTTAGATACATTGACTTAGTGTTGAAAAGATTCAACTTGGAAGGAAATAAAAGAGGTTACTTGCCCATAAGTCAAGGCATACATCTCTCTAAGAAGATGTCTCCTAAGACATTTGAAGAAGACAAAGGATGAACAAGATTCCTTATGCTTCGGCTGTAGGGTCGATAATGTATGCCATGTTATGTACCAGGCTTGATGTTGCTTATGCCTTAGGCACAACAAGCAAGTTTCAGGCCGATTCAGGGAAGGGTCATTGGAAAGCTGTGAAAAATATTCTTAAGTACCTTAGAAGAATTAAGAATATTTTTCTTATATATGGAGGATCAGACTTAAAATTGAAAGGCTATACTGACTCAGTTTTCAATCAGATCTGGATGATAGTAAATCCATATCAAGGTATATTTTTACTCTATATTGTGGTGCAATAAGTTAGAAAAGTACCAAGCAGTAAACTATAGCTGACTCAGTTACTGAGATAGAGTACATTGGTGCTAGTGAAGCCGCTAAGGAAGCTGTTTGATGAAGAAGTTCATTATGAAGTTAGGTGTTGTTCCGGTGATTCAACAACCAGTGCCACTTTATTGTGATAACACTGGAGTTGTTGCACAAGCTAAGGAACCAAGGTCTCATAAGAAATCCAAACACATCTAAGACGCTTCCATCTATTCGAGAGATTATTGAAAGACAAGATATTGTTATAGAATGGGTTGACACAAAGAACAATATAGCATACCCATTCACTAAGGCCCTTCCTCAACAGCAGTTTGATCATCATTTGGATTGTATGGAAATTAAATACAAAGGCGATTGGCTTTAGTGCAAGTGGAGATTGAAAGAGTAGTGCCCTAAAAGCCAATCATGTAAGGGTATTTTTTATAATTTCTTCCAACTCATGTATGATATTTTATCAATTAAAAGGTATTTTTTATTCATCATATGATGTGTATTATATTTATTAAGATTATGATGAACCCCATAAGGTTAGGGCAATGGAATTAGGGTTATGATGAAGTTCATAACGATGAGACCTAAGTTCCTAAAAACTCTAACCTAAATATTCCCAATCGAAAGGTCATCGAGTCGGGAATCGATGATTTCGGTAAGACTGGCGCATTCTATGTATGCTCAATGAAGATGATGCTTAGTCTCATAGCTACTTGTGTAGAGACACTAACACAAAGATGAAGGTGCTCATTAGGGTATGAGTTCACTGAATTAATCTGCATTGAGAACATCTTATTGGAGATTGCTTGTCAAAAGATGGTTCTTTTAGTGGGAGTTGTGCAAGTGATCCTTAGACATGATATTACCATAGAATCTTATGCACATGAATATATATTTTAGTTCATACTTATTCATGGCTAAGTCATGTACGGGGTGTTCATGGATATGGAGGATTGTGTATGAAGGTTATGAGTAGGTCAATAAGGAATCGATTATTCCTAGTAAGAGAAGAAGTTATCCCATATAATCTCATCATATGATGACTCAAGAAGTCTTTGATCAAAGCAAAATGAAATTAGAATAGGTTTCTAATTTTTATTTGTTGAGTCTTTATTATTGATTTGAGATTCAAATAAATAAAATGTTAGGGTTTGACATTTTTTTATACCCATCACTTATTCGGGATAAAGAGAGATCGAAGGATTGAATTGCATAGTAACTTGCTACTAAAGGATATTTTGATAATTTTATTAAATTTCTCATCTTCTAGGTAGGTATGACACATTGCTAGATGCCAATCATGTCCTATAGGTTTTCATGAATTAAATTTATTTAATTCATAAGCCAATTTGAAAGATGGTTCGAATTGGCAACTAGGGTTAGCACGATTTGACCTAATTTGATTAGTCAGTTTCTAATCAAACTAAATCGACTTAAACCTAGACCTACTACTGGCTAGATGATGAACCCAATGGATCACACACATAAGAGAATTGGTCAAAGAATCATTTTAATAAGATTAATTAATTCAATTGGTTAGCCAATCAGCATGCTAGCATATGTGGCTAACTATCGCTTCAATTTGGGTCGAAATTGATTTTAACCGGCTTAATTAATTGATCTAAATTAATTTTAGAATTAATTTAGGATAATCCATGACCTGATCAGCCATTTATTGGATTGGATAAGGTTGAATTAATAGAGTCCAAGAGACATTGGACTCTCGAAAGGGAAACTGTGCGCGTGCAGAATTTTCAAGAGGGGCCTAAGAGTCCTTCTAATTTAAGGCACTAGGAGGAGCATTTTTTTAGATTTATAGTTCCATTGAATTTGGAGAACCTTATCTTGATGTTATTGGATTGGATAAGGTTGAATTAATAGAGTCCAAGAGACATGAGACTCTCGGAAGGAAAACTATGCGTGTGCAGAATTTTCAAGAGGTGTCTAAAAGTCCTTCTGATTTAAGGCACTAGAAGGCATATCTTTTGAGGATTTATGAGTCCATCTAAATATGGAGAACCTTATCTTGACACATGAAAAATTAGAGGCTATCTGATTTAAGATAGGATGCCAAAAGCATCCCATCAGGTGTAGCGCGCGTAGGGAGAAAGGTGCTGAAAATTATAACGATGTGTCTCTTGATTTAAATTGAAATAAATTTAAATATTCATATCCTTTCAGAAGGACGTGGAATGGGTTGTATCCCTTCATTTGAGTCTTCTCATTCACTATTTAAAGGGGGTGCCATATATGGGATAGCATCAAACAATTTTTAGCAATCCTTGTATAAGACAAGAGTCTTCTCTCTCTCCCTTCCTACAAGCCTTAGTCAATTTAGGAAAACTTTTTTCTTAGCCTAATACAAGTTTTATTAGGCTTAAGAAAAATAAAAAGGGTCCTAAGAGGCAAGCCAAGAAGTCAAGAAGCCAAAAGAGGTTTAAGTCAAGTTTGTGAGCATATCTTTGATCCAATTCTATGTGGATCACCATTGGAGAGCGAACACTTGGCACCTAGTGGAAAAGATTAGATAACCGGCTTCCTTCTTTTTTCACCAAGTATCAAGGTATGTTCCTCTACATATATGTTACATTTCATGATTAATCAATTATTATAATCAAGGGTCTTGGGTCTAAGGTTTCGGTTGATTAGGGTTTCAAGGTTATAATTTTTTTTTGAAATCCAACCTTCCCTACATGTCTGGAACCCAACATGTGGGCTTACACAGCTTACCAAATTTGGTTATCCCGGAATCGGTTCATGTTCACTGACGAGATGGCTCCTTCTCGCAGGGTTGTAAGGATTATCGTCTCCCTATCCTCTGAGTATACTTTCCATCAGAGTACTCTTGATTCTGTAAACCCTGGCCACTGGGACTCCCCTGCTGCTTCAGTAGTGAATCGGCACACGGTCTTCATATCTTGTTAGCTCCTACCTCTAGGGTTTATCAAAATCAACTTTGATGGGAGTGTTCGAGGAAGATGTGCTGGATCGGCTTTTATGATTCATGGGTCGAATGGTGCGATGCGGCGTCGAGGATTCGACCTTCTTGATCCTCGGTGCCTTTTGCTAAGCTATATGCAGCATGGGCTGGTATTTTCTGTACCATTCGAAGCGTGGGTGCCCGCAACCTTATTATTGAGGAGATTCTATTATTGTCATTCGCTAGCTCTGGCAGAATTCTAGCGTCCACTTGCCAACCATTCCCTTGATTTGTGATATTCGATTTATACTCCAGGGAGCTCTTAGGCTGCATTTGGATGCCCTATTCCTGCCTGGAATAGGGCTCTATTCCAACTTATTCCCCCAAATGGTAGCTTAAAACGATCGTGGGCCCCACCGATTGGCTTATTCTCATCAACGCCCCTAATCCCGTTTTTGTATTCCATCGCACCCCATGGAATAGCTTGTTCCATCACTGTAGCTATTCTAGGGGCACCCGGGGAAAGTTAAAATCATGATCTTTTCTTTCATCTCGGTCTTCATCCTCCTCCTCTCACGACTAGGGTTTCCAAAATTTGGAGGCCAACTTCTGAGCCTTGTTCCTCCACTCCGGCCTTCTTTCTGTGGATGCACTGTAGCTATTCAGGCACCCGGGGGAAGTTATAAGCACAATCTTTTCTTCAGTCTCGGTCTTCATCCTCCTCCTCTCGCGACTAGGGTTTTCCAAAATCTGGAGGCCAACTTCTGAGCCGTGCTCTTCCACTCGGCCTTCTTTGTGGATGCTCCCGAGAGTTCTCCCAACTCTTCACTTTGTGTGGACGAAGAGGATCAAGCGGATCTATGGCTGCTTTTCGGTTCAGTCTTCGTCCTCTTCCCTGAAAATTATCTTGTGGGTCTTCATCCTCTTCCCATAAACTTCTCCTCTTCCTGAGGAGCTCCTCGAGAAAGCCACCAAAAGAGGTATGCACTCCCTAATTTTTTTCTTCATAGCTGTTTTCGCTAGGGTTTCTTAGTTCTTGCTGTTCGAAGGGAATCGATTTCGTGCTCGGTTATATTTGTTGAGGAATTTCTTCGTCCACACGATTTTCCTTAACAATAACTGTCTCTGCTATGTTAGCAAGGTCGTAGTTCTTAATTTCTTTGTTATGCAGCTATTTTGCTCCCTGTCGTGTCCTTTATTTTTTCCCCCAAGGGTTTTTCGATTACGACTGTTCTCCAGTTATTGGAAGCATGACATTTAAATTATTTCATTAACAACACCTCTACATTTGCATAGAATGTAAACTATTGGGAATTACTTTGATTGGTTGGCAGGTGCTACAGAAACATACTCAACTCAATTTAAAAAAAAAATCTAAGACCATTAACCCATGATCATCTCCGACTGGGTTAGACTGCAGGGAGGCATAATTTTTGGTTTAACTTAGCCATATTGCTTATGCAAGAAAAAATGTTCAATTCTACAAGAGTCATAATGATTAAAAACTAAGAACCAAGCTTGGCTGATATGCAAGTTCAGTCATGCAAGGTCTAAGGCTGGATAGTGGACTTATAAATTATGTGTTGGACCCAACTGAAATAAGATGAACTATTTATATGCTTGACCTAATAATAAAGTCATGTAGACAAGTGTTTTAACAGGGGATGTGTTTTCTGCATCTTGAGATGTTAACAAATTGGATTGCGATAATTTGTAAACCACATATGCTTGGGCTAATCAAGGCAGGTAAGTCATTGTAATAATTTTTTGGCTTATTATACTGGTAATAGTATTAGAAAATGACTTTACGATATTCAATCTTATCAGAAGTTCCCACATTGCAATAGAGTGTTACTATCTTTAAAAATACCCTATTCCCGCATGGAAAACAACCTGCAATGTAGTGCATATTTCATAGTTTCCAATTTAGTCTATTAATGGAAGGTCCTTCAATTTACTGCATATAGTATCATATCATATTATTATGTCACATGAGTCCTACTTCCTTTTTCATCCAATGTGACAAATTATGAACGATTGTGCCCTGTAGATAATATGCCTAAATCAAAAAAAGATAGTGAACCGTCAACTGCCAGAGAAGGATCAGGTCGTACTAGAGCACCCAATTGGACCGATGCTCTCGATACGATATTGCTTACCCTGATGAGGCAAGAGAATGATGATGGTAACTGTTACAACAGTACTTTCTCACAAGAAACATGGAAGAAGATTACAAATTTGTTTAATGAAAGGATAACTATGTCCTTCACGTATAGAAACCTGAAGAATCGGTTAAAGGTTTTGAAGAAGACCTTCAATTTGTACTATAACCTAGCTAATCGCTCAGGTTGGGGATGGAATCCTGCACTTAAAGTCTCACGTGTGGTGATGAACATATGTGGGATGAAGTCATCTCAGTAAGTGGTTCATTAATGTTAACGAATCTTACTTTCGATGCTTTTGATAACATAATAATAATTACTTCAACAAATTTCTTAACAAGTTAACAAGGACTATGCTCGGATAAAGGGTAAGTCCTTCCCTATATACGACGATATAGACATTCTTTTTTCAAAGAATACAACCACTGATAGATGGGGGGATACATCTGCTATTCCAGAGGAAGTATCCGACAATAATACCTCGAACGAGGAGGTCGATCAGATGAACCTGGATGACATAGACTGTTGCCACCAACCACGAAAAAGTGCTGGACTCTCGTACTCATCATCCAATCATTTCGATCATCTATTTGATGATGTACCCCCAACCAGCCCGAGTACATATGCCTCGACCCAACCCACAGATTGTTCTTTAGATCCAGTTCATCAACTAGTAGTGGAAAGAGGAAAAGGTCATCCACCGTTACTCCTACACACATAACATTAGGTCCACTACTGATGCTGCTGTTGCCTTTTTGAACTGGTGGTTCAAGGTAAAAAGAGGTTGGAAATTGCTAATGAGATCCTAGGAGAGAGAACTTGCCCGTCCTACTGTGTACTCTATTGATGAATGCATGCAAAAATTAGAAAGTCTCCCTGGGATTATACCTGAATGTATTCTTGCTGTGGGGGACAGTTTAAAAATTGAGAGTAATAGGTGGTTTCTGATGCATTATGAAGGGTCCCTACTTGAAGCTTGGCTTAAAAGATAAATGTCCGAGTTCTACCGTGTACCACCTTCAAGGGTGCACCTCATGGAAGTTTTACTTCACGCCTAATATCTTTATGCATCAAATGCATGGTGTCCATCAAGATGGCCTATCTGTATTTGTGCCTCCTCCGATGCATGCTTCCACTCGAGATGGACATATTCCATTCATGCAGCCAGTATTCAGGCCAAGCAGTGACAGTAGCATATCCCAGGGTAAGACCCCTTCTCCTGCTGTCAGTTGCAAGAATTTGTTGTACCACACCTGCATCTTCGACGCATGATTTTGATTTTGCCGGTGATCGTTGGCCATGACATATAGCCATATTAAAGTACTTAAAGAGTGATATTTCTTGTTTTTGTTGTTCATATATATGTAATTAAGGATTACATCATATGTTATCATAGCTTTAAGGACATATATTGGTGTACATGTCTATATAGGTTGTTGTTTAATAGCATCGTAAGTTACTGTACTTTGTATCAAAGCATTGCTATCTACATTTCCTCATGCATATGGTTGTGTCATTAACTACTATCTTTTTCTAATAGATGGACATATTCCATGATGTCATGGCATTTTTAATAGATGAGAACAACTTTTGGGACGGCGTCCTAACTGTATTGATAAGTAATGGGTTTATTGATTTACCAAATTGTAACGTTATTTCCAAGGTGCCATGCCGTACTCGTCCATTCTCGGGTCACGAACTCGTTGCAAATATATTGAGTGAACATCCAGATAGAGGTTATGATCACTTTAGGATGACAAATACTATGTTTTTCAAGCTGGAAGAATTGCTTGTCTCGCAAGGCTTCGTAAGTAGCACACGCAATGTATCGATACAAGAGCAACTAGCAATTTTTCTTTATGGCATAGGTCATGGTGTCACTAATAGAGTGTTGGCTGAAACCTTCCAGCACTCAGGGGAGATAATATCCCAACACTTTAACAATATACTGAAAGCAATTTGTTTGCTTAAGCAAGAATTTATCGTTCAACCTCTACAACATACCGTCGTGCACCCACGGATCTGTGACAACAACCATTTCTATCCTTACTTCATGGTACGTATGGAACGATTATATGCAATTATATAATTTAAATATTATCATTACCTAGTCCTTGATATATTTGCTTGCATTGCAGAATGCTGTAGGAGCGATCGATGGTACCCATATACCTGCATTAATCAAGAAAAGCAAACAACCGCGCTTTCGTAATCGAAAGGGCACCATCTCCCAAAATGTCATGGTTACAGTATCATTTGATCGCTCCTTCCTTTTCATTTGTACTGGATGGGAGGGATCTGCAGCCGATATGAGAGTCTTACGTTAGTGTGTCGAGTCAGGAGGTCTCGTTGTACCAAAAGGTATTTAATTTCTCATAGTTAAATGATTAAATTTTTGTTGGTTAATTCAGAGGGTATACGTCAAGGCATTGTTGTCGTGTACAGAAAATTTTATCTTGTTGACTCAGGATATGGCAATACGGATAAGTTTTTTCCCATATCGGGGTAATAGGTACCACCTAAGTACCTTCAACAATCCTAGGGCTCAACGATATAATAATTCGAGACTTATACAACCATCGATATGCTCAACTCAGAAATTACGTAGAGAAGGCCTTCGGAATTCTTAAGAAGCGATATAAGATTCTTAGAAGTCCCATTCCATTTCCCTTCAAGGTTCAAAAACATATTGTTATGGCTTGCTGCATCATTCACAACTTCATTCGACGCACCCAAAAAATGACAAATACTTCAACATGTCTATTGAACCCTTGCCAGCTAATCGTGATGAGGATGTCGATCCTTATCTCATTATAGGAGATGACGAATTCCGAAGAGGTGATGAACTACGTAATTCCATAGCTAATAGGCTATGGGTTGCTCATCACACGCGAAGTAAGTGTACGATGCATTCTTTGACTACGATCATACTATGTTCTTCAATTGTTTAAGTTAGTATATTGATTAGATTGACTTTATTAATAGTGCAATGAATTATGCCATCTGAGTTTCATATTGTATCCCCGTAATGCAGGAAATCAAGCTGCTTGCTCCTGAGGTTTAGAAATGTTTGCCCAAAGTTATTATGTAGTTTTCATGGGCCGTAGACGAGGGATTTATGAATCATGACCTGAGTGTCAGCGTGAGGTTAGTGGGTTCAAGCATGCCTTGTACAAGAAGTTTAAATGTAGACAAGAGGCAATTGATGCATTTCAGAATTATCGTAAACCTCCTGAAATCAATATATCGAAAAATTACTAAAATGGAATATCAACGAGGAAAAAAGGATGAACACATGGCCAGGAATGTGGGTGCACCTTTAAAAACATTTATATTGCTTTTCGTATCCTTTCTTGTAGTCTTTGTCTTGGGTTTCAGTGTGGGCAGGCAACGTTAATGCTTTGAGATTGTTAAAAGCACTATATCTTGTAATATTGTAATGACTGCTATGCTAATGTTTTGAAATGCTTTGAGATGGGCAGATATGTTCCTACATTTCTATGTTATGCCAGCACTCATCTTGTTGTTTAATTGTACTGCTGAGAGAATATTAGACAGACTTGCACTTGTTTGAAGTAACATTTTCTTATATTGAAGTTCTGATTATATTTCGTTGAATTGGAAAACTAACCTGTATTTATTTTTAATGGTTCCAGTGCCATTAAACTTTTCTACAAATATTTGCTTGACCCAATTGATATCGAAGCATCGGCTGTGAACTCATGACTTGGAGGGCATTTATAAATGCAACCGTTATGAAGCATCACAGTCAGGTGCTCTATCAACGATGAGGGCCATGATGTTTGGCAGACGCATAGCATTTCCTGAATTGGATGCATGCAAAATGTGACCGTCAGGAAATAACTGCTGATACTGCCTTCCTGAGCCCACTGAATATAGAATCCATATCTCGCAAATGGATTATGTCGGTAAGTTGCCTGAACAATGATGAAATTGGATTTAGAATCAATCAACTGTCAAATAGTAGGCATCTATGTCATTCTAGTAGGCAGTTATGTCATATTAATGATACTATTTTATCAAATAATGGTTTCAACTCTACGGATTTGGTTTACTCCTTCGACTATTTACTTCAAATGCATTAAGGAGCTGGTTTCTCGTTGTACTCTTCCCAACTTTTCCATCAGCGTTGATCAATTTGAGTGTCAGTATGTCATTACGGTGAACTGCCTTGTGCTGTTACTTTATTTTGATTGTTTTTTAAAATTTAAGACATGAGATACACTTGTTTTGAAAGTTTGTCTGGAGTATGCTGTTACATGAGGACTTGGAGTATGCTGCTTTGCATGACACATTATAAGCAGAATGTGCCGGTTCTTGAACAAAACCGTGACATGAAGAACTGTTAAGTATGTTTGTTTTATGTTAAAGGCACACCTGGTTATAAATTTAAAAAAAGTTAGTTTCATCTCTTTCTTGAATTCCTTTTATGTTGGTATTTGCACTACATTATGCGGGCATGGAAGGGCTTGGGGGTGTTCCCTCTGCAGAGGTTAGTGGTCTCTTCTCCTCTCCCCTGCCTTTCTCTGACTCTGAGCTCCGGTCAGATCACCAGGATTGAGGCTCTGAGGAGATGGATTGGAGGTTTCCCAGGATCACCAGGACTGAGGCGATGGTGGCGCCAAACATCACCAGGGGAGCTGCTAGGTAAAAGAACACTGTCTTGTCTAGTAAGGGGGTATTTTCATGGCATTTTTGAACTTTGTTTTTTGGCATTTTATGGCATTTTTGAACTTTGTTTCAGGCCATGATATATAGGTTGTGAGGTGGTCTGTTTGATTCTAGTATTGAATTGTCAGGGGGTATTTTCATGGCATTTGTGAACTTTGTTTTTCGGCATTTTCATAGCATTTTTGAACTTTGTTTCAGGCCGTGACATATAGGTTGTGAGGTGGTCTGTTTGATTAGTATTGAATTGTCTGGGGGTATTTTCATGGCATTTTGAATTGTCTAGGGGTCTGTGTAGGCAGCAGAAGTTGGTTTTTTTTTTTTTTTTTCTCTTTTTAGCTCTTGGTTGGGATTTATCTTCAAAGATGTGACCTTGGGTGTGGATGCTCCTTCTTCTACTATTTTCTCGATATGTGTCCAGGAGCAGCACCTATGTTTTGTTTGCAAATATGATTGTTTTATGTTATAGGCACACCTGGTTCGAAATTAAAAAAAGGTAACTATCATCTCTTTTGCTGGTAGTTGCAAAGTTTCACCAATTTGGTATTGAATTATCCGGTGCTCTCTTTCTTGTATTGCTTTTTATGTTGGTATTTGTACTACATTAATGGTTACCTGAGGCCTTCACTATGGGATAACTGATCCCACGGTGCTAGGAATTCAAAGAAAAAAGAAGACACAGCCGTGATGATGGCATTTGTAATATTTTTCTGTAGTCTACAGTTGGCAAAAGAGAGCATCTATCTTCAAGGATCTGACCGCATCTGGACATGGTAAATATTAATCTTGGCACTGTTGCTGTCTGAAGGCCCCTTCTATGGCTTTTATTGGACGTAATGATTCCATTCTAACTTTCTATTTCGATGTCAAATAACTTGGTGGTGCCCTTTGTCATTAACTAAAACTTCTCAAATCAGGGTAGTGCAAAAATCTGGCTAATGTGTTACAGATACAGTGAGTGGACACTTGCACATATTGTATATTATAATGTGAAGATGATCTCATCTTGTTGGTAATGTTAGATTAACAGTAGCAACTTGAAATATTGTTTTCCTTTTTCAAAGCTCTGGTACTACTAATTTATTTTAGCTACTTCCCTATTTTCTGTCCTTGAACATTGATCATCAACCCTTCTGCATGCTACCTGGTTAAACGTTGTTTCTGTACCATGCTTAATCTTGAAAATGGTCAATAGATTACCTTGAATTGTATTGTTGGGAGAATATTACTCAGGCTTGCACTTGTTTGAAGTAACATTTTTTGATATTGTAGTTTTGATAATATTTTTTGAATTAAAAAATTAACCTGTGTTGCTTTTTGGTTGGTTGCAGTGCCATTGATATGGAGTACAAATATTTGCTTTGTCCTTTTGATATTGAAGTGTCGGCTTTGAAATCATGACTTGGAGGGCATTTCTAATGCAACCATTGTGAAGCATCATAGCTAGGTGCTCTATCAAGGGTGAGGGCCATGATGTTAGGCAGACGTATAGCATTTCCTGAATTGGATGCATGCAAATTGTGACCGTCAGGAGATAACAGCTAATAATGCCTTCCTGAGCCAACTCAATCTATGTCCCTATATATTGCAACTAGATTATGTGGGTAGGTAGCTTGAACAATGATGAAATTGGATTTAGAATCAATCATCCATTAAATAGTAGGCAGCTATGTCGTATGCTGACAATTTAAGTAAATTAATTATTTTTTTTGGAGATTTGGTCTATTTCTTGTACTATTATCTTCAGATTTTTTTCAGTGAATTGGTTTATGTTGAACTCGTTCCTACTATTTATCACAGTTGATATATTTGACTGTTAGTTGGTTGTTAAGGCAGCCTGCCTTATGCTATTTGTCTACTTTGATTTTTGAATTTAATTTATGACCTAAAACGGCTATGGTTTCAAAGTTGCCTCTTATGAATGATTAATTTGGATTCATGGCTATTTGTAATAGTTATATGATGAAAGCTAAATCCAATGTTCTGAGTTCAGGATTTTGATGAAAATTAATGATTTCATGGGCTGAATTCCAGTATGTAATTGCTGACTATGGAGGTGAGAATTCAGTGCTTCTCTGTAGATAAGATGCAGTTTGGCACTCTAACTTGTATCTACATTAGCACTAAATTGCAGGTAAGTTCAAAGTCTATGAACTGGAGGTATATCTATATTCTTGTATTGATATTCTATCTACATTGCAGGTAATTGCAAAGTCTATGAACTCTCTTCTATCTATATTTTGTATCCTACCTTTTATTATATCCTACTTTTGCAGAAGTCTGCCATATTCTTATTGCAATGCGCTCTCAGATCTGTATCTCATGTCCATGTCCATCCTTTACGACTCATGAAAAGGTAAAGTGGAGGTGTGGTACTCAGAATGGAATGAAAAAAGTGGGAGAAGGGTGTCAATACTCTGTGTCAACTCTTCGCTATAACCTATAATATTTTGTTTATATAAGAACCTTGCAATGTATTAGTTTATTGACCTTGTTGGTGTCCTTGTGATTTCTAGTTTGCACTCATGTTTTCACATTCCCATTTGACTTCTCTGTCTGCTTGACAAATTTGATTGTTGTTGATATTCTTCCTCATTGGCCATGCCAGTGTTGTCTAAGAAAATTCACTATGCTTATTTTGATGATATCTACTGAATTATCTGCAGGCCATTATGTTATTATATGTTTACTTTGTTAGGCAATCATTACTTTCCCTATGATAATTCAGTCTTGGAGCTTTTGGGTTGGTATCGTTGCTTTTACCACATTCTTTTGCTGTGTATGAGTTATGGGTCATTCCATTTGCAGGTTTCGCACTGGGCCTACCTCACCTGGCAAAGAGGTCTCAACTTGCAGGTTGAGGGAAAATTGGAGGACCAAAGAAGAAAGGCACGAGCAGAGAGGTCTCAACTTGCTTGTCTCTGCCAAAACTATTGTGATTAGTTCTATGGATTACAAACATTTTACTTGCTCATCCTTGGATCATTATTGACATGGGTATAATTTTTCAAGAGACAGAAGTTACGAGGAGTTTCATTTTCATCCATTTATTTCTGTAATATTTTAATTGCTCGATAAAGATTGTACAAGTAATCCACCGTACTATAAGATGACCAATTGTATTTTTTCTAACTTTTAATTGTTTGGTTCTTGGAATTTGAGTTATATATGAATTATTTCACAGTTATAAAGCTTCTTGATTACCTGATAAATCTCTAGACCTGTTGATCTACAAAACTAAGATTTGAAAATAAACTCTATTGAGTTCGAAAGATCTACAAATTTCATGCTTAATCTCAACATCCACATTTGAAACAAAGCAAGTTTATTTATTAGAGTAAACCGGTCAAGTTTCACTCAGTTACAGTAGCAAATAATTATTTCTAAATAACAGAATTTATCGCATTGTGCATTAAGCTTTGAAGCCCCATCGTTGTTGAAAATCATGCTAGGTACATAATTATTTTATTAAAAAATATCCAAACTCTAGTGTAATTATTAAGATCAGTATCTATATTGGCCACTATTTTTACATTTATTAGTAATGTAATTTTAATTTCAATTATTTTATTCTAGATAAATTTAAAAATTTAATAAATAAATATGTCAGTTTTTAACAAAATAAGTGATTTTAAACTATAGATTAGAAAAGGGTGAGACATATTTTTTTTTGTAACATTAATAGTTTTATTAAAAAATTAAAATAAAATAGAACTTTCATAAATAGTATCATTCTTGGAACATACTTAAACAATATTTAAAAGCTATGCATGATTTTAAAATAAAGCAGTTAATTTATTAATAGATAAAATTATTAAGTATATTCTTATTAAATTATTTTATTATATAAAAAATTTAATAAGTTTATTCATATTTATTTTATTAATAAATAAATTTATTAAATTATTTATTAATTAAAAATAATTTATTCAAGTAATTACATTAAAACTTAAATCGATAAACCATTTTTATTCAAGGAGTATTTTTGGATTTTCAAAAAAATTATTTATCTATTCCTTGTAGAATACATGCTTATTTCTATGTCATCCAAACACCATTCAGTGGCATCACTCTCTTTGTTACAACAGGAGACTTTTTGGAGGCAGAGATCCCGCATTCAGTGGATTCAGGAAGGGGACTCCAATACTAGATTCTTTCACCAGGCTACACTTAAACGCCGTGCTGCGAACCGCATTAGACGCTTATTGATGAGGAGGGCAACCCTCAGGAGGAGTTCCATATGATCAGGGATCAGATGCTCAATTTCTTTCAGTCTAGATGGTCTGAGCACTCTGGTGAGGGGTCCCCTATTTTCCCGGTCCCCCCTTCCTCTAGGGTTTCTGATGTGGAGAATGCTCTTCTCATCCGTCCGATTTCTGAGGATGATATTCGGCGAGCTTTATGGATCTTGGTATTGACAAGGCTCCTGGACCTGATGGATTCCCGGCGGTCTTCTTTCGCCACTACTGGGATATTGTAGGACAGGAGGTGGTGCAAGCTATCCAGCTTGTTTTTCAATCTAAAGCAATTCCTGCAGATTGGAAGCGGACTCTTATCACCCTGGTGCCCAAACGGCCTGATGCATCCTCTCCTCAGCACTTCCGGCCTATTAGTCTCTGCACTACCTTATACAAAGTGTGTGCGCATCCTGGTCTCCCGAATGGGTTCTGTATGGCTCGCATTATCTCTCCACAGCAGGGGGCTTTTCTTAGGGGCGCAGCATCACTGACAATGCTCTGCTTGCTCAGGAATCATGCATGACCTTCAGCGTGCTCCCAGCCGACAGGGTCTTATGGCTATCAAGCTTGATATGGAGAGAGCTTATGATAGATTGAGCTGGGACTTCCTGCGCCTTACTCTTTCAGGGTTTGGATTTACGGAGCTCTTTATTGACTGGGTGATGGCCTGTGTTTACCAGCCTTCCTTCTCTCTCCTTATCAATGGTGGTCAGACTGATTATTTTCACTCGGAGGTTGGGTTGAGACAGGGTTGCCCTCTTTCGCCTTTCCTGTTCATTCTCTCGGCCGATTCTTTCTCCCGGGCGCTATCTCAGGCTCAGGATAGCAACTCTCTGGTCCCTTATACTGC